>JARFXV010001047.1:717500-1182500 GCA_031761425.1 Cosmopolites sordidus | reverse complement strand
ATATATATATATATATATATATATATATATATATATATATATATATATATATATATATATATATATATATATATATATATATATATATATATATATTATTAAACTTTCTTTGGTTACATTTGAAATTTTTTCTTCGTGTTTAGCGATAAAGCTTTTTATCTTCGTGTTTAGCGAGAATATTAATATATCCTTCGGTCAATTCTACAGGCCCTTCTGCGGTCTTACTGACTACTTTTAGATTTCTAACAATTTTCAAGACTCTCAGATAATTTTGATTGTCCGACCACTTCAACTCACTCTACAAAACATCAATCTGTAAATGTTTATATTTTGAAAGATTCAGTAAGTACAGAGAATCAGAATTACTAAAATAATGAATGTTTTTAGTTTGAAACCATTCGAAATCATCTAAATTTATTATTCATCACTGTAATCGAGGAAAATATAGATGATCGTTGTAAAACTAAAAAAAACAAGAACCACAATGTTTTACTGAAATATTTGATAATACACAAATTTAAGCTATAAGTAAGCATTATGTTTTTGGCAAAATAATATAGATGTCATTAAGCTATAATTATGTCATACATCAAAAAAAGGCATATCGACCATGAACTCAACTTTGACCATGAATAACTGTTGAATTTTATTTAAAATTGGTAAAAGAGCTTTTTAGCAGAGCATTCAATTTCCTATAAATATTCTAAAAAAATATGTATTAGATTGCTGTATAGGTTTACCTGTTTAGAAAAAAAAATTATAAAGTAAAATAAAATCAAATCATCAAACCAGCTTGGTAAATAATATATAATAAAATTGTTGAAGGGATAGGTCTAGTTGAAGGGATAGGTGGGGCTCCTTCCCGGTCAATCAACCAACAAAAGTGTTCATATATAGTGTTATATAAAGAAGAAAACTAATAATTCTAGCAAAAATTACTAACGAAAATACAATCAGCTTAGTTACAGTACATGGCCAAAAATAAATGGCAACAAACCACTTTGGTAAACAACGGATTCCCTATATATATATAACTTACTTATATAATTTACACAAAATATTGCCTATCTAAAAACACAAAACTGAGACATTACAACACAGTTATTAAGCCAGAATGTCTATAGGGGCAGAAACGCTCATTTTGAATAGAAGAGACATCGAAGATATTGAAAAGAACGAAAGAAAAATCATAAGAAAAATCTTAGGCCCCAAACAAATAAATAGCACAACATACCGACTTCGAGAAAACCAAGAAATCAAACAATACACAGATATACATAGCGATATGAGAAAAAGAAAACTTAAGTTTTACAGACACATAAAACGGAAGAATCCGAGTAGGCTAACTAGACAAATAGTCGAATTTTATGAAAATAGGAGTAGAGCTAAAGTAGAAATAATTAAATGGATTGCTGCAATTAAAGAGGACCTAAGATCAGCAAATATAACACAAAGTGAAATTCAGGATAGAGGCTGTTTCAGACACAAGATTCAGACACAAGTTTGGAAGGTTGGCCAGAGAGAAAAATGTAGGAAGACTGGAACTTGGTCTGACGAAAGGAAAAAGCTCATAGCGAAAGAATGAAATTAGTATGGGCGCAAAGGAAGGCTAACAACAACCTCGAAGGCCTGTAGAGCTACATACAAAGTTTGTAGGTAAGGTAATAAGACTGGAGGCGTAGCATTTAATCTGACAACACTATTGACTTCGCATTTGAAGGAAAGGCAGGCCAACGTCTCCGTTTGAACTTCGTAAAGTCTGGTTGTCCAAAGCAATTCTTTTCGTTAGCGGGCTTTTCTAGTGCGATCAAAAATCCAAGGTCCACTACCGATCTTTGCAGCAATTTAAAAATTTTTGAAGGCTTTCTGATGGGAGCTTCATCTTCAATCGAGTATCGACGTTTCGAGAATGCCTGAAATCACCTAAAACCCGGCCCTTGATAAAACACTTCTTTCATAGGCCTGTTGAAGTTTTGTAAAAATTTCCGTCGCACGTTATCTAAGTTTGAAACAAAATTTTATAGCGCACCGTTGCTCGAAATTGTTGTCACTGATTTTCAAAGCGCTGTAAAAAAATCCACTTCAGGAAAAGAATTGCTACAGACCACCAAGTTACTCTAGGAAGTTCAAACTCGTACTGAAGACGCATCAGATATTGGCCTGCCACCCCTCTAACGGGGAAGTTAACAGGATTGCCAGATTGAACGCTACGCCATCAGTCTCATTACTTTATTTACACACAGCGTATATTGACGAGGAGACATTAGATTTATTTACTTTTTCTTAGAGGTTTATCTCAAAAAGAGAATCTATGTTAATAAACCAAGATTTCATATTAATTATAAATTGATATTCATTCAATCAGTTCAAGATTTTTGCCTGACCTGAGTGAAGACCTCAGTTAAACTTTTAGTCCATATAAAATGTGACCGAATTATCTGGAATTTATATTTGTTTTTGGTCCAAGTGCGCCGTCACTGCCTAGTATGTTTATTTTGCAACCCATATTGGTCTTTTGAGAAAACGCGTTACTTAACTATGCATTAAAATATCTCGCTAGCACTGTGGAGTTCTACCGTCGAAATGAGAAAAAATTGCGGAAATGTTGCCATCTTTCTGTTTTTAATCAGACGGTCCAACTGTAATATGTCGGTCTGAATGGGGTACGCGTTTCGGTCATTTTGTTTGCGGTTTGGATGGTTTTTAAATCCGCGGAGAATGGATCGGATTACATGAGTATTTAAAAAAGCATCGAAGCTCGAAGGACCAAAATTTTTGAATCAAATTTTTGGTTTTTTCTCTTTTATTTTTACGTTTCACATTTCCGTGACTGCACTGCCTGCAAGAGAGGACAAAGAGATATTTTCTCTTTTCTACAGTTTTTTAATCTCTCTTCTCTTTTAAACTCTGAAAAGAGAATAGATTTTATTGGATTTTAATTCAAAAATAATGTTTTTTACCAAATTTCACAATATAAAGGGAAATAATTCACTTTATAAATCAGATCTACAGTTTTTAGATCTGTAGATCATGTTCTGGCCTGTTTTTCGCAGAAATGGTTGGCTTTTTGAATAACTGTTTTATGGAAACTTGTTGTTCAAAAAAATTTACTATTACTATTAGTCCGGGAGTACATCCGATCATTTGTGTCCCGTTTGTTGGGAACGTGCAGACGTTTCGCCAAGGTCACACTTGGCATTCTCAATGCTTGTCTGAAGGCTGAACGATGTAGACCCGCTTTTTCACTCTGGTTTTTAGGTTAGCCTTCCGGCTCCTGCCTATATACGATAATTTACGCCCGAATCGGGTCCGATTTTTATTGTTATGGGATTCTAGCTATCCCAGGAAGTGTCAGAAGTCCCCCTTTCTTTTGCGGGGCATAGTCTGACATTACTTAAGATTAGGGTTTACTACAAAGTCCAGAGAAACTGTGTGAAGGTTAACTGATGATGAAAAACTGTCTCCATCGGAAGTGGGAAACTAGTCACGCCCAATGCCGGTCCGACGACCAGCGGGCGTCGTCGGTCCGCCATTTGGTGTGGGATAGCGGGATTTTTCGATAGCGGGTTACTCTTATGGCACTTATGTAAGCCGGAAACCCGAGAAATTCGAGCCCCATAGGCTTACTGCTACGGAAATTGGGGGACTATTGTTGGGGAATAATGGCTCCGAGGGAAGTGCGGAGCGCCGAGCTCAGTTGGGTCTGAAGTTGGCCCAACAGTTGAGCTACTAGTTGCTCCACAAGGTTGGAGATAATGTCACCTTGTGGAGCGGGGTTGCTAGATGGAACTGAGTTCTTTTGAGACCCCCACACGAAGGTCGGTGGGGGTACGGCGGGTTTACGGGACTTGTTAACAGCGGCCTCACGAGATTTTCTCTTCGAAAGCCTAATGGCTTTCTCGGAGAGACCTCCATCTGGTCTCTTGCTGCAACCTAGAAATTTCGAAGTATGCGGATCTCCACAGTTGCAGGCAAGTTGGTGGGTCATTTCGATCCTTCTTGCACTCCTTTGTGGAGTGCTCGCTCGTGCATTTAACACATGCCGGACCGGCATGACACTTTCTCGCCGTATGGCCGAATTTCTGGCAGTTGAAACACTGCACTACTCGGTCCGAAGAAGTACTTTATGTCGTATATCTCCTTGTCAAACGATCGGATGTACTCCCGGACTAATAGTCTAGCGTATTCTTTCATCCGCGAAACACTACGAATATATATATATATATATATATATATATATATATATATATATATATATATATATATATATATATATATATATACATATATGTTAGACTGTTTCAAAAAAGTTCACTATTTTTTTCTTAAAGGTATCGAAAATATTGTTAGAAGTGACGAACAAAAAAATACTGTGAAAGTTAGAACTCTTAATATTAATATTAAGAAGTGCATCGTCGCAAATTTCAATTTCCCATTTAAATAACATAATTTTTTCTTTTTAACTTTGGAATTTCATAGCTGTTCACTGGAAATTCTATTACATACCTTTGCAGGAAATTAAACGTTCTTCAAAAAAGGTCTCTTATAAATTTACTTTTTCAAAAGTTGTTCCAGGCTAATGTTAATTGCATACCAAAGTTTTACATTTTTTCAATTTTTCGACAAAACTATCAATTTTATCGAAAAATGTTATTCAAACTTTTTTGTAGACCATTTCATTTTCTATAAATCTTCATTAATACATTTTCCGAAACTCCGTAAGGATCGTGAGTTATTTAAAATGAAATGTGAATTGAATATTTTTTCAACTACATTTTAATTTGATAACACTGGGGAACAGCAATTTTGTTGACTTGGATCTGTGACTTGTTTTTGACTAATTTTAATCTCTGAATTCAAAAATATTCACAGTTTTTCTCTATCACGTCAATTTCTTAAGCTACAGCATACCCCTCATTTTATCTTAAAAGTGTACATACGAAAGCAAATAAGGTGAGATCTGGCAAAAAAGATTAGAATATTTTATTCATACAGAGGTTAACATATTATTAAAAGTTAAATTGTGTTTATACAAAAAATAAATAAAAGATATTATGGTAAAAATTTCTTCTTATAGCTTTTCCTGGAGTGTTCAGTTTGTGGACATTCTCGCTTGATGCTCCAACTCGCTTGATGCTCCATCATACTGACATCCCATCTACCTTGATACCGCGCTTCCATTACATTTAGATCTTGGTGGAATCGCTCGCCCTGTTCATCACTAACAGCACCAAGATTTTCTGGGAAGTTAGCAAGATGAATATGTAAGAAATGTAGTTTTATGCTCATGTTGCAACCAAGCTTTGTAAAGCTCTCCAAGAGTTGTTGAACGCTTTAGATGTAATTCGGGGCTCGTGTATTTCCAAGAAAGTCTAACAATATTTTTAAAAGCCAACCAAGCATTCCTTTCAAGTTCGGTCATTGTTTCAGTGAAATTTTCATCTTTAACGAGTTTCCGAATCTGTGGACCATCAAACACACCAGCCTTTATCTTTTCATATGACAGGCTAGGGAATGCCGAAATAATATATTAAAGCAGTCTCCTTCAATTGACAAAGCCTTAATAAATTGCTTCATGAGACCTAGTTTTATATGCAAAGGCGGAAATACAATGTTTTTTTCTGTCGACAAGTGGCTGATTTAAAATGTTTGGATCACCAGGTCTTAGGTCAGATCTTGGCGGCCAGTTCGATTGCACCCAATGCTTCTCACGAGCTCTGCTGTCCCACATGCACAAAAAACAGGGATATTTGGTATCCCCGCGTTGTTAGCCAAGAAGAAAACAGACCATTTTAAGGTCAACACAGATGATCCATAGGTGCATGTTATAGTGCAACAAGTCAATGACTTTCTTTATGTCGCCATATTCTTCACGCAAACAAACTGAATGATCTATTGTGAGTGAACTGTATAAATTTCCAATATGTAGGAGAACACACTTCAAGCTACGCTGTGAGCTATCTATAAACAATCGCCATTCGGTTGCGTTATAGTTAGAAATGGCCAATTCTTTCATTAAACCTTCTGGCAATATACAAATCCGTCATTATTTCTGATGTACTGCCTAAATTCCCTTTCTCTGAATCGATGGTAAGTGACTTTAGCTCCTTTGTCAAGGAAATTTTTTTCATGCAGTATTGATGCTAATAATTCCGATACGTTTTTTTGGATAGTCCCAAATCTCGTGCTAAATCGTTTAATTCATGTTGATTAGATCCTTTACGAACAGAATCATTGGAAACTTTGAATTCTTCGTCGGTGGAGTCACTTCGATCTTCACTTGTTTCACATTCTTATATTTCTAAAGAAGGTAATTCTTGAAAAACTGGCACAGGAATTTCAGCTGAATGAGGCACAGGGCGTATAGCTGACGGTAAACTAGGGTACTCAATTTTATGTTTGTTTTTCTTGTTGAATCCTGATGTTTTCACTATGCAAAAGTAGCAATCACTTAAGTGATCTTTGGGCTCCCGCCAAACCATACGTTGGTATACCAAACGAAAGTTTATTACGTGTTCTCTTCGTCCACATTCGTAAAATCTCTACACACTGCTTACACACCATATGAGGGGCCCATGATTTATCTTGGTCACCTATTTTCACTTTAAAATAAGCAAAATAGGCTTGCCTGACAAATGTACTAATATTAGTCCGTTGAATGGGGATGTTAAAACTGCCACATATATAACAAAATGAATCAGGGCTGTTTAAGCACTTACGACGAGAACCAGCATAGGCAGACCTAACGAAAATCTGTAGTTGTGTATGTATACTTTGACTTAACTATATCAGAGCGACACAGATCCGCGTACTTTAACATCTCATGCGTAACTGACCGAACTAGTTTTGGATGACGCAACGTCACTCACGCCCCCACTCCTAGGTCGAAGAAGGTTCGCCGGTAGGAGAGCAGTAGTGACTTCTGTGATTTGCCAAGCTTAGTCGGATGCGCAACTATAGAGAAAAAACTTGACGTGATAGAAAAAAATTAAATAAAGTTTTGGAATTAGCATGTCAATTTACATATAAAACAGCTTAAATATCGAACTCAACAGAAATTATTTTTCAAATTGTTCCCCAGTGTAATACGTTGCAATTTAAATAACGCACGATCCTTACAGGGTTTCGAAAAATTTATTCAATTTCCTACAAAGATTTGTAATAGTCTTTCCACAGTAATGTTCCGCTGAAGAGCTATAGAATTCCAAAGTTAAAAAAAATCGTGTTATTTAAATGGGAAATTGAAATTTGCGATGCGGCACCTCTTAATATTAATATTAAGAGCTTTAACTTTCACAGTATTTTTTTTCGTCATTTCTAACAATATTTTCTATACCTTTAAAAAAAATTGATTTTTTTGAAACAGTCTAATATATATCATATATATAAGTCAGTCAGTTGTCAGTTGGACTCTTCATTCGAAGCGGACAACACTTGAACATGCCAAATAAGATTTTGCCGAAATGTCGTGACTTTTGACGCAGAATGAACGGATCGACATTCGCAATGATTGAAGTTGCCTTAAAACACATATTCAAAATGCAACCATTTCCCTGGACAACATTTCTGAACTTTATTATAATTTTCTTAATAATGGTAATGCCTCAAAATCTTGTTTATTTCGATTTATCAGAATTCAGTTTTTTTCTTGCTTTAGCTTCTTAAGGTATTATTTGAAAATGAAACATAATATTGTTACACCCATTTGTTCTATAGGTCTCAGCATAAATTGGATTTGTTTTGTTACAAAAAATAATCGTTTAATGTCGTTTATTATCAAAGTTGAAACTACTAGCACTAATTTTCACGCCATACAGTTTTACGTTTTCATTTTTGCGCCACGTTTTAAATGATTTACTTTACATTAAGAGACATTATTAAATACTTTATTAAAGTTAGTACTCATGATTACATTTCTGGTAAAAGAAGCTTCGTTGCTTGATAAAATATTGAAAAGAAAATGAATACCTTTGATTTTGGCCATTAAACCATTGATAATATTGTTGCGTGTATGAAAAATTAGCGTGTAAGAGTGCTTGTATCCTTTATACATCAAAAAGGAGGAATAATTGCGCTTTTAGAATTCTATGTACAATTTAATGGAAAACTCCAACTTATCGCGCAAGTATCCAAAAGTCTTTGAGAAACTTTTATAAATGTTTGATGAGCTGGAAACAGTCTTTCTGAATATCGTTGTTCATACACCTAGTCTCTTCGAAATTTTGGAAAACTTCTCCGTTCATATGAAGCATATCGAGATATTGGCGTATAGAATATATTTTTGGCTCTAAATCGAACTTAAATGCATGCTCTGACATACACTGAAATATTTTTTGTTGCTATTTAAACATTGTCGTAGCGATATTGCTACGATACATCGTTAGTATAATTATTAATTTAAAAATATAAACGGTTTAATAGTATTCATTATTATATTTGTAGTTTATCCGTTAAATAATAACTAAGTAATATTGGCCAAATATGATTTTACACATGTTTGCTTAAAATGTTAATCCTTATCGTAGCTTTTCGAATGGTGATTTAGTAATTTTGCAATGTTTTTCTCGGGAAACCTTAGGGTTTTCTTTCTTGTTGTAAGGAACATTTTTTTTAAAGTTGTGAAGGATCATTGGTAAAATTTACGAAAGTACTTTTCCTTACACCCTGTATATTATTAGGGTGTGATCAGTGTTGATCAGTGTTATAACAACAATAATGATTGATAATTAAAAAATTGGTTCTTATGAGCCATTGTTGCTTAATGGTATCCGGCACGTACGCCAGCATGACCACCATCGTCAGCAAGATGTAGGGGTCATTGATTGGTTTTTATAGGTCATGGTTGCTTAATGGTATCCGGTACGTACGCCAGCATATACACCATCATCAGCAAGATGTAGGGGTCATTGCCTGGCCTATGTCGGATATAATTCCTTTCTCCTTAAGTGTCTTCTTGTCCTCAAGAATGTTCTCGAGGGTGTCTAGTGGTAGCTTAATTTTTGGTCCAAATAATAGCTGGGATATCCTCTTCCTGTTTCTAAGAATGATGTAAAATAAAGCTAAAATCAAAAGAATAATTAAGGTTATACTAGAGATAGAGAGACTGGTTTGCGTTAGAGGTTCCAATTTAAAAGGTTCAATTGGGTCTATTAGATGGTTTTCTAATAAGTCCTCCCGGTTTGGAGACTGGTTAATTTTCATCAACGGAATGACTTCCTGTGGAACAATGGATGGAATTGTTTCTCGAATCTTCGTTACAGGTGCGTATGTTTTTTCCAGAATATGTAGTGTTTCATTCGATAATATTAGGCAGCTTTTGTCAACACTTTCTTTGTACACTTTCACCGGGGTAGTCGTGCTGATGATTAAGGACTTGTCAGTTTGATAGACAATGGGTTTGCCCAGTTAAGCGGCCTGGCACATCTTTACGATTGGTAGGCGGCAGTTGTGGACCACGGGCTTTGAGCAAATATATTTGTTTTCACTCTTGTAGCAAGATTTAAACCATTTTTCTTTGCCATAATATTTTGTTGGTGGTAGTATAATGATCCCATCTATATTTTGAAAGGAGTAGATGTGGAATAATTCGAGGCTAACGGGATATAAAATAGGAATTTTCATTATTATGAGCATCTCGCTGTCTGTTACACAAATAATCGATTTTGTATGTTCAATTAATTCGTAAGGATGTTGGTCACTTGAAATTAGTGCATCCTTAGTGTAGCGATTTTGCAATAAATTTTCTAATTCGTATATATCCTTTAAGGATAATAGTTATAAATTAGTCAAAAAATTTTGGGCTAAAGCGGGACTTCGTAACATCATTAAGATTATTTTATTGACTCGTTAATATGTTTATGCCAATGTGAAAATTCTTTATAGGTTCCTATCTTTTCTTCGTAATATCCGTTTGTTTCAATCGGTACTATGTGAAGGGCCTGATTGAGGCTCATCAGAGTCCTGCAACAAGGGAGTCTTTATTATTCGCCTGATCCGTTTTATATTTGCAGGGAATTTTTCTGATTCTTTTCTTGTATGAGGGTCAGTTATTTTGATTCTATGAGGTATTTCTTCTTTATATTTCATTTGTGTATATCTGGGCGATATCTTTGGTTGTCCCTAGGTCGAACGTAGGTATACGTCTTGTTGTTCCTCCATCGGAGGTAGATCTTCGCGTTCCTTGTTAACTTTCTCTAGCTATTTCGTTATTAGTTCATTTTTGTGTTTTTGAACGTAATTCTGATAAATTGTAAGATTGTTGTCGTATCCGATATCTTCGGAATATGATCCATAGAGTAAGAAAAATTATGTTTATTTAGTAGAGCTATGTCTGCTTTGGTTATAGATCAAAACCGCATGCTTGGCTAGGTGAGCTATAGTTTCTCTTTTATTTTGTTGTTTTACATGAAAAGGAAAGTCTTCATTAAAGATAATTTCTTAGGATCTGCTGCTTAACAACTGAACTTAACCGATTTTTCACAGATGAAGTCTCGTGCAGCGAGGATCCTGTTGGCATTTTTAAAAACAGGACGACATTTTTAAAAACAGTTATTTATTCATGCAGAAAGAAATACAATCAAGCTTTGATCGGTGTTACTACACTAATAATTGATAATTAAAAAATTGGTTCTTATAAGCCATGGTTGCTTAATGGTATCCGGCACGTACGCCAGCATGAACACCATCGTCAGCAAGATGTAGGGGTCATTGATTATTTTTTATAGGCCATGGTTGCTTAATGGTATCCGGTACGTACGCCAGCATATACACCATCGTCAGCAAGATGTAGGGGTCATTGCCTGGTCTATTTCGGATATAATTTATATATATATATATATATATATATATATATATATATATATATATATATATATATATATATATATATATATATATATATACTCCATACTACTACTCCATCTATTGAAACAAATACAATATACATTACTAGAAAAGAAACTACTTTCCAGAAATACGATTCCAGACCTTCGCGATTATACCACCATCTGTAGGAAAATCTTATGTTTTTTCGTAATTCAGCAGATTTACAGATTCATAAATTGCTTTTATTTTTGCAGCATAATCTCGGAATAATTTCCTGCAATATATTGTTGTATATGTCTAAACCATATACATATATTAATATAATACAGATCGAATATAGATTAGTAATGAAAAAAAAACATCTAAAGTATATTCTGTATGAACGAATTAGCATTTGATCTTTCTCTAAGTTAAAAATCCAACACAATGCTCTCACACAATTTTACAAAAACTAAATATACTTCGACTGCGCTATAAAAATTTCCAAATAAATCTTCGGGAACGCGTTATTATGACCGTGAATGAATTTAATTTGAAATAATTGCCTTTGTAGCATACAGATGACCCTCCACTACCGACCACGTAATTTATTTTAAACGCAAACAGGGTTTGGAACTTTTTTTTATTCGTATGTAAATTAAGAGGACTACTTCAATAACACAGCGGTTGGCAATTTTCAATGCAATAGCCAAAAATTAAATCATAAAGTTTATTTAAAAAATGGATTCCCATTTATATTTTCGGTTGAAATAACACAACAAAAAATAAAATATTAAAAATCTTGATGCTGCGCGAAATGAAAATATACAGCTTATCCAATGGAAAAGGTAATGTTGAATCATATCCTAATCAGAAACGGAAAAAATATTCGAATTCACAAAACGAAGAAGAATTTAGGAATGAGAATAAAAGTCAAGTTTTAGGGTTAGAGGCGCATCAGCAACTGAAAAGGCTATTTAGCGACTGGACCTACAGCTTAACGTACCACGGTCATCAGCTACCGAGAACTCCGGTCATCACCCCCCTTGGGCTATCAACCCTTGGTTTTGTGCTTAACCGAAAGTATCTCGAGAAGCCTACCGACTGGCGAGTGACCAACGTAGAACACTTCTCAGAAAGCATTCGGCCTTACCCAGCCTCGAACTGGCGTGACTAAGGGGTGATTCCTTGTCAGATTTTACACTCTTACCTAGAAACATTCACAAGAATTTTAGCAAAACTTTTTTTGCCTAGTACGGGATTCGAACCCGCTTCACATTAACTGCCGTATCGTAAGGCTGACGCCTTAGACACCACAGTTAATGTGGCTCCAGGAATGAGAATGTATCGGCAACTCAAGTCATTTAGTAGCCATAATCAAACTTAACTCATTTAAGGCCAAGTTACGAAAAAAGAATAAAAAACGTTTGTTTGCATTTGTATTTGAAAAATATTGTGACATAATCTTTGTGGTCAAAATATTTTATTATTATAATTTGACATAAATTGAATTGCCATTGACACACACACACACACAAATATATATATATATATATATATATATATATATATATATATATATATATATATATATATATATATATATATATATATATATATATATATATATATATATGCCCACAAAGTATCTAACGAAAACATCTAACGAACATCTACCGTAACAATCCCGAAACCCACGTGATCTATAAATGTGGACAACCACCACGACAAATTGGTAAGGCTACCTATGACCTACGTTTATTTTTTTTACCTGCTTGAACACTTTATTACTAAAAATTAAAATAATGAAATAATGACATTTGAGCAGTCCTACATTATTTTTAAGTTAAAATAAAAATAAATTAAAATAACTCCACCGGAGCAGATGCCATGGAAGAAGAAATGCGCATGTCGTAGATTTTTGTATGGAAAATATTGCTGATGAACAATGTAATTTGCAAAAAATTTAAATTATTTCTTTTAAATAATTAAGTGTGTTTAAGATTTCTTATTAAAATATATTTTGTCGCTCAGGAAGAATATAAAATAGTTAATATCTAACAGGAATAAATCTTCATAACCGATATAGGGGAAATTTTAGTAAAAAATATATTTTAAGTTACAAATGACAGTATTTTTTAAAGAATTCAACATAAATTGAAAAATTCCTTATTTTTAATTAATCACTAGTCATGGCTCTCTAGAAACCTATATATATATATATATATATATATATATATATATATATATATATATATATATATATATATATATATATGCCCACAAGGTAGCGTAACGGAACCGTGGAGGGAAATATTACAGAAATCTTTCACCCTTTCTCCACGTGGTGTCACCGATGGCCGAACTGTCAACCATGCGACGTCACGTGTCTCTCGAGACCGGTTTCTAGCCTTTCAGCCGTCATCAGCCGAGCTCTAGACGAACGCAAGGAAAGCAGTTCGGAGAGACGATCGGGGCTAGACCAGATTAACTGGCCATTTTAATGACGGGTCGTGATCGCACACAACTCACGCCATCATACGGCGAATGCTCGTAGCAGTCAGGACCGCTCGTAACATTCTGCCTGGAACCTCAGGTATAGTACCAGGTGTGCCCACAAGGTAGCACAATAAGACAACAGTAGCTGACTGTCATCATGCACCCAACCGTTAGGTTCCACAATCTCATGTGGAGCATACAACACCTGCGTCTCCGCTTAAATGAACATTTTTCTTGGATGCTTGACCAGGAATGAGCCCCACCCATCCCTTCAACTGGATGGCATATGTTTCGTCTCTTGATGTACAGACACTTGAAACCAGTGTCCTTGATTTTTCAGTTCCTTTTCCCATTTTCTTATGACTTTGTCCAGAACCAGGTTGAAAAGGAGTAGGGATAACCCATCTCCTTGGTGTACTCTGGTTTTAACCAGGAAGGGTTCGGAAATTTCTGAAATAAATTTCACTTTAGAGACTCTGGCGGTCAGTGTCTGCTTGATCAATCGTAGTGTTTTGGGGTCAAGTCCTTGTTCTTCTAGGATGTTGAACAGAAATTTTCGGTTGATGCAGTCCTATGCTTTCTTGGAGTCAACGAACGTGCAGATGATTGGGACGTTCCTGATAGCTTTGTATTTCAGTATTGTTTTTAAGTTAAAGATTTGTTCAGTGCATGAGAGACCAGGGCGAAAGCATGCCTGGTACTCGCCAATTTTGTATTCTAGTTGTTGCTGTGTTCTCTGGAGAAGACATGCTGAGCGGATTTTGTAAGTGACTTATAGTAAGGAGATTCCTCTGTAGTTGCTCACATCTGTTCTGTCTCCATTCTTGTGCAGCGGGTGTATAAGAGCACCTTTCCATTTATTTGGTAATTTTTCTGTTTGCCAGAGTTTCGTGAAAATTTGCGTGAGTTTCCGCAGTGAGTTTGGTCTGAGGTTTTTCAACAGTTTCGCGATGATACCATCTTTACCGGATATCCCGTTATTCTTCAATTTTTGTATGTGCCTGTGGATTTCTTCCTATGTTGGTGGTGGTGATTCTGAGTGGGTATAGATACAATTTTTGTTGGAGAATCTTCTGTCGCGTTCGGGACAATTGAGGAGATCAGAGAAATAGTGTGGCAGCTCCTGACAATTCTCCTGATTAGTTTGCACTAATCTCCTATTCCGCTTTCTGAAGCAAAGATTTCGTGGTGTGTACCCACGGATTTGTCTTGCGAAGGTCCTATAAAAAGTCTCTCATGTTATAATTGCGGAAGTTCTCCTCTATATAGTCTAGTTGTTCCTTCATGTACTTCCTCTTAGTTTGTCTGATAACCTTTGCGGTCTGTTTTCTAGTCCTGTTACAAAGCTGTTGGCTTTCTGGGAATTTGTTTCTGTTGTACTCCTGAAATGCTCGGTTGTGTCGATGCAATGCACTTTCGCATTTCCACTTTCTTTCGCGAGTCCCACCAAGGGTCTTTTGTGTTCTTTTTCAATGGGATCAGTTCAGTTTAGTTATGGGATCAAAATATGGTACCATTTGCTTGTCATTAGCAAGGTTGTGCGAGAATATTCCAAATGGTTTGTTTCGAATATTCATAGCATCGACAAATGGACGCAGTTTGGCAAATTTATCAGTTTTGTCTAGACTTACGTTTTCTCACAAATGCAAGTTTCTTTTAGTACTTCTAAATTTGTTTCTACTCATACATTTTCGTACAATATCAACATCTTTGTCTTCGTCTTTGCTCCGGTAAAGATGGGTGGTAAAATATAATAACCAGAAAGGATTAGACTGGATTATACCAAGATAATTTTTCGGATCATTTTTATTGAAACTAAAATCTAAACGATTATTATCTCGAGAATATTTGAGGAAAAGTCCATTATCATGAATACAATTTCTATGTCAAAATATAAGAAAAATATTTAAAATGGTGTTTCTCCTTCCAAAGGGCGTTTCTGGATTTTGTAAGGTTTCACCTTTATTTGACACAGGCAACCGAATGTGCTTTAATCAATCAGACATTAACCGAATGTGCTTTATTTCCATTTTCTTCCACTTAGTATCTATTGATTTTTGTGTCACATTCATAATATGACTAATCGTCAATTCCAACATCTATTTCAAATGTAGCAGCGATTTCCCTACGAGTGGTAATGCATTCAATGCATCAACCTCTGGCGGAATGTACACAGCGTTCAATACACCTACTTCTGAAAAAAAACAACGCAAAACTGCCACATCCATAACTGAATCACCTCAATAGATGTGCGATAGCGATTGCGCATACTTTGAGTAACTTTCTCTCAAATTTGACGTGATTTTTTTTAAGAAACAAATTAAGAATTATTGACCGTAACACCTGGAAATCTAGATATAATCTAGGTTTAAATTTAATTATCTAGATAAAATCTAGATTACTAATCTAATTAATTAAAGATAATATGTAGATACTGTCTTAAAATTTACAATTATTTCTCAGTAAAGTTAATTTCATTCGGCACCCTTAATTCGCAAACGAATCGTTGCATATTTTATTTTCCTTATATTTTGAAAAAAACGTTTCACATACATTTATCACGAACGCAGCATTCCAGTTACGAACAAAAACAATACAAATGCGTTAGTTTATATTTACAGTGGATGCGTATTTCCAGATATAATTTATTGTGAACGCTGGGTAAATATAAAGGAAAATGTAATATTTTTGCTGGACAATGTTTTTTTTTCAACGTCTACATTCACGGTTTATGTTTTGGATCATATTATTATTGGATTAAAATGTTATTTAAATCTCTATTCTGTTTATTCTGTTCGGACAGTTTTAATATATATTAAATTCTATTGAATGAGTTTAGTAATTTTAATGCGATTACATATCTCTTTTTATCTTATTTTCTTGTTTGACATTGTTAACTGTTAATAATATCATGGGTCAGGCAGTATTTTTGTTGGAATTAAGTAGTTTTAAATTTGACACAAACAACCGAATGTGCATTATTTCCATTTTCTCCCATTTAGTATCTTTTGACTTTTGTGTCAGATTCATCATATGGCTAATTGTCAATTCTAACATCTATTTCAAATGTAGCAGCGGTTTCCCTGCGAGTAGTATTGCATTCAATAGTTCGTTTTCATCAATATTCTTTTCATCAGTCAATTCATCAACCTCTGGCGGAATGTACACAGCGTTCAATACACCTATTTCTGAAAAAAAAACAACGCTAACTCTGCCACGTCCATAACTGAATCACCTCAATAGATGTACAATAGCGATGGCGCATACTTTTAGTAAACCATTTAACTTTGTCTCAAATTTAACGTGCGTTTTTTTCAAGAAAAAAATAAGAATTATTGACCGCCACACCTGGAAATCTAGATATAATCTAGATTTAGATTTAATTATCTAGATTACTGGTCTAATTAATTAAAGATAATATGTGAATACTGTCTTAAAACTTACAATTCTTTCTCATTAAAGTTAATTTAATTGGGCACCCTTAATTCGCAAACGAATCGTCGCATATTTTATTTTCCTTTTATTTTGAAAAAAACGTTTCACATACATTTATCACGAACGCAGCATTCCAGTTTCCAACAAAAACAATACAAATGCGTTAGTTTATATTTACAGTGGATGCGTATTTCCAGATATAATTTATTGTGAACGCTGGGTAAATATAAAGGAAAATGTAATATTTTTGCTGGACAATGTTTTTTTTCAACGTCTACATTCACGGTTTATGTTTCGGATCATATTATTATTGGATTAAAATGTTATTTAAATCTCTATTCTGTTTATTCTGTTCGGGCAATTTTAATATATATTAAATCCTATTGAATGAGTTTAGTAATTTTAATGCGATTACATATCTCTTTTTATCTTATTTTCTTGTTTGACATTGTTAACTTTTAATAATATCATGGGTCAGGCAGTATTTTTGTTGGAATTAAGTAGTTTTAAATTTGACACAAACAACCGAATGTGCATTATTTCCATTTTCTTCCATTTAGTATCTTTTGATTTTTGTGTCAGATTCATCATATGACTAATCGTCAATTCTAACATCTATTTCAAATGTAGCAGCGGTTTTCCTGCGAGTAGTATTGCATTCAATAGTTCGTTTTCATCAATATTCTTTTCATCAGTCAATTCATCAACCTCTGGCGGAATGTACACAGCGTTCAATACACCTATTTCTGAAAAAAAAACAACGCTAACTCTGCCACGTCCATAACTGAATCACCTCAATAGATGTACAATAGCGATGGCGCATACTTTTAGTAAACCATTTAACTTTGTCTCAAATTTAACGTGCGTTTTTTTCAAGAAAAAAATAAGAATTATTGACCGCCACACCTGGAAATCTAGATATAATCTAGATTTAGATTTAATTATCTAGATTACTGGTCTAATTAATTAAAGATAATATGTGAATACTGTCTTAAAACTTACAATTCTTTCTCATTAAAGTTAATTTAATTGGGCACCCTTAATTCGCAAACGAATCGTCGCATATTTTATTTTCCTTTTATTTTGAAAAAAACGTTTCACATACATTTATCACGAACGCAGCATTCCAGTTTCCAACAAAAACAATACAAATGCGTTAGTTTATATTTACAGTGGATGCGTATTTCCAGATATAATTTATTGTGAACGCTGGGTAAATATAAAGGAAAATGTAATATTTTTGCTGGACAATGTTTTTTTTCAACGTCTACATTCACGGTTTATGTTTCGGATCATATTATTATTGGATTAAAATGTTATTTAAATCTCTATTCTGTTTATTCTGTTCGGGCAGTTTTAATATATATTAAATCCTATTGAATGAGTTTAGTAATTTTAATGCGATTACATATCTCTTTTTATCTTATTTTCTTGTTTGACATTGTTAACTTTTAATAATATCATGGGTCAGGCAGTATTTTTGTTGGAATTAAGTAGTTTTAAATTTGACACAAACAACCGAATGTGCATTATTTCCATTTTCTTCCATTTAGTATCTTTTGATTTTTGTGTCAGATTCATCATATGACTAATCGTCAATTCTAACATCTATTTCAAATGTAGCAGCGGTTTTCCTGCGAGTAGTATTGCATTCAATAGTTCGTTTTCATCAATATTCTTTTCATCAGTCAATTCATCAACCTCTGACGGAATGTACACAGCGTTCAATACACCTATTTCTGAAAAAAAACAACGCTAAACTCTGCCACGTCCATAACTGAATCACCTCAATAGATGTGCAATAGCGATGGCGCATACTTTTAGTAAACCATTTAACTTTGTCTCAAATTTAACGTGTTTTTTTTTTCAAGAAAAACATAAGAATTATTGACCGCAACATCTGGAAATCTGGATATAATCTAGATTTAGATTTAATTATCTAGATAAAATCTAGATTACTCGTCTAATTAATTATAGATAATATGTGAATACTGTCTTAAAACTTACAATTCTTTTTCATTAAAATTAATTTTATTGGGCACCCTTAATTCGCAAACGAATCGTCGCATATTTTATTTTCCTTTTATTTTGAAAAAAAACGTTTCACATACATTTATCACGAACGCAGCATTCCAGTTACGAACAAAAACAATACAAATGCGTTAGTTTATATTTACAGTGGATGCGTATTTCCAGATATAATTTATTGTGAACGCTGGGTAAATATAAAGGAAAATGTAATATTTTTGCTGGACAATATTTTTTTCAACGTCTACATTCACGGTTTATGTTTCGGATCATATTATTATTGGATTAAAATGTTATTTAAATCTCTATTCTGTTTATTCTGTTCGGGCAGTTTTAATATATATTAAATCCTATTGAATGAGTTTAGTAATTTTAATGCGATTACATATCTCTTTTTATCTTATTTTCTTGTTTGACATTGTTAACTTTTAATAATATCATGGGTCAAGCAGTATTTTTGCTGAAATTAAGTAGTTTTCTTAATTACCAACCATGTTACATTTATTCCTGGGTATAGGCCTTTACTTGAGTTGTGTATTTTAGGCTTGCTAAGTCCAACAAATGTTCCTGAGGCCTTTCCTTGCTTTTTTGTATTTTATTAATACCCACTTAATGATGATTTTTGTCCCGTTTTGGTTGTTTTTTATTGTAATAGGTGCTTCGGTTAATAATGTTGATTTCGTTAAGAGATGGCGATACTCATACATTTGTTGATATACTAATAACGTCTATAGCGTTTTGGACGGTAAACAATCGCCATTAAAAGATTGTTAGTTATTAATTTTCACTGTGCAAGAAACATAGTTTTTTATAACTTTGAATATACTAAATATTATACACTAACATCTGTTAATGATACGCAAAATGAAACTGAAAGCAATTAAAAAAGATTTAATCTAGTTCAAGTTTTTTTTTTTAATTCAAACATATTAGAAATAACCGAGCATATACAATTTGTCTATAATTTTTACAATTTATTGATTAATATAGTACCAATAAATGAGTAAATAATAAGAGTAACACAGACAAAAATTAAAAAAAAACACCATCTGCTTGTTGCACAGTATCTACACCCATTTTATTTGTGTATCTATCTATTAAGAAGCACAAAGTATAAATCAATTAAAAATACCATCAAATGTGGTAAAGAATTATTTATTTCAAATTTAAAAATAAACACAAAATCAATGAGCAATAAAAAAATTAATGAGATGGTTGTGGCTTGTGAAGTTGTTATTTGTTATTATCGGGTTCCAATTTCGTTAACATCAGTCGAAAATCACCACACTCAGTGATGTGCAGCCTATTTCTTCTCTTAGACAGTTAATTAGCTGCTGCACAGAATTCATGCTCAGCCAAATATAACCAAGAAAATGTAATTAAAAATGTATGTACTATTATGAAGCCAGAACTCTTGGTATCCATTTCTAACTTTTACTTTTAGTTCTTTGTTAGTTGTGAGGTCTACAGGTTTCTCTTCTAAATTTGATGATATGTTTAAAATATCCAGGTATCCTTCCGTAATATCAGCATAAAGAACGTCAAGTGTTTTCAGTAAGTAAGTAAATTGTCTTGTTTTGCAGAGACTGCTGATAATGCAGGAAAGAGGCGGTATTCACTTTTACCTGGATTTCGCTTAACAAGTAGAAGTTTTCCCACAAAGGTGAAGTTTTTTGTTTTAATTAAATTCAACTCATCACCTTGCAATTGTAAATTGACTTAGAATCGAACGTATAATAAGAGCAGAGCCTTGTTATTTGGTAGAGTTGATTCATGAAGTTGAATGGAACATTTACAAGTCTAAGTAATCGCATAATGGTATTTCAACGTCCTTAATCATTTCATTTATTGTTCTTTGAACTGTATTATTAGTCAAAGGAATTTTCCTGGTAATATCTGACGGTGTTTTATGATGAAGAACACTGTTTATTACCTCTTTGATTGCCGAAAAAATTAATTTGTCGCCATATTGTATGAAGCTTGTAGTTCATCACGTTCCTGTTTAGAAGACGACGCAAAAAGTTTGGATATAGTTGGCTGTTTTAAATATATCTTCTCCAGTCCTCGAAAATAGGATAAATCTTTGTCCTTTTAATCAAAATACATTTTATTCAAATGCTCTTGCAGTTGTAAATTAAACACATAGCAGGATAATTGGTGCGTAATATAAACCCAAGAAAAGAAAAAATTCAGATATTTTAAAATACGTAATTTGGCACGGTTTCAATAAACTAACTTTTCAGAGTAACTTAACAGATTTATAGATAGCAATAGAAATAATGGCTATAATGACTTATCACTCTCGAATATGGATTATTGACGAAGGACACAAACATAATAAGACATTCCTAGAGCTATCCCTGTGGCCCTGCTACCGACCCCATGGAAGGTTCCAATGCCTTTGGGACGGTACCGTTTCCTTTGGAAACGAATGAGTTAGTTGAAAATGAACTTAGGGTATGTTCACATCAGACTCGTTTCGCTTAGAGCAACGTGCCTTATTTACAGCCTATGGGAAAGCGTAGGAGAACGAAAACATTAGTTAAAATGGTTTGTGTTCAAAGCACGCGCATTGCGTTAAACTGTATGCCTAGCGCTATGACATGCGCAGCGCTGAAAAACGCGTTGTGATGGTTTTGCTTCGCATGTTTTAAAACTCTGGAAGGTTATCTGTCTGTTGTTTTTGTATTTATACTAGAAGAACAAATTATCGCAAAACGTTTTTAAAAGAGAAGCTATCTGGAATCCGAAGCATTCGTTGCATAAAAATGTACATGTACTGGAAAAAATGTGGAAAGAAGTAGGAAATAATGTTGAAAAGGATGGATTTTGTACTTGTGAACACAGTACTAAGTGAACACACGGAGGTTCGCTTAATACTAAGTAAGGCGCGTGGTTCTAAGCGATGCCGTCTAATGTGAGCGCACCCTTAATCGTTCATTACAATTTTTCATGAAAATTGTCTTATACCTTAAAAATGCTTGAATAAAAGAGATGTTTTATGAGACGTCTGCACCATACTACAGCCAAACCCAAATTGTCACAAATATCACGAAAAATAATTGACGTCAAAATAAAATGACAGTGTGACACTTGCCCCACGATATATAATTTTTTTTATATTACAACTAGATGGCATAACTAGTCGAATTTCTAATGGCTTCTTTACAAACTTCAAAATTCTTTCGTTAACTACAAAATGAATTTTAACTGTACAGTTTTAATCATATTTTAATAGTCGAATTACTATTTGTTTAAAGTTGTTCTGTTTTACGACAGGCTAAAAAAAATAACAATAATGCATAGTCCCTCTGGTGCCGTAATTTTCTGAAGCAGCTGTTTCAACAGTTTAAATTCATGAACTAAACTTTGCATAGAACTGCTGAAACTTTGTTAATTTATAAAGAGGGACCGACGAACATATGCGAGATTTAAAACCACCCTTGATAGTGTGAAATATTCCGAGCACTGAATTAATTTAGATTTTTTCTTTCTTTATCAAAACTGTTTTATAAGGATTTTAGTCCAATAATTTGAAATATTTTATCGTGTAGGTTTGTGGTTGTATAATACTATATAGGAGGTGTGTAACTATAGTAATGAGACTGGTGGCGTAGCGTTCAAGCAGACAGCACTGTTGGCTCCCCCTTTAGAGAGGAGACAGGCCAATATATCATGAGTCTAATATCTAAATTTCCACTATATTTAAAACTTGTACGTATGACAATTGTTTCTTTTTCAATCAATTCTTTTTCAAATACACACTAAATTAAACTAACAGTAAGAAAAGCAGTTACTACCTAAACTAATCGAATAAAACCATAAATGATGATAGTGGGAGTCCCGCGTCTCAATGTCTAGAGTAATATAAGTTTAACAAGGGTGAACCATTCAAGTCTACCTGGTCATTAAGTAAAATACCCAAATTTTTTCTTTTATTAATTTCTAGGCTCTCTAAAAGATTTAGTTTTTTAGATTCATTTTCGTTATGCAACATTTTGAAATTATCGCTGAAAAAAATGTTTTGTTTGACAATTGTCATACGTACAAGTTTTAAATATGATGGAAATTTAGATATTAATCTTTGTTTTTTATTTAAAATGAATTTCCATCAAGTATCGGCTACCTCAGTTAAATATAATATCATGAGTGTTTACTACGAATTTGAATTGTCTAGACTCACTCACTCACACGTAGCAATTCGTTTCGTGAGGGTACATTATGACAGAAACTTTTGCAAAACTTCAACACTCCTATAAACACAGTGTTTTGTCAAGGGTCTAGATTTTCATGTGATTAAATGATAAAAAAGGACACAGAATCCGGATTCTTGTGCGTTTTCGTCGTCGGTTGACTGTAAGGCTGATCAACAAAGGCTTGAAATTCATTTCTACCACCATTCATCAAATTTTAAGCAGTATATGTAAGAAAACGGGGAAACGGTCAAAAAACTTTTCGCAGGAGGTAGGGAAATTTGTGCATAAGAATAATCAGTAAACCTGCATTTTCATAGAGTTCTTGAAACACTTGGAAAAAGTGTCATTCTGGTGATGCTGGGTACGTGATGCCTGGGTCATGACAATGCGCCTTGTCCAACAGTAATTGCAATTAACGAGTTTTTGGCAAATAAAATTTTGGCTCCGGAGGCCCATTATTTACCAGATTTAAGTCCTTGTGACTTTTCCTTTTTTCAATATTGAAAATTTACCTGAAAGGACACCTTTTTTAGGACATTTCAGAAGAGTCTTGAAAATGCCATAACCGACCAGCTGAAGACGATTCTAGTATCTGAGTTCCAACATGATTTTGGAGCTGTGAAGCTTGTTAGAGATTTTCCGTTGATAAGTGATCACGAAATTATTGATACCGAGTTTAAAGTTAAGGATATTATATGTGAAACACATCAACAAACGTACGAGATGTTTCTGTTAAATAATGAGACAGACACTGTTACAGAAGAAGTACGCGCCAAACTTCTCTTTCGAATGCAGTACCTATAAGTTCTGTAAATAAATCCGTATAACCGAAACCTTCGTTCGCATTAGAGTTGTTTTTTGTTTCGCCGGAAAAATGTTGACAATAGAGCAACGAATTGTTGTAAAATTTCACTTAAAACTTGGAAAAACCGCTACTAAAACTTATAATGTATTAAAAGAAGTGTAGGGTAATGAATGTTTATCGCGTGAATGTGTTTTTGAGTGGTTTAAGCCCTTTCAAGATGGCCAAAAAGGCGTTGAAGATGATCCACGCCCGGCTCGCCCTTCCACGTCAAAAACGCATGACAATATCGAAAAAATTCGTGCAATTGCCGAAACTGTAGGAATTGACAAAGAATGCGTACGGCAAATTTTACATAACAATTTTAAAATGCAAAAAGTGTGTCTAAAATTCTCGTTTGAGGGACAAGAAGCTCGCAAAAAGGTTTGTACTGACACTTTGAATGCCATTGAAAATTACCCATTGAAAAAAGAGCCCAAATTTACTGAGAGCTAAAATAGCTCAATTCAAACCAATGGTTGTTTTTCGATATTCATAGGATGGTGTACCTTCACTGGGTTCCTGATGGTCAATCTATTAGTCAACATTAGTACGTTTAAGTTCTTGCTGAACTTCGTGAAAAAAAATAAGGACAAAACGACCCGAATTGTGGAAGTCATGGGTTCTCCACCAAGACAATGCTCCGCGACAGCTTATTACGCATTGTCTATCAAGAGGTTTCTAGCCAAGTACAGCATCCCAGTGTTAGACCATCCGCCTTATTCGCCGGATCTTGTGCCGTGCGACTTCTATCTGTTTCCTAGGGTGAAATCTGCATTAAGAGAAACAAGATTTGAGTCCATTGAAGCTGTGAAAGAGAAAGTGGCACGCGCTCTAAAGGAGCTGACTGAATACTTCCAACACTATTTCGAACAATGGAAGATTTGCATAGAGCCTTGTAGGGGTAGAGGAGGCGTGTGTATTTAATAAATAAGTAAATATGTATGAAATCAAAATTAAATGTTTTACAATGTCTCGTTATTTAATAGTCACGCCTCGTATGTTCGCAATCTAAATGAGCAGGCAGTTTCGAGGCTGATTACAGAGTTGATAAGGAAAGATTGGGACTACAATTCCGTTGATGTTAATAAATTACATGTTGACTTTATGGCAAATTTGCATGATGCTATTGATAGAGCTGCTCCCTTACATTTACCAAAACCTAAAACATTCCCCTGTGTGTGTAAAGAACTAGAAAATGATCAGGTTGAGAGGGACAGAGCATATAAAAAGTTCTCTTTCACAGAGAATGATCAGGATTGAAGGTTTTATAAGCAGAAAAGAAATATTGCATGGTCCATAATGTGACTTGAGAGGAAAAAATACCTTAATAATATCGAGGCTTGTAGAGGGGGTGGGAGGAAGATGTGGAGAACAATAAAAAAAATTCCAGGCAAATGGTAAGGGACATGTCCATTTTTCTCGAATCGCCTTTGATAGCCACTACGGACCTACGGAGGACAACTTCAACAATGTTTATTTCGATAATTTGAACAAAGTAGAACAGAGTATCGACTGGAGCAGTGATATCAATGTATGCAAGACTCTGGTTTAAACACGTTACACTAAACAAATTAAGAAAAGTTGTATTTAGCTTAGAGTCCAAGAGTCAAGAGTCAAAGTACGAGTAAGAATGAAATTACGATAAGATTAATAAAATAATTTTTTGTGTAATCGGTTATCCTTTATAAGGGGTATTCCATTAAGAGGTTTCGAATGTTGGAAACGAATAAAAGAAACGTTTCATAACATACCTGAAAGTTATTTATGGCAGTGCGAAGCTGGACAGTGTACAATTATACGTGGAATACAACATCTGTCAATGTCAGGTTTCGAATGTATTGTTTTGCTAGTCTTCTTATCTCAAACTTTGTTTATGTTATTCGGTTTCATTGTGGAATTCAGTATAATTTCAGCAATGGAGCGCTACACAGTAGAACAACGTGTTTACATTGTTAAACCGTATTTTCAAAATGGGTGTTCTGTTAGAGCCACATTTCGGCGAATTCGTGAATACTTTGGTGTATGCAATCATCCGTCAGAAGTAACCATTCGCAAAATAGTGCGTAGATTCGAAACTATCGGATCTGTGAAAGATATCGAAACAAAAGTCCGGGAACGTCCTGCTCGTTCGGTTGAAAATATTCAGGCGGTTCGTGAAAGTGTTACTGAAAATCCACAAATCTCTGTTAACAGGCGCGCGCAACATTTGGGTATCAGCAGAACTTCAACGTGGCGAATTTTGAAAAAAGACTTAAGTCTACATCCTTACAAAATTCAGCTAACACAGGAGCTAAAGCCAGCCGACCATGGGCAACGCCGTGCATTTGCCAATTGGATCCTACAGATGAAGGCAAATGACAATCATTTTTGCGATAAAATCATTTTCAGTGACGAGGCTCATTTCCACTTAAACGATTACGTAAATAAACAAAATTGTCGCATCTGGGGCAATGAAAATCCTAGAGAAATCCACGAAATCCCGATGTATGCTCAACGTGTCACAGTTTGGTGCGGTTTATGGGCGGAGGGTATCATTGGACCGTATTTTTTTGAAGATGAAGATGAACGAGCTGTTACAGTAAACGGAGAACGATACCGAACGAAGATTGATGTTTTTTTATGGGATCAAATAATGGACATGGATTTAGAGAATATGTGGTTCCAACAAGATGGTGCGACATGTCATACAGCACGTGAAACATTGACTTTATTGCGTACACAGTTTGGAGGAAGGCTGATCTCCCGGAATGGGGACGTAAATTGGCCACCAAGGTCATGCGACTTGACGCCGCTAGACTATTTTTTGTGGGGCTATGTGAAGAGCAAAGCTTACGAAAATAATCCGCAAACCGTTCAACAGTTGAAAGAAGAAATTAGGCGAATAATTCGTGACATAACTCCGCAAATGTGTTCAGCACTAATCGAGAATTTCAACAAAAGAATTGTGAGCTGCCAGAGAAGTCGTGGCGGGCATTTGACAGATGTTGTATTCCACGTATAATTGTACACTCTCCAGCTTCGCACTGCCGTAAATAACTTTCAGGTATGTTATGAAACATTTCTTTTATTCGTTACCAACATTCGAAACCTCCTAATGGAATACCCTTTAGTTATAAATTAATACAAGTTTTGAAACAAATACATTTCTTGAAGACTTAAAAACCAGCATTATTGTACCGATTCGGAAAATACCAAAGCCTAATTTAGTAAGTGACTTTAGACCAATTAATTTGTTACCAGTTGTTGATAGAATCATCGATACTGTTGTATGTGTAGAGTTGAGAACTTATATTTGATGAGTTGCTATTTTTTGCTCAATCAGGATGTAGGACAAAACATTATTGTGAGACGGCTATTCAGTATGCATGCGCAACATGAAGAAACGATATAAAGGACGGGAAAACTGTGCTTAGTGTGTTTATCGATTTAAAGCGAGCATTCGAAACTATTTACCGGGATATACTGTGTAAAAAAATATCGTATATATGTGTAAAAAAATATAATATAAGTTATCGTCTAAGATCAAAAGTCTTGAAATGGATCAAGAGTTACCTAACAGATAGGTATCATAGAACAAGGCTTGAGGGAAAAGTGTCGGCAAGAAGGGAAGTGCTTGGAGAGTTCCCCTGGGTAGTGTTTTGGGCCTGTTGATCTTTCTGATATATGTCAATGATATTTCTACAATACTGGATAAGTAAAGACTAAATAAAGCGTCTTTTTGCCGATGATACTCTCATATTTATGTCTGGGCACGATAATAATGTCTAAAGCAAACTGCCAAAGACTTAATGAGTTAGAGTTTAAAAATAAATATAAACAATTGTTATATTAAAATTGTAAATGAAATTAAATACTTGGGACTACTCTTGGATCCTCAGTTAACATTTTATAATCAGTTAAGAAACTGACATGATTACTTTCTACAGATCTATATACATATCTATCTATATCGTGTGTCCCAGCCAAATGGAATAAGTTCGTTAATAAATAAATGGGGGCGTGTTCGAAAAAACGCTCGAACACGTCGATTGGTATTTGTAGATGCGCATTTTTTTTCAACAATTTTTTTTTATACAGGGTTTGTCATGTAACAGTGGCCAATACCAACTTCCTTATTTTAAATACAACACCCTGTATATTATTTAATTTTTGGATTCTTCAGGAAATTCTAGACATATTAAATTTAAAATATCCTAGACTTATCTTCAACTGTTTCGGAAATATTAAGTAATTCTTCGAACATTATCAGCAAATAGACAAAGATAAAAAATCAAGTTTTCAAAAGTAGGTATTTGTTGTATGAAACGTCAAAAAAATCAATTTTTTTATTTTTGATTTAAACATGGTGTATTTATCAGACAGATAAAATAACTATCTTAATGATGATAGGTTATGGAGATAGGACACGAACTCAAGCCGAAGTTATTCGTCTCTTTAAGGAAAAATATCCTGACTTACCACCTATATCCCAAGGTACAGTAAGTAAAGTTGAAAAACAATTTAGAGAACTGGGACACGTGGGACAAATTAAGAAGGAAACCGTGTCGTTGACCGATAACAAAAAATTGGATGTAACGCTTGCATTCCAAGACAATCCGCATACCTCAACTCGACAAGTTGCCTTGGAAAACAATGTTGGTCGCTCTTCGGTTGCCAGAATATTGAAAGAGAATAAAATGCATCCGTATAAGCTACAGCCTAGTCAAGAGCTTAGTGAAGTCGACCTCGACAGGAGAATGGAGTTTTGCGAACAAGTGACGCACAAAATAGACAACAACCTTCTGAAAGTGGAAAATGTTTTATTTTCTGATAAATCTACTTTTACTCTTCATGGGCATGTCAATCGCTAGAACTGTCGTTATTGGTCGAGAGAAAATCCTCACTGGATGCGGGAAATTCACACACAAACACCTGAAAAGATTAATGTCTGGGCAGGTATTATAGGAGATCAAATAATTGGTCCAATATTTTTCGATCAAAATTTAAATGGGGTAAATTACTTAGACTTTCTCCAAAATCAGTTCATTCCAAATCTTATAAATTTGTACCCTAATAGAAGAAATCCTCAATTGCTAGCCGACACAATTTGGTTCCAACAAGATGGAGCACCCCCCCATTATCAAGTTAATGTACGGCAGTATCTCGATAATGTGTTTCCAAATCGATGGATTGGGGGGAGAGGGCCACTAGAATGGCCACCAAGGTCCCCGGACTTCACTCCGTTGGATTTTTTTTATGGGGATATCTCAAAAGCGTCTTATACAAAACAAAGCCACAAGATCTGAATGATTTAAGAGGACGCATTACCCACAGCATTAGGTCAATTACGCCACAAACATTAAATAATGTCAGGAATCAGTTTTACTTGAGGTTGGGGTGTTGCCAAGACGTCCAGAGTTCACAATTCGAGCATTTGTTACATTAAATGTTTTAAATAAAAAATTTATACAAAAACTAAATAGTCTTGAAATTTCCACAATTTTGTTTACAGTGTTAAAAAAAAGTGTAGTTGCGCATTTTTTTCCAACGAAAACCTTTTATACAGGGTGTGTCATGTAACAGAGGCCAATACCATCTTTCTATTGTGTGTTGTAGTGAATTTCTGTAATCAAAAAATTTTCAAAAAAAAAACAAAAAAATCAGTTAATTTTTACAATAAATCTGAAAACACTTAATATTTCCGAAACAGTTGAAGATAAGTCTAGGATATTTTACATGAAATATGTCTAGAATTTCATGAAGAATCCAAAGATTAAATAATATATAGGGTATTGTATTTAAAATAAGAAAGTTGGTATTGGCCACTGTTACATGACACACCCTGTATAAAAAAAAAATGTTGAAAAAAATGCGCATCTAAATATACCAATCGACGTGTTTGGGCGTTTTTTCGAACACGCCCCCATTTATTTATTAACGAATTTATTCCATTTGGCTGGGACACACGGTATAGATAGATATGTAGAAAGATTGGGAAAAATAGGGTTCTTTAGAGGTGTATCGTCACATTTATCACCCTGGTGAAGAGGAACAATACAAAATACTATTGTATTACCCCGTTTTACTTATTGTATGTCTGTGCTGATATCATGTAATAAAGAGAGTATTGATAGACTCCAACAAGGTTATACGTGTACTATTGAACTGTAATAGGTATACAACGGTAGAGGGAATACTGCGGTGATTGAACTCGTTTTTTGTGGCACGGATTATTGAAGGAGCTAACCTGCGATTAATATATCAATTTAAATCTAATTTGTTACCATATTATTTAAATATTTTTTTAGTGCAAAGAGGAAACATGAATTTTTACGATGTCCGTTTTAAGAACAATTATGATGTACCAATTTTGAGAATTACTGTTCTCCAGAGGACATTATTCTGGGGAGGTCTGCCCGTCCTCTAGGGAGCGCTCCTAATGTGCATATGTTTAATAAACTGTTAAATTATTATTTAAACCAATAAGGCGCTTTATCATTTGAACAGTATTAATCATTGGATTTTGTTTGTATTTTCTTTTGTTACGATTACTTAGATTTTTCCTACCTTTATTTTTCTTTATGTTTTCCCTTTGTCTCGTTACTATTAGATGCATATGATAAATAAAGTGTGTTTTTATTATAAGGTGAAGACAAACCGTCCTCAGGGGGTGCGAGGTTTTTCAAAGGAACTATCTTGAAGCATGCAATGTAGAATTGTAGTTTGAATTGTCAAATTATTGACTGATTTGTCCATTACTTTGTGATAGTTCATTTTTAAACCCAATAAAACAATTCTTTACTTTGTAATCTATCACTTTAATTTCTTAACTTTGTATGTTCTATGTTCACTCCACGGATTCTTCAGTTCATGGTATAAATACAACTAAAGAATAATGTAACATATATTTTCTAATATTATAATGTGTATTAATTGAAGTTTTACAGCTTCTTGAAAAGTATATCTTGCTAACCTAACAATGTTGTTCTAATATTCTTCGGAATTAATTTGTTCTTCATTATCTAAAACCTAGAAAATTCGGATAATAATTCATATATTTGTAAATTTCTAAACTGTATAAGTAACAAGATATATATTTATATATATATATATATATATATATATATATATATATATATATATATATATATATATATATATATATAATCAGTTCAGATGGATCCTGATGGCCCTGATCAGTATTTGGGATCATATAAGTATATTAAACCCGAGTGACAGAGGAAAGCAACCAACAAAAGTGTTCATTTAGGCGGAGACGCAGGTTGTTGTGTGATCCACATGAGATTGTGGAACCCAACGATTGGGTGAGTGGTGACACTCAGCTACTGCTGTTTCATTGGACGCAATCCAAGAAAATCTGACAGTACACTATATATATATATATTATTATTATTCACGTATGGGCCCTGGTGGACCACGCGAAGTACAATTAGAGGCGTTTGTTGTTGTTAGCCTTCCTTTGAGCCCATACTAATTTCATTCTTTCGCTATGAGCTTTTTTCCTTTCGTCAGACCAAGTTGTTCCAGTTTTCCTACATTTTTCTCTCTGGCCAACCTTCCAAACGTTAACCTTGTGTCTGAAACAGCCTCTATCCTGAATTTCACTTTGTGTAATATTTGCTGATCTTAGGTCCTCTTTAATTGCAGCAATCCATTTAATTATTTCCACTTTAGCTTTACTCCTATTTTCATAAAATTCGACTATTTGTCTAGTTAACCTACTCGGATTCATCCGTTTTATGTGTCCGTAAAACTTAAGTCTTCGTTTTCTCATATCGCTATGTATATCTGTGTATTGTTTGATTTCTTGGTTTTCTCGAAGTCGGTATGTTGTGCTATATTATATTACCATATTTTGTTTTTAGAAATGGCGTTCTTAGTCTGTTGCAGGTCATGTATTGTGTCTTTTCAAAGGAAATTTGGAGTCCTACATTTTCGGCTGTTTCTTTTAGGATTTCAATCTGTTTCTGTGCCGTTAATACATCTTGAGCTAAAATTGCTAGATCATCAGCAAATGCCAGACAATCAATTTTGATGTTGGTTCTCCCCAGTTTAATGGGCTGGTCAATATTCAGTGCCGACTTTTTTTCACGCCACTCCTGTATTACTTTTTCTAGAACACAGTTAAATAAGAGTGGCGGGAGTCCATCTCCTTGTCTCACACCAGTTTTAATTTCGAAGGGTTCTGAGATGTCACCCATGAATTTAACTTTTGACCTTGTGTTAGTTAACGTTGCTTTAATAATTGCCAGCGTTTTCAGATCTAGTCCTTGTTCTTTCAAGATTCGGAATAAAGATTCGCGGTCAATAGAATCATATGCTTTTTTGAAATCCACAAATGTACAGACGAGATTTTTATTGTACAGTTTTTGATGTCTTAGAATCAACTTCAGATTCAGGATCTGTTCAGGGCAGGATCTGCCCGGTCGAAAACCTGCCTGATATTCACCAATGTTCGGTTCTAACTGTCCCTGTGCTCTGTCTAGTAGATATTGAGATAGAATCTTGTAACAAACTGGGAAAAGAGATATTCCTCTATAGTTGTTTACATCCGTTCTATCTCCTTTCTTATGTAGTGGATGGATTAGAGCATCTTTCCAGTCTACCGGAATCCGTTCGGTTCGCCAAACTTCTTGTAGAATTTTGGTTATTTCCCTGATTGTACCTGGACCAGCGGATTTCAAAAGTTCCGCAGTGATTCCATCTTCACCAGAAGCTTGTTATTTTTAAACCGCTTGATTTGCCTAATTATTTCATCTTCATTCGGTGGTAATGAATCTGGGTTTGTTTGTTTAGGCTTTAGTGTTGCTAATTTGATTAATGGCTCAGGACAGTTTAGTATTTGTTCAAAATATTTCGCAAGTTCTTTGCAATTATCTTGGTTATTTAAAGCCAATTGTCCGTTTTCCTTTTGGAAGCAAAGACTTTGCGGTTGATAGCCTGTTACTTTAGTTTTAAATGTTTTGTAAAAGTTTCGAGTGTTATGTTTTTGGAAATCTTTTTCTATTTCATTAAGTTGATTGTTTTCATATTTTCTTTTAGTTTGTCTAATTAGCTTCGATGTTTCTTTTCTTACTTCCAAAAATATGTTATAGTTTATTGCTGTTTTTTGACTATTCCAATCTTTGAATGCTTCACTTCGGCTTAATACTGCTTGCTCGCAAACTTCATCCCACCACGGATGTTTTCTACGTTTTTGTAAAGGGACCAACTTTAAGGCTGTTTTAATAATTTTTTGTTTCAATTCTTGCCAGTTCTGTGCTGGTTGTTTATCAAGTTCTTCTGTTAGGGCTGGTTTTATTTTCGTTGGGTCAAACTTTGGTATTAGCAGCCGCTTTTGAATAAGTTTTCGAGGTTTTAAGCTAAGTTTGATTCTAGTCAAGTAGTGATCCGTGTCTATATTTGCTCCTTATATATATATATATATATATATATATATATATATATATATATATATATATATATATATATATATACAATACATAATAATCTAAATACAAAATAATTTATGTGGAACACAATTATGCTAAACAAAATTATTTAAGGTCAAAGAAAATAAAATTGAAATTTGGTAAATTTGAGTAAAAAAATGATTGTTACTCTTATTAACCGTGAAATCCTAATAATTAGGTTAGATTATAAATTAAGTATAAAATATCATGGAACCATTTGCTTGGATTTATTTTGTTACCAAAACAAAGTTTTAGACTGCAAAAACGAAATGGTTGAATTCTCGTGTGACCATAAACGCCATCTTTGAATGAATAGATGGGATATCTAATAGAATATATCATTAAACTCAAAAAGATTTACCATTACCACTAAAGCCAAATTTCTTGTTCTTAATTTCTCAGCGCACGTTTCTTTAACCTTATTAGTATCATCAGAAGATGGTTCGATCATTTAATAAGCGTGCATGAAGAAACTAAAAGCAACTGAGTTGCTGTTAACTTGCAGATCTCTTTAAGTTATAAGGCATAGGCCACATTAATGGAAAAATATTTTATTCATTGGCACTTATTTATTGCCTATGTTAAGGTAAACATCAATCTGGTTAGATATAGAATAACAGAACAAAATAATTCTACCTGTCTAAAATAATGAGAAAAATAAAAGAAATAATAAGATGAAGAAATGAATGAAAAATATGGTCATAATGATAAACTTTTGAAAAGAGTTTAAATAATTTTGTCCCTAACATAAAAACACATCTGTGAAATTTAAAATAATCTAATGATTTAGATAATCTAAAAAATCTTGTCTGGATCTCTGTTAATGATTGCCAGATTTGTTAACAATATTTTCTTTGATCAAATTTGCTCTTGGTGCTTCTGCACTAAAACTAACAAATTTTCAACGAAGCAGAACATACATTTTAAACTTTATGTGCTATATTTATTATTACCAAATTCAACAGTTTTTGAATTTGTTGATCAAACGTTGCTATGTTAGAGACAATTTGAGCTACCTTCAAATATTAAGGAAATAATTAATATTTACGGTCTGAATGTCTCGATTTTGTTCATCAACATCATCAATTGGTATTTTGATGGAATGTGCGATACGCTCTAGAGCCAACGTATGAATCTCTTTCAACAGCAGCGGATATTTCTTAACCACTTCCAAGAAATGTCTTCTATTTAGTCGAAACACTTCGCAAGGCGAAATAGCTATTACATTAGCAACCTGTAAACGTATGCTAATATAATTTGGATGTAATGTGGTAAGATAAAATAACTTACTCTGGCGATGTTCACAACCAAAGCAATCTCACCAAAATGAGTACCATCTCGTAGAAAGCAGATATCCTTTCCATCAAGAGTTTGTACCACTACAGTGCCAGCCAATATGAAGAACATACACCTACCTGTTAAACGGTTTTTATTATTATTATACATACATATATACATACATACATATATATATATATATATATATATATATATATATATATATATATATATATATATATATATATATATATGACTATATGTTTTGACGAATGTTTTTACGGGTGTGAAATGTAACAATAGATTCTCCGGTATCAAGTGTTAGCTGAATGGCCACTAGTGGACGGTTTCGATGGACTCTCATCCATCATTTTCAAAGCGTTTACTCGACGGCATTTGAAAATGATGGGTGAGATTCCATCGAAACCGTCCACTAGTGGTCATTCAGCTAACACTTGATACACTAGAAACTATCGTTACGTTCGACTCTCTCGCCAAGGTCGATGTAGTCGAACATCACACCTCGAGCTGCACAGAGGTAAGTACATTATCTGTTCAAGCCCTACTCAAGCTTATTCTTTTGTATTTTTGTAAAGAGTTTTAGGGCCCGGTCATTATGGATCCCGGTCATTTTAGGGCCCGGTTATTTTAGAGCCAGGTCATTTTAAAGCCCGGTCATTTTGGGGCACTCTTATATTGTATGTAATGTAGGAATGATTGTGGCGTGTTCATATATTTTTTTTCTTTATTTGGGTTTTTGGCCACTATCTAAAACTCAAAAAAATATCAAAAATACCTATTCTTATCTGATGAAAGAATCATTTGTCTTGTGAATCACTTGTGGAGAATCACTTATGGACCATTGTCTCTAAAATGGCTGACCGATGGGCCGTTGTACCCAGAAACAGAAGGTTTTGAGGCATCTATTCAAGATAAGGTAGTAAGAACATGGAACTATGAAAAGCATATACTACTACTGGATGTTGTCGACCGATGTAGGAAGTGCGGTATAGTGAGGGAAACGATTGAACACCTTATCGGTTGGTATGCAGTTCTAGCCCCTAATGCTTAATTAGGAAGACATAATCAGCTGGCCAAAGTTATACATCAGCAATTGGATTAAATCAATCACTATTAGGCAACGCACCTGCTCCATATTATAAGTACTCACCTTCTCCCGTATTGGAATCATCTGATTCAATCCTATACTGGGACAGACCAATCACAATAGATCGAACGGTTGATTATAACAGACTAGACTGTTCTAATTAGTAAAAAGGAGAAAATGGCTTTTATAATTGACATAGCAGTGCCACTCTCTCATAATATCAGGAAAACAGATTTGGAAAAAACTACTAAGTATGAAAACCTTGCGTACGATTTGAAAAACCAGTGGAAACTGCATAAAGGTAGAGCGTTATATCCGCCGAAGACCTAATAAGTAAGAACTTTTCAAAAAATTTGAAGAACCTTGGTATCTCAATATCGATTGCCATAGTAAGACAACGTGCAGTACTCTTGCAGACTTGCCACGTTGTTCGTAAAATTGTATGCTAAGTGAGAGGAGTTGAATTGCTTTCTCATTTTGTACATATACATATATACATATATATTGTATGCATATAAATTATAACCTTTTCAATTGGAACCTCTAACGCTAACCAGCCTCTCCATCTCTAGTACAACCTTAATTATTCTTTTGATTTTAGCTTTATTTTACATCCTTCTTAGAAAAAGGAAGAGGATAGCCCAGCTACTATTTGGACCAAAAATTAAACTACCCCTAGACACCCTCGAGAACCTTCTTGAGGACAAGAAGATTCTTAAGGAGGAAGGAATTATATCCGAAATAGACCAGGCAATGACCCCTAAATCTTGCTGATGATGGTGTTCATGCTGGCGTACGTACCGGATACCATTAAGCAACCAAGGCTTATAAGAACCAATTTTTTAATTATCGATCATTATTGTAGTAACACTGATCAAAGCTTGATTGTATAGTCTTTCTGCATAAATAAATAACTGTTTTTAAAAAGTGATTTTTGGTGAAAACAAACATAGTTGGAGCTGTGAACAGGATCCTCGCTGCACGAGAATTAATCTGTGAAAAATCGGTCAAGTTCAGTTGTTAAGCAGCAGATCCTAAGAAATAATCTTTAATGAAGACCTTCCTCTTCCTTTAAGTACTCAACCTTTCATCCTTTTTTATTATTATTATTTATGGGCAATTGTAAAGAAATACCCCTCGCAAGCTTGTCTACAGTAATCGAAAATCAACTACAATATACAATTGAAGTAAAAATGGCAACTATTGCAGATGCTGACTTAATAAACCTTTTTAATACTCTGCCAAAGTTCTCAATATGAAAGAATTTTTCTACGCTTATAAATAGCGTAGAAACTTTACTGTACTTTCTGAGCCCTAGAACTCTAGCAGAAACTCAATAATTTATATTAGCCGCTAATATAATTTCGAAGATCGAGGGAGAACCTCGGGACCACTTAAACTACAAAAACAAGTTTACTTGGGACGAAGTAAAACCTAGCCTATTAAGAAAATACGGTGACACTCGATCACAGTCTATCTTGATAACTCAGTTAACTAGTACAGCTCAAAAGAAAACAGAGACTTACCAGGAATATTATCAAAGAATTAATACACCACTAAACGACTTATTGCAACACGCAAATTTACACGCTGATGCCGCGACAATGGCATTTAAAAACCCCTATTTTTAGAATCTAGCCCTACAGACATTTAGCACAGGGATAAATAGCCCATATGGCGAACATTTGTCTCATTTTACATTAAATTCTCTTGAAGATGTATACCAGAAATGCATCACATTCGATAATTATAGACAACGGGTCGAATTATTTGAAACGACCTTTAGAACAAAAGCCTCAACAAAGCTTTAAAGCAAAACCTTTTGGTCACGAAGAAATCACAAGGCTTTTCCACAAGGACCGATTAATGTTTTTAAACAACCTCAAACTCAGCAACATTTTCAAAGACATTCAACACCGTCGACCCAACCAAAGTCCGGAGTATCGACAATAAGAAATTCAGGCAACCAAAGAATGTCTACTACGTATCACCTTCACAATATAGAAACTGAAAACTACCCTGACGACGTATGCCCTGACCATCTAGAAGAGGATAGCCCATCTACTAGTTGGACCAAAAACTAAACTACCCCTAGACAACCTCGAGAACCTTCTTGAGGATAAGAAGACATTTAAGGAGGAAGGAATTATATCCGAAATAGACCAGGAGATGACCCCTGCATCTTGCTGACGATGGTGTTCATGCTGGCGTACGTACCGGATACTATTAAGCAACCATGGCTTATAAGAACCAAATTTTTAATTATCCATCATTATTGTGGAAAGGCATAACACTGATCAAAACTTGATTGTATATTCTTTCTGTATAACTAAATAACTGTTTTTAAAAAGTAATTTTTGGTGAATATAAACATAATTTATACATATATACTTATACATATACACAAATACATATATACATTTACGTATATACATATACTTACATACATATACATATGTACATATACATATATACATATACATATAAACATATAGATATATACATATACATATATACATATACATATATACATATACATATATACATATACATATATACATATACATATATACATATACATATTACATATACATATATGCATATACATATATACATATATTTCAGTTTATTTATAATTCTACCAGTCATTCATTCTATCTATTTGGAAAATTAAATAGAATGTGATATGTCATTTAAAACATTTAGAAAATGTATTTTTCAATAAGATATAGTTGTTTTGTGCTGAAGATAGTTTATAAATAAACCGAAACGTAAACAAAATTATAAAATTTTAATTTAAAATATTCTGAATATTTCTAACATATATATATATATATATATATATATATATATATATATATATATATATATATATATATATATATATATATTATTATTATTCACGTATGGGCCCTGGTGGACCACGCGAAGTACAATTAGAGGCGTTTGTTGTTGTTAGCCTTCCTTTGAGCCCATACTAATTTCATTCTTTCGCTATGAGCTTTTTTCCTTTCGTCAGACCAAGTTGTTCCAGTCTTCCTACATTTTTCTCTCTGGCCAACCTTCCAAACGTTAACGTTGTGTCTGAAACAACCTCTATCCTGAATTTCACTTTGTGTAATATTTGCTGATCTTAGGTCCTCTTTAATTGCAGCAATCCATTTAATTATTTCTACTTTAGCTCTACTCCTATTTTCATAAAATTCGACTATTTGTCTAGTTAGCCTACTTGGATTCATCCGTTTGATGTGTCCGTAAAACTTAAGTCTTCTTTTTCTCATATCGCTATGTATATCTGTGTATTGTTTGATTTCTTGCTTTTCTCGAAGTCGTTTTCTTCTTCGTCGTCGAAACGAATAAATAGCACAAGTATGTTGTGCTATTTATTTGTTTGGGGCCTAGGATTTTTCTTATGATTTTCCTTTCCTTCTTTTCAATGTCCTCGATGTCCCTCTTTCTATTCAAAATGAGCGTTTCTGCACCATATAGACATTCTGGCTTAATAACCGTGTTGTAATGTCTGAGTTTTGTGTTTTTAGATAGGCATTTTTTGTTGTAAATATTTTGTGTAAGTCTCAATGCCGTTTCCATTTTTTGACATCTACCCTTATTGGCCGCTTTTTCCAACCCATTTTCCATGATTATTTCACCCAAATATTTGAATTGAGAGACTCGCCTGATGTTACCATATTTTGTTTTTAGAAATGGTGTTCTTAGTTTGTTGCAGGTCATGTATTGTGTCTTTTTAAAGGATATTTGGAGTCCTACCTTTTCTGCTGTTTCTTTTAGGATTTCAATCTGTTTTTGAGCCGTTAATACATCTTGAGCTAAAATTGCTAGATCATCAGCAAATGCCAGACAATCAATTTTGATGTTGGTTCTCCCCAGTTTAATGGGCTGGTCAATATTCAGTGCCGACTTTTTTTCACGCCACTCCTGTATTACTTTTTCTAGAACACAGTTAAATAAGAGTGGCGAGAGTCCATCCCCTTGTCTCACACCAGTTTTAATTTCGAAGGGTTCTGAGATGTCACCCATGAATTTAACTTTTGACCTCGTGTTAGTTAACGTTGCTTTAATAATTGCCAGCGTTTTCAGACCTAGTCCTTGTTCTTTCAAGATTCGGAATAAAGATTCGCGGTCAATAGAATCATATGCTTTTTTGAAATCCACAAATGTACAGACGAGATTTTTATTGTACAGTTTTTGATGTCTTAGAATCAACTTTAGATTCAGGATCTGTTCAGGGCAGGATCTGCCCGGTCGAAAACCTGCCTGATATTCACCAATGTTCGGTTATAACTGTCCCTGTGCTCTGTCTAGTAGACATTGAGATAGAATCTTGTAACAAACTGGGCAAAGAGATATTCCTCTATAGTTGTTTACATCCGTTCTATCTCCTTTCTTATGTAGTGGATGGATTAGAGCATCTTTCCAGTCTTCCGGAATCCGTTCGGTCCGCCAAACTTCTTATAGAATTTTGGTTATTTCCTTGATTGTACCTGGACCAGCGGATTTCAAAAGTTCAGCAGTGATTCCATCTTCACCAGAAGCTTTGTTATTTTTAAGCCGCTTGATTTGCCTAAGTATTTCCTCTTCATTCGGTGGTAATGAATCTGGGTTTGTTTGTTTAGGGTTTAGTGTTGCTAATTTGTTTAAGGGCTCAGGACAGTTTAGTATTTGTTCAAAATATTTCGCAAGTTCTTTGCAATTGTCTTGGTTATTTAGAGCTAGTTGTCCGTTTTCCTTTTGAAAGCATAGGCTCTGCGGTTGATAGCCTGTTAATTTAGTTTTAAATGTTTTGTAAAAGTTTCGGGTGTTATTTTTTTTGGATTTTTTGTCTAATTAGCTTCGATGTTTCTTTTCTTACTTCCAAAAAGATGTTATAGTTTATTGCTGTTTTTTGACTGTTCCAATCTTTGAATGCTTTACTTCGGCTTAATACTGCTTGCTCGCAAACTTCATCCCACCACGGATGTTTTCTACGTTTTTGTAAAGGGACCAACTTTAAGGCTGTTTTAATAATTTTTTGTTTTAATTCTTGCCAGTTCTGTGCAGGTTGTTTATCAAGCTCTTCTGTTAGGGCTGGTTTTATTTTCGTTGGGTCAAACTTTGGTATTAGCAGCCCCTTTTGAATAAGTTTTCGAGGTTTTAAGCTAAGTTTGGTTCTAGTCAAGTAGTGATCCGTGTCTATATTTGCTCCTTTCCTGACTTGAACATTCAAAATCTCTTTATAATTGGGGTACGAAATGGCAACATGGTCAATTTGAAATTCACCCATGTACGTGTTTGGGCACCTCCAGGTCTTTTGTTTTGTTATTTTCTTCTTAAAATCGGTTGACATTATTTTTAGATTAAACTGCGAACATAGTTCAACCAATCTTCTACCATTATGGTTAGTCCATTTATGAGCGGGAAAACTGCCGACTGTTTTCCTGTACTTTTTTTCTTTCCCTAGTTGGGCGTTGAAATCACCCAATAGGATTTTTACATGATTAGAGGGAATTTTAGAGATAGTCCTTTCCAGAATTTCCCAGGACTTATTTACTTTTTCAGGATTAGATTTATTTTCTTCGTTAACTGTGAGGTGTGCATTGATTAATGTATAGTTTTTGTTAGTACACTTGAGGGATAGTGTCATAAGTCGATTATTTACTGGCTGGACATTTGTTATAGAACCAAGAATGTTTCTTGAGACAGCGAAAGCAACACCGAGATGTGGTGTATTTTTGAGTATTCTTTTGTCCGTTTTACTTTTAAAAAGTCTGTAGTTGCCGAATTCCAAGGTGTTAGCATCTATCAATCTGGTTTCTTGCAAAGCTAAAATTTGGATTTTTTGCTCTTTTTTGATGTTCGCCCCAATTCGTGTAGTTTTCCTGGACGCAGGAGAGAATTGATATTTACCGTTCCAAAGAAAGTGTTTATTTTTGGTTTCAGACGTTGGCCAGAGGTCTCCGACTCCTTCTGAAAGATTTTGCGTTTAAGCCCGGACGCCCCAGTATCCGAAAGTCCGGTTGTACCAGCAAAGCTAGCAGAGGATTGTCTACCTCCTGGGGTAATTTTGTAATTACTAGAACGCTTCATCTTGTAATTTGAATTAAAGGTTAAGACTGGAGGGGTTAGTTCCAGAATTTAAATATCAGCCGCACCACTGGTGAACAGACGCTGACCACTCAGCCGCTTGATACAAGTCAGACGCTAAGTGGATTTAGCTTTCTTTTTGCCTTGGTTCGGGGCTGCTTATTTTGGGATATTCGCAGCTGTCCATTAATATCTAATGGAACTTTCACTATCCACCACCCGTGAGCCGTCCAGTACCTTAGGCGAGGTATACTGGATATATATATATATATAGTCAAACAACTTCATGTTTAAGTTGATATTACTGGCCTTTATACCCGACCAAGATTAATTTCGCTTATTAAGTTAGAAATTATATCGTATTTTGTAATTATTAAAACATTTTGCCGCAGACATTGTGTTTTAAAACATTAGCACGATGAAGTCATGTCAAAAAAAGGAGTTTAGTGATGGTTAAAGCAGTTGATGAGGTTCATATTCAGTTCAGTTCAGAAAAGCTTTGGACGTCAACCAGTTAAGAATACATCCAAATTCCAAAATTAACGCTCTTATACCGAATAATCGCCGATTAAGTATCAGAACCATTGTAAAAGCAAAGGTTCAGATTTGTGCCAAAACAATTCATGGTTTTTGCATCACGATATCGCGATCCTCTCGCAACTCAATAGTTATTGGTCAATTTTTCGCTAAAAATCAAAACTCATATCTACCAGATATGGTACCGTGTGACTTTTTCTGTGCTCTGAATTCAAGAAACCACTTCAAGAAGCCATTCAAGAGATTTGACTAACTGGCTGCTTTGAAGGAAATATCAGTAGTCGACTGAAAAAAACGTTGGAATAAATGTATTACAGTGAGAGGAGATTATTTTGAAGGAGACAACATAAATTTAGATGCATTAATCACTTTGTCATTTATTTAAAAACATGCCTTACTTTTTGACCACCTGTCAATGAGTAAACATTAGGCAAGATTTTCGTATGAAGAGACTCACTTTCATAGAATAGAGACTTTCATATGAATATTCATCTATTGAAGATGCTAACATGCCTTAATGAAACGCGAATTGGGAGACTGTAAATAGGCAGGTCGTTTATGGAAAATCACCTTCTCCAACCGAATATTCCGGTCTAAGAATTGATATATAAATAATATAATGTAGAAGGTGTGTGTCCCATAATTTATCCGCCATAAGATCAAAATAAGAAGATTTAGTTAATAAATGTGTTGGCAAATATCAATCATTAAAAAGATACAAAATGTTGAAAATATAACTAAATTTTCGAAAAAATGAGATAAAGATATCAGGTTCAAAAGCGGGATAGTTGGGGTTTTAAAGGCGATAAATTCGAATTTGGTACTAGCTTGAGCCTAGTTCTTAGAAGTTCTTACTTCCAGAAATTGTTATTTTAAATAAAGTCCGTTGCATGTTTGACATCTTAATGTTTTTTTTCCTCGTATTCCAAGGCACACTTTGTGAATTGCAGATTTTTCAGCCATCGAGAAGATGTGTAATGGAATATTCGAACACGAATCTCTCGCAAACGACATGAGATATCGATATTGATCAAGGGTACCTTTTTTACGTAGGAGTTATAACTGTTCTCTATTTTGAACTTAAAATATTCCCAGCTTTATAGGGCAAATAATATGAATGAGTTAATTCCTCACAAAGTAACTAGGCTCAAACTAAGTAATGAGTGAATGATTGTGGCGTGTTCCTATATTATTTTGATTTGGGGTTTTTGCCACAATCTAAAACTCAAAAAATATCAAAATATCTGTTCTTATGAAAATAAAGAATCACTAGGTAAAAAAAAACCAAACGGAGACAAATTTCTCAGTAATTCTTTTTTTTGTAATAAATTTGCCTAACGAACAAAATTTTAAAAATATTCTAAAAAAATATACAAACTTTTAACGTTAACGTTTCGGGAAGTATTCTCCTCCCGTATTCAAAACGAATCTAAAAATAAAGTATATTAATTTCTATAAATTATAAAAAAATAGAAAGTTAATTTTTTTTTGTATGTCAGTGATGCTTACATTGACAATTAGTTTTTAATGACAGTGACATACTACCAAAAAAAAAAAAAAAAAAAAAAAAAAATATATATATATATATATATATATATATATATATATATATATATATATATATATATATATGTAAGGTCTACCGTGTGATTGTAATTGTTTATTAAAAGTCTTAAATGTTTTTAATTGTATTCTTTAGAATCGGGAACCATATTGAATTTAAATCTACCGAAGGCATAGCAATACATTTGTTTTTATTTAAATTAATTATAGCGGTTTCTTTTAATCTTCTGTATTTTGTTGAGAGTTATTATAATTAATCGGTCATAATAGGAGTAATTAAAAGTTTAAAAAACAGAGTAAAACTTGTTTGTACCGACAGTGATACACTAAAAAAAGAAACAAATCACATAAAAGACATTTTAATAAAAAACAATTACCCAGAAAAGTTTATAGATAAATCATTTAAAACTTTTGAATCGTTTAAAAATTTTGATACAAGACAAAACAGACAATTTATTAATAACAATAATGATAACTCTCAAACAATTAACCTCACAATTCCTTATATCCGCAGTATTTCTGACACAATTAAATGAGTAGGAAATAAATACAACATAAGAACGACATTTAAAACAAAAAATACTCTTAGATCTCTATTAACAAAATCTAAACCAAACAACATACAACAAAATACCAAAAATGTGGTTTATAAAATTCCCTGCAAATGTGGCAAATTCTATATAGGTGAGACATCTAGACCGTTAGATGTTAAAATAAAAGAGCATAAAATTCTTCTTAGAAAGGGCGATTTTAATAAATCTAGAATTTGTCAACAAGCATGGGAATCGGGTCATAAAATCAATTGGAATAATTCCAAAACGGTATTAAAAGAATAGGTAACAAAATACAGAAGATTAAAAGAAACCGCTATAATTAATTTAAATAAAAATAAATGTATTGCTATGCCTTCGATTTAAATTCAATATGGTTCCCGTTTCTAAAGAATACAATTAAAAACATTTAAGAATTTCAATAAACAATTACAATCACACAGTAAACCTCACTTATATATATTTTTTAGAAGTATGTCACTGTCATGAAAAACTAATTGTCAATGTAAGTATCATTGACATACACAAAAAATATATTCACTTTCTATCTTCTCATAATTTATAGAAATTAATATACTTTAATTTTGGGTTCGTTTTGAAAACGGGAGAATACTTCCCGAAACGTTAACGTTAAAAGTTTGTACATTTTTTCAGAACATTTTTATAGTTTTAAAATTTTGTTCGTTAGGCAAATTTATTACAAAAAAAAAGAATCACTGGGAAATTTGTCTCCGTTTGGTTTTTTGTTTTTACCCAGTGATTCTTTATTTACATAAGAACAGATATTTTGATATTTTTTGAGTTTTAGATCGTGGCGAAAAACCCAAATAAAGAAAAAAATATAGGGTCAAACTAGTACCAAATTCGGATTTGTCACCTTTAAAAACAACTACCCCGATTTTAAACATCATGTCTACACCCGTTTTAAATTATCTCAATTTTTCGAAAATTTAGTTTCACTTTCAATATCCTGTATCCTTTTTATAAACATTTGCCAACATATTTATTGAGTAAATCTTTTTATTTTGATGTCTATTATCACCAGTTGCTCTATGTCGGATAAGTTATCGAACACGTTGTATATAAATATGTAAATCTATATAAATAATGATGAATGTTGCTAAGCGCAAAACTCAAGAACGGCTCGACCAATTCGGCTAATTTTTTTTCGTATGTTCCTTAAGGCACACGGAACGTTTTAATAAAAAAAAATGCGTGGACGATAGTAAAAACAACACTTTTCTTTTCACATAAAAACTAGCTGTCAAACAGTTGACGTAAATTGTCAACATCAATCTAAACAAAACAAATACGCCATACCGTCAAATCTATAAAATACATTTGCAAATATGTAACAAAAGGAAGTGATATGGCTCTGATTGGAGTTAGTGGTGAGAATTCCATTGATGAAGTTAACCAATACCAAATAGGCCGTTATGTTAGCAGTAATGAAGCAATTTGGCGCATATTTTCTTTTCTTCTTTTCCCATTCATGAAAGATACCCCACTGTAGTTCACTTAGAAAATGGCCAAAGAGTATATTTTACTGCACAGAATTTACTACAACGAGTTATTCAACCACCATCTAGAACCTTGGCCAGTTTTTTTGATATGTGTCAGAATGATGATTTTGTCCGAACACTGCTATACTCAGAAATGCCAAAATATTACACTTGGAATCAATCCTCAAAAAAATTTCCACGACGGAAACAAGGAAATCCAGTTCCAGGCTACCGCAATGTATATTCCACTGATGCCATTGGTCTAATTTATTCAGTCCATCCAAGCAATAAGGAGTGTTTCTATTTGCGATTACTGTTAGTCAATGTTCGGGGCCCAACATCATTCCAACATTTACGAACTGTAAATGGTGAATTATGTGGCTCTTACAAAAAAGCCTGTCAGCGTTTGTAACTGAATAAATGTTCCGCTGTAGAACCAACAACAAAAATATGTCTTTAATTCACTTATGAAAGTTGTAAATGATGGAACTGGAGGAATTTACTTTTTGGACGCTCCAGGTAATACAGGAAAGACTTTTTTGATTTCATTGATTTTAGCAACAATTCGCTCACAAAATAAAATTGCACTCGCACTTGCTTCATCTGGTATTGCAGCCACATTATTAGAAGGTGGTCGAACAGACCATTCAGCGCTAAAATTACCATTGAATATTCAAAGCAATAAAACTCAAAGGTTTAAAAAACAAAGGTTTTGCAGCAATGTAAGTTGATAGTGTGGAATGAATTTACGATGGAACATAAAAAATCTTTGGAGGCATTAGACGGAACTATAAAAGATCTGCGAAACAATCAAAACCGATTTGGTGGAGCTATAATTTTATTAGCAGGAGATTTCCGTCAAACATTACCAGTGATTCCACGGTCAACGTCAGCGGATGAACTTAATGCATGTTTAAAGTTCTCCATTTTGTGAAAATGCGTCAAGATACTAAATTTAAGTAAGATTATGCGTGTTGAATTACAAAATGATCGATCTGGAGAAATATTTTCTAAACAACTCATTGACCTTGGTAATAGTAAAATCCCTGTTGATGATTCGACTGGCTGCATTACATTTCCTGTCGATTTTTGTCAGTTTACTAAAACAACAACCGAGCTCATACGAAAGGTGTTCCCAAACGTCGCTCAAATTTACAAAGATCATTTTTGGTTGAGCGAACGTGCTATATTAGCTGCCAAAAAAAAATAAATGAAATAATCTTCAAAATTCAAAATTAAATTGCCGGTGAAATAAAAGCATAGAATTCAGTTGATTGCCACCATCCACAAGAATTGTTAAACTTATTGGATTTGCCAGGATTACCACCCCATAATCTTCAATTGAAAGTAGGATCGGTAGTCATAATGTTACGAAATATTAACCCATCGCATCTTTGTAACGGCACACGGGTGTCAGTGAAAAATTTACTTAACAATGTAATCGAAGCAACAGTTCTAAAAGGAAAATATAAGGGAGAAGAAGTGTTGATACCCCGCATCCCCATGATACCAACTGACGTACCATTTGAATTTAAACGACTGCAATTTCCAGTGCGGCTTGCTTTCGCAATGGTCATAAATAAATCACAGGGTCAGTCTTTAAGTATTTGCGGCGTTAATCTTGAAAACCCATGCTTCTCTCATGGACAGTTGTAAGTTGCCTGCTCTCGCGTTGGGAAACCGTCAGCTTTATTTGTTTACGCGCCAAGTAACCAAGCAGAAAATATTATATCATCAAGTTTATAAAGTATTGCAGTCCACGAAATAGCAAACTTATTTTTGTAAATAATCGTCGTTTATTGTTGAGACATAAATAACGTGATCACTCGGGAATACTTAATTAATTAATTAATTAAATTAAATAATTAATTAAGTATTAATTAATTTTTACTATTAAGCTAGTATGATATATAAATAATAATATAATAATTAAAGCAAACCCGTCATTCCAGCTTTAATGATAACATCTCCTGGAAGGAATATTTCGCAAATCAGATTGGCTCGCAATTTTTCCAAAATATCTTCCGGTAATTTATGGAACAAGTTGACTTTTTGTGTGCTCTCCTTGGATACCATAATCAAAATTTCTCTTCGCAGTGCTTCAGATGTTATTTTTCTTATTGTTGATTCCTGTAAAATATATTTTGCCGTATTATCTTTGTTGATTCGTTAAATACTCATTATTAAAGGTTTTAGAGGTGGGAGCAAGTGCCCCATCTTGTTGAAACCATGTGTCTTCTTAAAAATATTAACAATGCTAGACCTCGGGTCTGAATCTATTTTATGCTTGCTTTCTTTGTCTAGAATTTCCAATTAATTATTAACCCTTACCTGGTCTTTAGTGTCTGACAGACACCTACGATAATGTTAATTATTGTGTTGGCAACACTGTTTGGCCAACCGATCTAACGTCTCAGTACCTTTCCATTACTTATTGAGATGTATCACCGTGCTCTTATTTGGTCATTTTACCTTTGTTTTAATTGGATTTTATTCAATTATTTTAAACTCACAGTGTCTCACAGACAGGGACGCCCCATACGAGGTATATATTTAGGTGGCCACCAGACACGGAAGCACAGGGTTCACCACATCAACTTTTTTTTTGGTTCGTATAATCTCTTTAGTAGGTAGTTTTTAGTAGTAGTTAGTTTTATTATTGGTAATGCTTATTTTATAAATACATTTTAATTTTTATAGGAGCCATGGATGAACCTGGGCCTAGTAAACGAGTTCGTTTCGATGACTCAGAACTTGAAAATACAATTTTTGGCGATGAACTTTCTGATGGGGCCTTTTCAATTGATGATTCAGATGAAGATCCCGATTTTCAACCCCTTGACACAGAGGAGGTAATGAACGAAATATATTCCGAGGAAAGTGGCTTTAACATTTCAGATGATGATTCTGTCGGATCTGATGTTGCACAATCTCCTCCCCCTCCTCAACAGCAACAACCAGTAAGTCAACTTTACCATGGGAAAGGAAATTGTTATACGTGGAGCAAGACTCGTCCTCCCCTGAACAGGAGAACTTTGAGTCATAATGTAGTTAGAAAAATCCCTGGTGTACTGAACCCAGTGCGTTTATTAGGGGACAATCCTAAACTTGAAGATATTTTCTTATTGCTCATAAATAAAAACATGTTGGATGAAATTATTCTACGAACAAACCAAAAAAATGCGGAGTTTAAAAGAGTCATTGCCACAAAAAAAAACCGTTATCGTTTTAGAGATACCGATACTATTGAAATGAAAGCATTTATTGGTGTGTTTATTGACATCAATATTCAACTCAAGCCGTGTCGTCCCTCTTCAAAAGTGACGAGAGGGCGGCCAATTTTCCGCGCAACTATAGCTAAAAGAAGGTTTGTACTTCTTCAAACTCTTCGGTTTGATGATAACACTACGAGAACAGAAGGAAGAAAAACGGATGCTCTTGCAGCCATTTCTTTCATTTTTAACAAGTTTGTAAGCAACTGTAAAAAGCTGTATTGTTTAGGGGAGTACACTTGCGTTGATGAAATGCTTATCCCCTTTCAAGGCCGATGTAAATTTAGGACGTATATGCCCAACAAACCTAATAAATATGGCATCAAAGTAATGGCACTGACAGATGGTCAAACGAGTTATTTTTATAATGCATATGTGTATACCGGAAGAGGCGCTGATGGCGAAGGCCTAACTGCTGAAGAAAAAAAAATGTTGATACCAACTCAGTCTGTGCTGAAGCTTACAAAATGCATTAAAAACTCAAATAGAAATGTCACTGCCGACAACTACTTTTCATCTGTTGAGCTTGTAAGAGAATTGAAGAAGAGAAAAATAACCTACGTCGGGACAATGAAAAAAAATAAAAGAGACATTCCAGAAGAATTTTTGACTCCGCCCCTTCATCAAAAAGAAAAAATAAAGAAAGAGTAGTAAGAGAGGAAGTAGGGTCCATTTTATATAGATATGACTACAATAATAATTTTACTCTTATAAGCCATGTGCCGTAAAGAGGTAAATATGTGAATTTGATTTCTTCAATACACCATGAAGTTTCTGAAATTACAAACGAGGCAAAAGTTTATCAGAAATTATAAACTTTTACAACAATACGAAAGGTGGGGTCGATTCAATGGACCAAAAATGTGTCACCTATAGCTGTAACAGAAAATGTTATAGATGGCCTCTTGCTATATCTTTCCAAATAGTCAACATTGCTATAGCCGACAGCTATATTTTATACAATTGTTCCAAAAATGCGGAACATATAGAGAGATTTGACTTTATAAAGCAAACTGCTTTGACACTGATAAGACTGGAGCTGATACGCCGAGATTCTTCCCCCTATCTAAATAATAATCTAAAACAAGTCATAAAAACTTGCATTGTTCCAAAAGGGCCGACTACTGTAAGAATTAGTCCACAAATGAGTGACGAACTAGACAGGAAAAGAACATGCTCTTTGTGTGAAAACTAATTTGTCTACAATGCTTAAAAAAAAAATGTAATACTTGTATTTTTGCTTTGCCAACTCCCTAATTTTTGTGACATTTTATATTATATTTTTTTCACAAGTTAGTGAATATTTTTTTACTTTGCATGTGTTTTTAGCCTGGTAGACCTTCGTTTTTCTTGTAATAAAACAAACTGAATATTTTTAATCAACTAGAGCATTTCTTCACCACGCCGCACCGCCTGGGTATATTTATAGCATTTGCGGGTATTTTTAGCGCATTTCATTACTGATCAAACGTAAAAAAATCCAAAGTTTAAAAGTAGGTGTCTGGCAGACACTGAAGTCGCGTAATGACAAAAAACCTGGCACCAGACCAGGCACCAGGACCTGGCACCAGACCAGGTAAGGGTTAATGTTTAAACCGTTTCGGTAGCACTCTAGCTTCATCAGAAATAGTGCTAGCGAAAGACAAAACTATTTCTGACGAAGCTACATTGCTAGCGAAAGGCGTTAATCATTAGTAATAAAGTGGAAATTTTGTCAAAAAAGTTTTTCATTAAACATTATTGCGCCTCATCAAAGTTCTGACACTCTTATTGGACAATCCGTTATTAAGTGTCCCTAAATTATTTATATGCTGTAATGTGTAACTTCAAAAATATTTCCTTTTATAAGTATGTCTGAATGATTGTGGCGTGTTCATTTTTTTTTTTTTTGAAAATCTATTGTCGTCAATGTAAGTATCGTTGAAATACACAAAAAAAAAATATTTACTTTCACTCGTTACTTTATATATTACAAATTAATATAATTTATTTTTTAGTTTAGTTTTGAAAACGGGGGGAGAGGGCCCTCCGAAACGTTACCGTTAAAAGTTTGTAAAATATTTTATAACATTTTTATATCTTTAAAAGTTTGTTCGTTAGGCCAATTTATTACAAAAAAGAATCACTGACAAATTTGTCTGCGTTTGGTTTTTTGTTTTTACCCAGTGATTCTTTCTTTACGTAAGAACAGGTATTTTTGAGTTTTAGATCGTGGCGAAAAACCCAAATAAAGGAGAAAAAATCCTTTTATAAATACCTTATAATAACGTCTCTGGTATTTGAAGTTCAAATAAAGAAAAATTCGTTGTCTCTTTTCTATCGGTAGTACTTTATAAGCCATGAATGCCTCCACTGCATCATATACGGTACGTTGTTTATTTTCACAACTATAAAACTTGTACCAAAACTGCATCGCCTAAAAAATCGATTTCATTCAACTTAAATCACCCAATGAATATGCACTTACGTATACGAACAGCATTAAATGTAAAATGAATCCGGTGATTATCAGAAAACTTGGGACGATTCGGTCTACGATTGTTTCGCTCCGATGAAAACCATGATTTACCAGAAATAAAATTTCTACTGTAGAAACTGTACTGTCATACGCAGATCTAACATTGGCCGAGGGAATTTCTTTCTAATAAATTGAAAAAATCATCAAATGTAATCAACCGGAATTAGTGCAGAGTGTAAAAGTGAAAAAGTGTAATTGAGTTGTGAATTTCCCTCCTCGGGACCTTGATTTTAATATGTTATATTATTTTTGAAACGAAAAGATGCAATTACTGAATGATGTAATAGCATAACCTCTCACACCAAGGAGGAATATATCTTCCTTGCAGCATAACATAACCTCACAAAAGGCTATTGCAAAAGGAATAGGCGTGTTTTAAGTTGTATTGAAGTTAAATGAAAGCACTTTAAAGATTTATTTATTTATTTATTTACGAGGTTAGTCTGAAAAGTTTCCAGCCTCAACATGAAGATGGATTAACTCTTCAGAAATATTCTGGTAATACAATTGTGCATGCATTAAAAGATAATCTAGATAATTTCAGCCATATTACACACTTGCCACGTTGGATTCTGATTCTGTTAAACGTGCACCATGTTTTCCACGGTAAGTCGAAGCCTAGTGGATTTAGGGTAATGCATGACAGGTTATTTTGTTGTGCAGTCCATTCTTGAGCCCGTACGTTAGTGTTGTTGAACTCATCTTCCATAACCCTCCTCGCCGTTTTTGTCGGTTTGCGTTTAGATTTTGCCATAGCCACGATTTTGTATTCTGGTCGTAGCTGAGGATGTAACTTAGAACCGGTAGCCACCTGGTGAGGGTTCATTTGATAACACCAGCAATCATCCTTATAGTGTTATTCAGTTGGGCGTCTATTCTTTGTATATCTAGACTATTTAGTCAGACTGGAGCGCAGCACTCAGAAATCGACAAAATAAAACTCAGAGCAGAAGAACGCAGAGTTGAAGCCGATGCTCCCCAGGTTATGCCACATTGCTTTTGAGTAATGTTGTTTCTTGTTTTTAATTTTACGGTAGTCTTTGTTAAGTGCTATCTGAATGATAGTGTTTTATCAAGGGTCTAGGTATTTTGGTGTTTTATTGCAAATGACTGTAGTGTTTGCAAACTGTATGTTGATTTTTTATTCTTTTTTTAGGTTTTTCACCTCGACCTAAAACTCAAAACGAAGAAAATATACGAACACGCCACAATCATTCAGACATTACTTGTATTCTAAGTAATGTCTGAATGATTGTGGCGTGTTCATATATTTGTTTTTTCTTTATTTGGGTTTTTCGCCTTTGATGAGTAATATCTTTATGGAGGAACTCGAGAATGACATATTAAATAAATCTCTTAAAAAGCCATTAATATGGCTTAGGTATGTTGATAATATTTTTGCTATATGGCAACATAGCATTGACGATCTAAATATTTTTTTACAAGATATAAATTCTCGAGAGCCTACAATTAAGTTTACTTTAGAGATGGAGAAGGAGAATAAATTGCCATTCCTCGACACTTTAATATTAAAACAAAACAACACATTAAAAACTACAGTTTACAGAAAACCGACAAACACAGATAGGTATCTCAATTTCTTTTCAAATCAAAACTCAATTCAATTCACCTCAAAATTTCAATTCAACTGAAAATCGGCCAAAATAGGAGTAATTAAAAGTTTATATGACAGAGCAATACTTGTTTGTACCGACAGTGATACACTACATAAAGAAACAAATCACATAAAAGACATTTTAATAAAAAACAATTACCCAAAAAATTTTATAGATAAATCGTTTAAACATTTTGATATTACTCAAAGCAGACAAGTTATTAATAACAATAATAATAACTCTCAAACAATTAACTCCACAATTCCTTATATCCGCGGTATTTCTGACACAATTAAAAGAGTAGGAAATAAATACAACATAAGAACGACATTTAAAATAAAAAATACTCTTAGATATTTATTAACAAAGACTAAACCAAACAATATACAACAAAATACCAAAAATGTGTTTATAAAATTTCCTGCGAATGTGGCAAATTCTATATAGGTGAGACAACTAGACCGTTAGATGTTAAAGTAAAAGAGCATAAAAACCTTCTTAGAAAGGGCGATTTTAATAAATCTAGAATTTGTCAACACGCATTGGAATCGGGTCATAAAATCAATTGGAATAATTCCAAAACGCTATTAAAAGAATCGGTAACAAAATATAGAAAATTAAAAGAAACCGCTATAATTAATTTAAATAAAAATAACTGTATTGCTATGCCTTCGGTAGATTTAAATTCAGTATGGTTCCCGATTCTAAAGAATACAATTAAACACATTTAAATATTTGAATACACAATCAGTACAATAAACAATCACACAGTAAACAATACCTATATATATATATAGGTATTATATTGTATATATATTAGGTAGGAGTAGTAGTATGGAGTATATATATATATATATATATATATATATATATATATATATATATATATATATATATATATATATATATATATATATATATATATATTATATATATTGGTAGCATGTCACTGTCATGAAAATCTATTGTTGTCCATGTAAGTATCGTTGACATGTACAAAAAAATATATTTACTTTCACTCGTTACTTTATATATTGCAAATTAATATAATTTATTTTTTAGTTTAGTTTTGAAAACGGGGGGAGAGTACCCTCCGAAACGTTGACGTTAAAAGTTTGTAAATTTTTTTTATAACATTTTTATATCTTTAAAATTTTGTTCGTTAGGCAAATTTATTACAAAAAAGAATCACTGAGAAATTTGTCTCCGTTTAGTTTTTTGTTTTTACCCAGTGATTCTTTCTTTAAATAAGAACAGGTATTTTTGAGTTTTAGATAGTGGCGAAAAACCCAAATAAAAAAAATATATTACTTGTATGTTGAGTTCTCTTTTTGCAAGTTTGTTGTTGAGGTATACGCACGTTACTTCTGTTTTAGTGTTGACTGGTTGAAATCTTCCATTTGCGAAGATACATTCCCACTATGTCCATGTCCATTAAAAGTTCTTCTGACTATTCAGTTGAACTGTATCTTGCCGCAAGTGTTCAGTTGTCAACCTAGCTAAACTTTTTTATCTTGTTTCTGGCATGTCTGCAATATTATTTTTCTTGGGGAGCTAATGTCGCATCTCATAACCTAGTCTGTACTATTCAATCGTTCAACATGGAATCATACGCTGGATATTCCGTTCGAGGGAAAAGAGAAGACTCGCTACCAAAACAGGCTCTGCAGATGCCTGACTGGCGACTCTGAGCTCGGGCGACCTGCAAACGAAACCAAAAGAGAGTCCCAACGGGCTCTCAGAGAGTTTAGAGTCGACAGATGGGATGAGTTCTTGGCGTCAATTGACACAACCGATCAATCACTTTGGAAAACGGCCAAATCTATGGTGGGAAAGCTGAGGACGCATTCAGGGCTTGCTGTCACCGAGGAGGGGAAGGCGGAGCTCTTTGCCGTGACCTACCAAAAGCAGATGACTTCTATTCGTCCTTCAGACAAAAAGAGGAATAAACTCGAAAAATTCATCCAAGAAATTCTTTCTTACCAAGGAACTCCTAACCCTGGCTACTTCATCAGTCAAATAGTCTCACCAAAGATAATACCGGTATTATCCGAGATGTCAAAGTAAGAAATGTTCCTGGTCGCGACCCTATCTCCCCGATACAACTGAAACGGCCACTGAACAAGCAAATAGCGCAGTTGACCAATATTGCCAACGCAATATTCACACTCCATGCACTTTCCATCTTCATGGAAACACGCCCAAATTATAGTAATCCTTAAGAAACGAAAAAGCTTCCAAGAGCCTAGTAGTTATAGAGCCATTAGCTTGCTTAACGCCCTCGGCAAGATCGCCGAGAGAGCAATTCTCCTTCCTCTAAACGACTTAAAGAGAAGAATATTCTGCCGAACGAACAGTTTGGTTTCCGGAAAGGCCACGCTGCTGTACACCAGTCGGCGCGGCTGGCTGCGGAGATCAGGCAGGGGTTCGACAGAAGGCATCACACGGAAGCAGTCTCCCTAGACATCTCGCAAACTTTTAACAGAGTCTGGCATCACTGCTTCTTAGTCAAAATGCTTAGATTGGGTATACCAACAGATCTAGTCAAGCTTTTGGCATCATTTCTGACTGGACGCACTTTCCAAGTGCTCGTGGATGGTGGTCTTTCTAATGTCCAGCATATCGATGCGGGTGTCCCGCAAGGTTCCCCTCTTGAACCCGTAATTTTCAATGTCTACTTGGCGGACTTTCCAAAAATGCTGTACGTGGAGACTGCTTTATGCTGATGATACGGCTTTCTACATGTCGGCTTACGGGCCCTGGTTGATCACTTCCAGTCTCCAAAGGCAGACGATGAAAGCCATGAGATGGTTGACCGAGTGGAGATTAGCACTCAACCGCAGCAAAACCCAGGCCATCTTCTGCTAGACCTTTTCTCAACCGTAGAAGTAAGCTCTCGCTGAACAACAAAATAATCCTGTTTAAAACCATGGTCCGAACAGTCTTCACGTACGGATATCAGGCCTGGTTCCTGTATTTACCAACAACGACGATTCAAAGACTTCAGTCTTTTTAATCTCGTGCGCCTTGCACAATAATCATTGCCCCCTGGTTTGTAAGGAATGGGCAAATCCATCGGGAGACTGATATTCCATGGCTTCAGACGTTCCTGTTCAGATCACTGGACAAATTCTTAGCGACAGCGTCCTTATCGGACAATCCGCTAATTAGAGCTACGGCAGCTTCTTTGCCGGCCGTTGCCCCAGTATAACCCCTCACTTCGGTCATCACAATCACGGTCAACACTGCCTAAAGGACGGCAAATAAAATCCTCCGGATAAACGACAATGTTGCGACATCCGGGAAAAAAATCAGAGAATTCAAGTCGGCCCTGACTTGGGGTCAGTTGGGGTAAGTTGACCCTTCGGGTCAACTTACCTCCGAGGAAGAAGTAGTAGTAGAATAATCATTCAAACGATCACCTATTGTTTTGTTATATTCAAGATAAATAAAACTCAAGAAGTTCCCATCAACGTTTTCAGTCGCCTAGGTAATTATCATGTTTAATAGTTTTAAGTTTATGTTTTTAGTTAAGTTGATAAAAAAATAAATAAAGAAAACTTACCATCGAAAAATACACTGTGATATTCAATAATAAAATAATACTTGTAAAGACAACAATGGTTTTGATGGCTAAATACATATAACTGTTTAAGCCCATGAATATTCGCAGCTGATTAAAAGTTTCCAAAAAATAGAAATACCTGTAAATTATAGTATATATACAGGGTGTTAGGTAAAATTCCTACAAAAATGCAAGGGGTTATTCCTTGTCCTATTCTAGGAATATTTTGTTCTATGATAATTTTTGAAAAACCCCTTTGTTTCAAAGATACAGAGCGAAAAAATTTGCGACAACCATATTCGATATTTGTTGAAATCATTAATGTAAATAAAAGTAAGGTGTACGTCAATGAGTTTATCAAGTACAATTTTTTTTTTTCGATCTCGATCACTTGGAACGGCTGTTTTATCTAGTAAGTGGATTTCATCGGTCGCATTTGTTTACATAGATTAAGTGACGATTGGCTGTTTGACTTATCTTAAACACTGAGTGAAGTCCTCTATGTATATATATCCTGAATGTATACAAACGCCGAGATGACTGACATGCACTCCATGTATGGACTTGCTGATGGCAATGCATTACAAGCCAAGCGATTGTACAGTGAAAGATTTCCAGCCCGTAATGTCCCTGACCGAAAAATCTTCGAATACATTCATCGACATCTTCGTGAAACAGGCACATTGAAACGAAGTGAAGGGTCAGGAAGATCACTGACTGTAAGAACGGTATAATTGGAACAGAATGTCCAGGACAGGATCTGAAGTCATTAGTTTACGCTACTCCATTGAAGAATTTGGATGATTTGCGAAGTCGGATAATTGTTGGGTGTAACTCAATGAGAAACGACCCTGGTGTGATTGAAAGAGTTCGGCAGTCAATGACGAGAAGATTGAATGCTTGTATCAAGGCTGGAGGAAGTCATTTCGAACATTTATTGTAGATTGAGCAACTTTACATGTACTTTTTGATAATAAAATGTTGTTAATGTCGTACATTTTATTCACCCTGTATTTTCGAAACTGAGGGGTTTTTCAAAAATCATTATACAACAAAATATTCTTAGAATAAGTCAAGGAATAACCCCTTTTCCCCTTCAAGGGGTTAGTCAAGGAATAACCTCTTTAATTTTTGCCGCACGTTTACCTAATACCCTGTATATATATATATATATATATATATATATATATATATATATATATATATATATATATATATATATATATATATATATATATATATATATATATATATATAGTAAAATAACTTTGTTTATCTTCATAGAACAGTGGTACACTTTGCAATTGATATGTCCGTGCAAAGTCAAATTACAACTTTTGATATTCTTTTATGAAAAAATAATAGAAACCTAGTTAATAATCTTCTCCGCTCTCTAAACACTTTCACAACCTTTCAGACACCTGTCGAATCCAAGATCGAGAAAACTTATTGGTTGCGATGAGAAAAATCCATGGAGTATTTTTGTAATTCCTCAAGAGATATGGAGCGACTTAAGGTAATGTTGCAGGGACTGGAAGACATCAAAATGGGGAAAAGCCAAGTCTCTAGAATACCTTGCAGGGGAGTAAATCTTTCGGTAAAACTCTATTCTCTATCGCAAAATGACTTCCTTTCTTCCCTTGCCAGTATAATTCCTTTTTAGCTCCAGAGCACCTTTAACACGAATCAGTTCCTGCTAATAACTCTCATAATTACCAATAACTCATAATACACGACATCCAGCTGATGCCACCATTATCTATTTGGTTTTCTAATACTGGTTGATGGCTTACCAAGATTAACTCACAATTTTGTCCTCTTTGAATTATTGTTCTACATAAAATTTCAGAAAATGTTTAGTAACACGATTCAATATACAAATTAGAAAAACATTGATTTGATCCAACTAAGAGACCAAAGCAAGGATATAGTAAAGTGATCACTGTATAGAAAAACTTTTACCTAGCATATGATACTATCGGCAGCATCCATTTTAGCATCCGGATGTAAATGCAGGACAGACTCCAAATGTTTAAATAAACTAATATTCTCAGCACGTATGGCAAGCAACTCACCACATCAAATATAAAATAAGTTTGTAGGTACTTCTTGGCCACCCTGCTTGGTGTTAGAATCACGGTGTTTGTGTTGGAGTCGTAATAACCAGTAAAAAACGTCAAAATAATTAACAACATAAACGAAACTAAAAAATAATAATACAGAGTTAGAAAGAAAATACAGAGTATATTTTAGTTTTTTCAACCATTTCCGCGGGAAAGTTCTATTTTATTCTCTTTGCAATTGGCAAGGTTGCGAATTATTAAGAAAATTCTATTTTTTATTTCATTTTAATCTTAAAGTATTACTTAAAAATAGAATGTAATCTTTTAATAGCTATTTATTCCATCTGTTTCAGCATTGTTTTTTTATTGTTTGTAAATAATAATTTTTTTTATGAAAAAACGAAAACTTACACATTTTATGTCGTTTAATACCAAAGTTGAAATTACTAGTTTTTATTAAAATCACCGACTTTTTACACAAGAAGATCATAACACGTTTTGAACGATTTTGAACGGTACATTAAGAAGTACATGTTTAATTGTTTTTTTTTTAATTGAATCTTCAAAACATCCATTATTTGAGCCTATGCAAACCCGGCATGGTTCTAATTTTCCAAACAGTTGAAATAAAATCCAAATACATTTCTAATTTGGTTGCTGCCGCTCGTAAATAAGAAACATCGTTATATTCACGTACAGAAGAAAATTTTGGTTTTAAATGGAAATGAAGTACATACACTGAAATAATTTTCAGCGAATACATAGGGATGATCTCAGTTGGTCAATGGAACGTTGCCACTTCCATTTTTTGACTGATATATTGCTGATTCTTAATTTTCAGAAAAAATATTTTAACAATGTTCATTAGTTCATTTGCAGTATACTCGTTAAACAATAACAATTTATTATTTGCCAAATGTGCTTTTATCATACACATATTAGCTTAAAATGATAATTCTTGTCATAGTTAGAAATTTGAGCTCCTAGGCAAAAAATTGATGCCATTTTGGAATTCAGGTCATCAAGTTCGTATGAAATCAGCTCTAAATACCCCGACATCAAAACAACTTATGGCCTGGCTTATTGGCTCTTACCTCAGTTAAATCACAGACGCCACTCATAATAATTATTGTTAGGTAACGTTCGTATATTCCTACTACGGAAAGTTAATTTTATTTTCTCTTATAAATTTGCCAACTTACCATAAGTAATTGTATATACATCATTCATAGTACGGAGATTCCAATACGGCGCAGAAACTGGCCATAAGAAATATGTGATGCCCAGAACCAGAGACATGTACACGCGAAAAATAAACGAGAACATACTCAGAGGATGAATCATAAGGTAATGTCTAATGAGATGGCTTTTCTCTTCGGTTTTCAACATGTTGAGTGATTTTACATAAAACCTTGTCATTGGGTGCTTCTGGCTGATCATCATGAATCTGTAAGATGTGAAGTCATTATAAAGGGTGTTCGAATAAGAACGCCGGTTTTGAATTACGCGCCATCTGTAATGTCGTGATTTGACATTAAAAAAAATGGTGAAAGTGAAGTAAAATGGTCAACTGGATGGCATATGTTTCGTCCCTCGAGGTTCAGACTCTTCAGGGCACCGACATATACGTCGGGCGAAATATATGTCATCCAGTTGAAGGAATAGGTGGGGCTCCTTCCCGATCAAGCAACCAACAAGTGTTCATTTAGGCGGAAACGCAGATTGTTATATGCTCCACATGAGATTGTGGAACCCAACGATTGGAGGTGTGACGACACTCAGCTACTGCTGTCTCATTGGACGCAGTTCAAGAAAATCTAACACTGCATATATACGCCATCCGACGGGAGGTTGGCGAAAACATGGGTTGTTGGCTGTGGATAGGATCTCACTATTCTTGATGGTATGGTATATATCGGCGTCCTGAAGAGTCTGAACCTCCAGAGACCAAACATATGTCATCCAGTTGAAGGGATAGGTGGGGCTCCTTCCCGGTCAAGCAACCAACAAAAGTGCTTATTTAGGCGGAGACGCAGGTTGTTGTGTGTTCCACATGAGATTGTGGAACCCACTATAAATATCATTAATATTTTTTCATATTCGCAATCTACATTTCCACATAATTTCCATTTTTGTTCAAACATTTGCCATACCGCTCAACAATTTTTTAAATTCCGACGTCAAACAAATCTGTAGTTTTTTACTTATTCGTCGTCATTAAACCGATGACAATCAACGAATTTCTTTAAGCACCGAAAGTGCAATGTCTGGACTGTGAGGTGGATAATCCAGTTTTTTTCATCCAAAAAACCTGATTAGGCTTTGTGTTTTTGCAGAAACACGTGGCCTTACGTACGTATTGTTATGAAACAACATCACACCGGAACGCAATAGGCCATGCCGCTGTATCTCAAGGTGACATAATAAGCAACATAATTAGTTATTGTGCCTCTCGGTATAAAATAGACTAACAACATCCTTTCCTGTTTCAAAAAGCGGTTGTCATGATCTTTCATGCTGAAATTGTCTGTTTGACTTTCACTGTGGTTGGCAACGATGTGTATCGCCGTTCCGTTGATTGTTGCTTGGATTCAGGAGTCATGTGAGACACCCAAGTCTCATCTCCTCTAACGATGTGATCTAACAATTCATCTCCTTCCTGATTGTATCGAGTCAAAAACGATAAAGCACAGCCGAATCTCTTTGTTTTTGTCAGAAAGCAAACTTGGAATCCACCGAGAACACAATTTCCGTAATTCTGTTTCTCCGAAACAATGGTGTACAAAACTAGTCTTGAAAACTGCGGAAATTTACTTGATAACTTTGAAATTGTGAATCGTTGGTTCTCCTGAATTTTGTCATCACGAACCAAATCTTCAGAAATCAGAGAAAGTCGGCTAGGACCTGGCTCATCATGCACATTAATACGCCCATTCTTGAACATTATCCCGCATTTTCAAACTTTACTGCTACCCATAGCATTATCACCGCAAACCTCATAAATCTGACGGTGATTTTCCTCTGCTGCCAAGTTTCTTGCACTCAAGAATCGAACTACAGATCATATCTCACAGTCGGCTGATGTTAAAATTTTTTAAATTTATGTGATTTAATTTTTTAAAATTTTTAAACAATATAAACTTCTATAGCATGCATTACACAGACAGCCTATATGCGCAAAGCATGATGGCACAAGCACTCTGCGGCGAATGCGCTTAATCCTTACTCTCAATCACAAACGGAACTTATTTAAAAAATACCCCTCGTAAATACCACAGAGGTTTTATATTGTTATTAGCTACCTTTTCAGTTTTCTCCTGAAGCTTACAAACAGTCCAGTATCGATGTAAGTATTGACTATATCATCAGGTTCATCGGGCAATTCGCAATGATGATATTTAGTATCTTGTCTTCGCGACTCCATTGTATCTAAAATAATTATTGAGATATAGCCTTTTTATTAGTTTAATGCACAATTATCGAGAGTTTATTTTTGCTAATTTTTTGCTTATGGAAATCGGCATTTTGTTTACTTTTTTTTCGTAAAAATATTGCTCTACATTTAATTCATAAAAATGGGTATCGAAAATTATGCTGAAGTTCGTCATATTATACCCTACCACTTCGAGAAAGAATGGATAATGCCACAGTCATTCTGCAATCTCAATGAACTTTTTAAGAAGGGGACAATCTGCGAAAGACAATGTCAAGAATGGTTTGCTTGCTTCAAATCAGGTGATATTAACTTAGAGGTTAAATCAGACAATTTTGGCAGCCATAAAAGAGGATCAAAATATGGAAATTGTCTGGATCGGTTCCGTACAAACTGTGCGACGAAAACAAAGCTGACCGTGATAAAAAACCGCAGATAAAGAACCAAATTGGCTTCCATCACGATAATTTGCACCCCTATGTCGAGAGTGGTGTGGTCAGTCGAATCCATTGCCACTAATTGTCTACAGTGGATTTGGTACGACAAAGACAAACTGTTTTTGAATATGCTCGTTATTGGTTCTAAGGCTATATGGTGTTTGAAATGTACGTGAAGTTTTCGAGATATGATAGATGCCGAAAAAATACGATTATTTCATATTTTTAACTTTTGATACGTCATTGAATAAGGAGAAAGCTTCTTTTTCGTGATTTCTTTGAGTGAGTTCGTTTCAAACGCTCACGCATAATACTCCAGCAGTAATACGTCATCATGTGTACATCCCATTAATCCTGGTACCTTTCTTCCATATTTTTTAGGTTCTGATGAAATCGCTCTTCTAGTTCCCCACTGTAAGAAGCAAAGATGTCCGCAGATGTGTCCAAATGATTGTGGAAGTAGTAACTTCATCGATATATTATTAAAACAGGAACCATTTTTATCCTATTCATTGACATGCTATTTTATTAGTTGCAATTAGTTTCAAATAGTTTTATGTGCAATGGAAGCAAAATTAATTTCTTTCTAGTAAGTAACGCGGTATTTATGATATTTTATATCCCAACTTTCAAGTATTTTCTTTCTTACCAGATTGTTTTAATCCAATGTTCGCTTTTAGCTTTGGTACCTCACAAAATATGGAAATTTCGTGTAGTCCCTTTGTTGACCGAATAAAAAGTTTACCATTTTTAAATCACCGCAAATAACCCAATTATTGTCATGGCACTTGAGTTTTACCAATAGAAGAGATATGGTTTCATACTCCTCCTTTAATTTAGTGGAACGAACAATAGGAACCGCACCATGCTTGATGTCATTTTGTAGCAAAACACATTTCAAACTCTGCTTGGAACTGTCTATAAAAAAAAGGAATAAAACAATTTTTTACTTTGTTATTTAACACTTTTATTTTTAAACAAAATTTGTGTGACTCTGGTTTCGTAAAACGACTTTACATTCTCAAACACTACTTTAAAACTAAAGAGAATGAACTACTGAATGAAATGTTGAAGAGTGAGAACTTTGAGAATATAAAGTCGTTTTACGAAACTATAGTCACACAAATTTAGTAAAAAATTGTTTTATTCCTTTTTAAAAAAAGAACTATCACAAGTCTGATAGTACAGAAAACCCATTTTTGATAGGAAAAAAACCCCGACATCATTACCAAGAACAACAGCATTTTCTGACCAGAAAAATGGAAGCAGTTCTTTTTCTCGGGTGCGATAACATGTAATTTTAGTACAGGGAAACAAAATTCCTCTTTTTGAGTCTGGATGTCAACTGTTCTGATCTTTCTTTTAAAAAGTTCAAGTCTCTGATAAGGTCATTTAAAGTGTCTTGAGTAAAAAGTAGTCGTTTTCACAACGTAGCTTCAAAATTATCACTTTCTTCACACAAGCTTGCTTATCTTCGGGTGTACTACATTCTGTGTCTGAGAGATCAGACAAGCCATAAAAAGTCGGAACAGGGACGTCTTCTAAATGAGAAACAGGTCTTTTACCACGTACCTTGATTAAGCCAAAATAAGTCATCCTAGTGATTTTTTAGTTTTCTCCAAATTCTATTAGCTTGTTTTACCATTCATTCATTGCCTTAAATATTCACTATACATATTGCAAACATTGTTTGAAAGCCATGGTTTATCAGCGTCTTTAATTTTCAAATTAAAGTAAGGGAAAGACATATTTTGCACAAATTCAAATATAGGTTTTCGAAGCTTTTTCACCATATACTCGCCACAAACGAACAAAAAGTATTCGAGTCATTTAAACACGGTCATTTTGACGATTACATCTTCCAGATTATATTTACTAACTTTTTTAATTAAACAAACATAAAAAATTAACAAGTTAAATGGCTACTGAGAAGAAAATATTATCAATGTGAGTAGATTAAAAACTATACGTACTTTTGATAATTAACTAACACTATACAAACACACTTAACAAACACTATACTTTAAAATGACGTTTAATTCTCGGCGACGCCATTTTTATTATTTTGTAGACCTGTGTAATGGATGGGATCTGCTCCCTCATCCTCCTTACTTTCCTACCCAATCTCCCAGGCACTACCACGTTAACCCTCCGGGGAAAAAATAACATGCAGGCAAAGTTTACAATGATTTCGATGAATTGGTGGCCGTTGTCAAAGCGTCGATTGCCTCCAAGAGCCAGAGCATTTTTGTCCATTGAATCGACCGACTACCGAGCAAGTTGAAAGCAGTAAAGAAGTGAGGGCGAATATACTGCACAATAATTATTTAAACAGGTTTCTGTTGTGCTTTAATGTTTTGTTTCTTTACAATGAATATTGTAATAATGAATATAGTAATAAAAAATAATTTAAAACCTTGAGAAACGGAAATATAAGACAACAATGAAATAAATAAGGACATAATGTATGACACAAAACTGTATTTACATCGCTACAATTTCTGCATATTCACCACATACGATACCGTTTGAATTTTTCATGTTCTTCAATTGAAGAAACAATTTTCGTTGACATCGTTTTGAGTTTATAGAAGCCATCAACAGAGTTCGATGGGAGCTTTGAAGAAAATACTCGACATTGCTGTCTGAAATTGCTGTTTCGACTAAAAAATATGTTAAACTAAGTGTATTGCAGCGAGAGGGGATTACTTTGAATGAGATAAAATAATTCTGGATGAATAATGAAATATTTTGTGTTTTATTTATAAAGTCACTTTACTTTTTAATCATAGTAATATAAAAAATAAGAAGCTTTTCTATATTTCTCGAGGTCTCGGAAATATCCGATTTGAAAATCTTTATCTGTCGAAACGCAGAATTGGAGCTGAAGTTGTGAAAGGAAAGTGAGAGAAGCGGACGGATTAATCCAGATTAAGATAAAAATTGAAACATAACAATTTACTTTACTGCCTTTTCTGCCTGAATGAGATATCCGAACTTATTTAGTGATTAAAGTATTACGACTTACCCTAATTCTATTTCTTGACATATATTGATTACGTACTGACATTTGTTTTATTTTTCTCTGTAATAAAACTGAAAGCTATAGCAACCAAGCAGTATCTCTCTATTTTAAAAGCATATACATCTTATGCCCACAATGTTGTTTCATGGAAACTATTAGTTCATTTTTATTTAGAATAAATATCGTTGGGCAAACATGGTATTCATTAAAAAAAAATGGATGTATACCGCTTGATCGAAAACGTCCAAAGAGAAGAACGAAAGCACGATGGACTGATGATATCGTTAAGTATAACGGACCAAATGGAAAGCTCAGGACCACCATGAAAGCTGGAAGCAGGGAGAAGAGGCCTTTCACCTTACAGTGGATGGACATGGGACAGGCTAACATATGTTTCGTCTCTCGAGGTTCAGACTCATATATATGTAGTGTTAGATATGTAGTGTTAGATTTTCTTGGACTGAGTCCAATGAGACAGCAGTAGCTGAGTGTCATCACACACCCAGCCGTTGGGTTCCACAATCTCATGTGGAACACACAACAACCGACGGCCATCCGACAGGAATTCAGTGACAACATGGGTTGTTGGCTGTGGCTAGGGTCTCACTATCCTTGATGGTATGGTATATGTCAGCGCCCTGATGAGTCTGAACCTCGAGAGACGAAACATATGTCATCCAGTTGAAGCAATAGGTGGGGCTCCTTCCCGGTTAAGCAACCAACAAAAATGTTCATTTAGGCGGAGATGCAGGTTGTTGTGTGTTCCACATGAGATTGTGGAACACAACAGTTGGGTGTGTGATGACACTCAGCTATTGCTGTCTCATTAGATGCAGTCCAAGAAAATCTAACACTACATATATATAATTATTCATGTATGGGCCCTGGTGGATCACTCGAAGTATAGTTAGAGGGGTTTGTTATTGTCAGCCTTCCTTTGCGCCCATACTAATTTCATTCTTTCGCTATGAGCTTTTTTCCTTTCGTCAGACCAAGTTGTTCCAGTCTCCCTACATTTCTCTCTCTGACCAACCTTCCAAACGTTAACCTTGTCTGAAACAGCCTCTATCCTGAATTTCACTTTGTGTAATATTTGTTGATCTTAGGTCCTCTTTAATTGCTGCAATCCATTTAATTATTTCTACTTTAGCTCTACTCCTATTTTCATAAAATTCGACTATTTGTCTAGTTAGCCTACTTGGATTCACCCGTTTTATATCTCCGTAAAACTTAAGTCTTCTTTTTCACATATGGCTATGTATATCTGTGTATAGTTTGATTTCTTGGTTTTCTCGAAGTCGGTATGTTGTGCTATTTATCTGTTTAGGGCCTAAGATTTTTCTTGTGATTTTTCTTTCCTTCTTTCCCCGGTGTCTCTCAAATTTCCCCGGCTCAATTTCCCCGATGTCTCTCCTTCTATTCAAAATGAGCGTTTCTGCCCCATATAGATATTCTGGCTTAATAACTGTGTTGTAATGTCTCAGTTTTATGTTTTTAGATATGCATTTTTTGTTGTAAATATTTTGGGTAAGTCTCAATGCCGTTTCCATTTTTTGACATCTACCCTTATTGGCCGCTTTTCCCAACCAATTTTTCATGATTATTTCACCCAAATATTTAAATTGAGAGACTCGTCGTTTGATGTTACCATATTTTGTTTTTAGAAATGGTGTTCTTAGTCTGTTGCTGGTCATGTATTGTGTCTTTTCAAAGGAAATTTGGAGTTCTACCTTTTCTGCTGTTTCTTTTAACATTTCAGTTGGTTTTTGTGTCGTTAATATATTTTGAGCCAAAATTGCTAGATCATCAGCAAATGCCAGACAATCAATTTTGATGTTGGTTCTCCCCGGTTTAATGGGCTGGTCAATATTCAGGGACGACTTTTTTCACGCCACTTCTGTATTACTTTTTCTAGAACACAGTTAAATAAGAGTGGCGAGAGGCCATCCCCTTGTCTCACTCCAGTTTTAATTTCGATGGGCTCTGAGATGTCATCCATGAATTTAACTTTTGACCTTGTGTTAGTTAATGTTGCTTTAATAATTGTCAGCGTTTTCAGATCTAGTCCTTGTTCTTTCAAGATTTGGAATAAAGATTCGCGGTCAATACAATCATATGCTTTTTTGAAACCCACAAATGTACAGACGAGATTTTTATTGTACAGTTTTTGCTGTCTTAGGATCAACGTTAAATGCAGGATCTGTTCAGGGCAGGATTTCCCCGGTCGAAAACCTGCTTGATATTCACCAATATTTGGTTCTAACTGTACATGTGCTCGGTCTAGTATATATATATATATATATATATATATATATATATATATATATATATATATATATATATATATATATATATATATATATATGTAAATGTTAAGTTACTTTGTGTACGCTTCAAAAACTCTAAAAGTTCTGCACCGACTGAGCTCAATTTTGACACAATATACAATACGCTTCAAGGATTGTTTTTATCTATTTTTCGCGTCAGTAACATATCCGAGACCGTGAGAAAACTGGGAGAAAACCGGGAACACTCGCCATACTAGCCAGCGACAACCACAGTCACATGTAAAACATGTGGCAGGAAACATTACATGTTCCGAATTTATCGACCCTAATAGGTTTACATATGCTTTATATACATATGTTATCGACCCTAATAAGTTTACATATGCTTTTACTACATTCTGGCTAAGCAGTGTATTCATTCTAGACTGTTTTGAGATTGAATACTTTTTTATAGTCTACAAAAGCCAAGTGGCATGGTGTATTCATTGTGCCTTTCTATGGCCTGTTGTACAACCTGGATGTTATCCATTGTATTGAATCCACTTCTGAATCCTGTTTGCTCTCTTGGTTGTGCGTCATTCAGTGTTCTTAATATTCTTTTAGATCATTTCTTAATGAAAACTTTATACATTACTGTGAGGGGGCTTATTGGGCGGAGGTTCTTTAAAACTTCCTGTGCTCCTTTTTTTATCTGAAAAAAACCTCTTTTAAATTTTCCATAAATTAGATAGTTTTTGTTCATTAAGGCATTTTGAGTAAAATTTTGCCAATGTTTTATGTAAAGCTTTTGGCATTTCACTATTTCCTTTCCTGGGGCATTGCCGTTTTTCATCGATTCTATAGTTTTTGTCAGTTCCTCCATTAAGATATTTAACATATGTTCTTCGTTAGGTATTGTTGCCTTTGACTGGTTTTGATCTTCGTTTAAGTGTAAATAGCATTTTCTGATTAACTCTAATATTTCCTTACACGGTCTGCACACGGTTCTATTTTCCATCTTCCGCAATTTTTACGTTAGGCAGTCTTTCATCCATTACCCTTTTCATTGCTTCATTTCAGGATCTTTTCGGCCTTTTCCATTTTTTTTACAAACCCCTTGTTTTCTCTTTGATGTTTGAAGATGAACTGCTTTGTTTACGCTAGTTTTAGAAATCTACATAGCCTTGCTTTAAATTTAATGCATGAGTATCTGTTGCAATATTTTAACACGGCTTCATAATTACGGACCGAGTTTATGGCATGACTACAGGTGCTAGAAGCAATAGTTCTCTGTTCATACAATCACGATCTCAATTTGAAAATTGTTTATTTTAGAAAGAAAATAAATGTATTCTATTTTGTTTTAAGTTAGTTGATATTTTCAACATAATAAAACAAGTATTAATTAGAAGTCAATTTATTTTAACGCAAAAATCGAACAATGTGAACAACTAAAATACGTTTGGATTTGTTTTATCCTCTTCTAGAATGATACATTTATCTAGAAAACAGAAGAAAATGACCATGTCATATTAAATAGGTAAGATATATACAATGATAAATACCTCCTTACTGGACTCTTTGCTTTCGAGTTCTGACATGGCATCCGCAAGACGCAACGTGGCCAGTCTCTTTATTTCGTCGTACATGTCTGGATAATTGCGAATTACGTTCAGAAAGTGGTAGCGTTTTAGTTTAAAAAGTTTGCAAGGTGTTAATGCTGTAACATTAGCGACCTGGAATTAAAACAAGTACCAATGAAGCATTTGTTACATAAATAACTAATAGCTAATAGGAATTGATTTTTTTCAGTGCGTCCGAACTTTAAATTCAAATAAACCAACAACCAAATTAGATGTATTGAAACTATTTATTTTCTGTGAAATAACATTCAATGGCGTTAATGTTTGAAAACAATTTCGCTGAGGATAGGTCTGACAAAGCGCAATTTGGCAAACAGTTGATAAATTTATTAATAAATAATTTCCGAACAATTTTTCAAGTAATGTCTGAATAGTTGTGGCGTGTTCATATATTTTTTTCTTTACATACACAAAAAATATATTTACTTCGTATCTTTTCAGAAATTATAGAAATTAATATAATTTATGTTTAGATTCGTTTTGAAAACGGGAGGAGAATACTTCCCGAAACGTTAACGTTAAATGTTTGTATATTTTTTTAGAACAATTTTATATTTTTAAAATTTTGTTCGTTAGGCAAATTTATTACAAAAAAGAATCACTGAGAAATTTGCCTCCTTTTGGTTTTTTGTTTTTACCCACTGATTCTTTATTTACATAAGAAGAGATATTTTTGATATTTTTTTTTAGTTTTAGATCGTGGCAAAAAACCCAAATAAAGAAAAAAATGCAATTTTTAAGTGTTTTATGTCTGCAATTATCCGAGTTATGTTGGCTACCAAGGCGTCAATAGTTTTTGTTATCGGCATAGACCAAAGATTTAACATAACCCCATAAAAAATAATCTCAAAAGGCGTTAAGGGAACCAGACCATGATTTCTCTTCCCATATTAATTTATGGGAATTCTTGATTCACCTAGGTAGAAATATTTCCTAAACCGCAGGCAATATACGTTTCAAACTTTGGTCGATTTTTTCCCATGATATCTTGCATCTTCTGAACTAGACACTTAATTTATTAATTATTTAATTAATTATTAATTAATGAAAACTAATGACGATTTTAGCAATTTTTTTAATTTTTAATTAAGAATGTTTTTTGTTATTTTTTATGATTCTACTTCAGATTGTTACTTCAGATTGTTGTTTGTAAAAAAAATTCAAATCTATATATTTTATAGTATATTTTAAAAATGTAGCATCCTTCCACTTCTGTAAATCTAATCTCACCATTGCATTTTTTTCACACAGCAAACTTAGTCACAGTTTCAAAAACGATTTCCAAATTACTAACTGAATGTCCAAGTACACCATCACTATCAGCCACTTCATTCAGTTTTATTCTCTTTGACGAAGAAGATTTTTTCTCTTCACTACGGAAAGATGAAGTTGGAATTGAAAACGGTACGATGTACCTGTTGTCTATCTCCTTCATCTCTCTTTTCTCACTCTTCAATCTTTCTTTTCGTCGCTTTCAACCTCGGCATAGTAGATAAAAATTAAATAAAGCGGAGTAAAAAAATAATAAAACTTAGGATAAATAACTAACCACAACACTCTAACACAGTCTTCACACAAATGACAAACCGCAAATGATTTCAAACCTTCGCTTGTGTGGATGTAAACTAGTGTACCAATAGAAATAATCAGTATTGGCGAGCAAAATCTCGGCATAGTAGATAAAAATTAAATAAAGCGGAGTAAAAAAATAATAAAACTTAGGATAAATAACTAACCACAACACTCTAACACAGTCTTCACACAAATGACAAACTGCAAATGATTTTAAACCTTCGCTTGTGTGGATCTAAACTAGTGTACCAATAGAAATAATCAGTATTGGCGAGCAAAATGTGTTTACAGATAAAAAAAGATTATTTGGTACGAACAATGAGAAATAAGAAAGGAAGAGAGAACTAAGAGCCAGCGCGCGACCGCGTTGTAACCACCTCTCTGCTAGACTAATCAGAAGCAAACCTCAATACTTAACTTTGACATTTTCTCTCTCTGAAATAATTTTATTTTCATCAAATGTAATATACCGTTTGGTTCAGAAAATTGTGCACAATATTAAACTGCGACTGGTTCCCTTTAATGACATGACATGACATGATGGGGAATTAACAGGTCAGTTCCTGAGAATAATTTATCTAACTTTTTAATTTAAATTTAAATCTAAAATTTATTTAAATCTAACCAATTTATTCCCCCAACAAATTGATTTCTTCCACATCTTCTCCAGATTAATCCAATTCAACTAAGGAATTAAATAATCATTGATCATCGCTCTGGAATGATCACCATTAAGAAATTGATACATTTGGATCTTCATCAACACTGCCAATAACAGCGTCGATATTTTCTTTGGAATGCACATTTTTTGTTTTGTTTTCGTTTTAGTATCGAGCAGTGTGAAATGCGTTCGGAATTTGTCGATAAAAGACTATTTTTGATAATAAAGTTCAACAATTTTCAAGCGTTGCTCTGATGTTAAGCTTTTCATGATGATTTGTCAGATATTTGACGTGCCATGATGCCATTAATGATTGCCAAAAATTACCCATAAAATGCTTGATGATTCATTTCTTCACTATATCCTTTTTTTATTCTTTCAAGTAGGGATAAAAATATTCAAAATACTAAAGAAAACACCATCGTCTTTCGACGATGGTGTTTTCTTTAGTATTTTTAGACTATTTCTAGACTATTTCAAACAAATTTCTAGACTTCAGCCACGTGTTATTTTTTCAAGCAATATTAAGTTAATAGTCAGTTAATATAAATTCAATGTAAAAAGTACCCAGTATTTCTCTTTAATAAAGACCGCAAATTTCTTTTTTATTTACTTTTCTGCTATAAAAGGGCAGCATTGTGTCTAGTTACGATATCAAATTTGAGCGCGATAGGTCAACTAGTTTGTTTACATCACCTGATTTTGTTAGTCGACGTCAAGTGTACTCTATGATTTAACTACGCATGAAAATATTGAGCAAAGAGTTTACCTTAAATTTTGTATGTCAAACGAAATTTCGTGAGCCGAATCCCTGTAAATATTGCAAAAGATCTACGGTGAATAGTGCATATTAAAAACACAGGCATGTGAGTGGTATAAAGCATTCAAAGAAGGTTGAGAAGTGGTAGTTATTTTGTCTCGTTCTGATCGACGTTCAACATCTACGAAAACATCGACAAAATCAAGAAATTGGTGCTCAAAAATCGTAGTATGAGTCTTTGAAAGTTGACTCGAGAGGTGTAAAAGTCCGTTTTTAAAATTGTGACTGATATTTTGGGGATATTTTGGGATATTTTGAGAACAGTTTTTGACCAAAAACTGTTCTCAAAGCTAAAATTACCACTTCAAGGAAGACGTTTCGATCCATACCTCAAAAGAGCTAAATCCCATACTTTAATCTGCCTACGAACAACGTTCGGTGCATTGTATCAAGCGGTGGCATATTTGCATTGCACTCGAAGGGGCCTTCTTTAAAGGCGACAAAAGAAATATTGATAAATTAATTTGTTTGTGATTTAACGATTGCGGGTACTTTTTACATAATGCAGTTCATTTTAAAACTTAAAGGCATGTTTTAAAGCTAGAAGTGCTAGAAATTGACGATAATTACCCTGGCTATATTCGCTACCAAAGCTATTTCTCCAAAATGAGTGCCATCTCTTAACCTACACAATTCCTTGTTCTCTGCTGTTGTAACAACCACAGTACCAGCCAGGATAAAGTACATACAGTTCCCTAAAAATTATCGTGTTATATAAACAGATATACGGCCAAGGACCAGCCACATCGCGTCGAATTTCAGGTTTAGATAACTGGAGTTAAGCGACGTCAATCGTGGTTGATATTTGGATGGACCTTAAAATAGGCAAATCCAAGAAAACCTCCCGATATTTAGCGGCAAAAGGGATATCGGACTAAAAAAATAAACAAATTTGCACGCGATTTAAATTTGAAACGTGGCACTGTGAAAAACAACAAAAATTTACCACCTTGTCAGTTATAAATCAATTAAAAATAGTTACTATAAAGAGTCAATTTCATTTTGACAGTATCATACCACATGTTATCAAAATTTTCAGGTTTGGTGCGTGTTTTCGCCGGTAGATGACGGTAGGAGGTAAGACTCGCCTTAAGTTTATTGATTAAGTTTAAAAAAAAAATATGTGAGTGTTTTGAAACTTTAGATTTTCTGTTATCCTTTTTATTTCTGAAACATGACGGACAACACTGTATGAACGTATTATCTGAATGATTGTGGCGTGTTCATATATTTTTTTCTTTTTTCGGGTTTTTCGCCACGATCTAAAACTCAAAAAAAAAAAAACATATCTGTTCTTATGTAAATAAAGAATCACTGGGTAAGAAAACAAAAAACCAAACGGAGACAAAATTCTCAGTGATTCTTTTTCTGTAATAAAATTTTCAATTTCTTTTTTTTTTCTATATATATATATATATATATATATATATATATATATATATATATATATATATATATATATATATATATGTATGTATATATATATATATATATATATATATATATATATATATATATATATATATATATATATATATATATATATATATATATACAGGATCTGCCTGGTCGAAAACCTGCTTGATATTCACCAATTTAAGGTTCTAACTGTCCCTTGAATCTTGTAACAAACTGGGAGAAGAGATATTCCTGTGTAGTTGTTTACGTTGTTTATATATATATATATATATATATATATATATATATATATATATATATATATATATATATATATATATATATATATATATATATATATATATATATTTTGAAAAAAAAAGAAATTGAAAATTTTATTACAGAAAAAGAATCACTGAGAAATTTGTCTCCGTTTGGTTTTTTGTTTTTAACCAGTGATTGTTTATTTACATAAAAACAGATATTTGTGATATTTTTTAAGTTGGCGAAAAACGTGGCAAAAAACCCAAAAAAAAAGAACAAAAAATACTTTCTGAACTTCGAGTTAATAGGTTCTTCGGGATTTGACGTTTTAATAACAAGACAACACATTGAGGTTAATGGAGTTTTTACTAATTTTTAATGAAGAGACTTTGAAGTTATATCTGATGTAACTTCATAATGATGTAACTTCACTGTTTTCTGAAACTTTTTAATATATTTTCCACGATGTTCCAGATCAATTTCGACTATTTATTATATATTGTTCGTCTTTAATATTAGTTTTGAAGTTATAGAGGCTGGGTGTCTTGAAGTAAACTAATCTCCTTACTTTTATTCGTTAGGTTGCGTAACACCAAATATTTTTTTTATTCTTCTCGACGCACGTATCGCTAACCATGTTAATCATCTCCATCAAACCATCTCCATCACCATGGCTAGCAAAAGGCGCGTCGGGTCATTAAAAAAAAATATTTGGTGTTTAATGGTAAATCTCTTCAAGTTTAGTGTTTCACACCGAAGGTTCCAATAGAGGAATTAAAACACAGTGTTAAATAAAAGCCTTAAAAAGTTTGACAAAGGATTAGCACGCAATTCAAATATTGTTCTTAAAGAAGCATCCCTATACAAGATATACCGATCGTTCCTGCTTTAATGATGTCATCACCAGGAAGAACAATCATGTACGTTAAGCTTGCGCGCAGTTCCAAAAGCATATGTTCTGGAAGGTGCTTAAAAATATCCACTCTTTTAGTACTGTCTTCCGTCAGTTTGATTAAAATTTCTCTTCTTAAGGACGGAGTTGTAATCTTCGTTATACTTGAGTCCTGTCAACAGAAAAAATGGAATGATGTAGCGGAAAGTACTTTTATACATTTATGTAACGATTCTTCATTTTAAAGAAAACAGTTTCTTACAATAAGAATGAAAAACTTAAGAGATCCCAAGAAAAATAATGTTTAACTTATTAACTCTACAATAGAAAAGCTATAACACGAATTAATATTTTAAGCAAATATGAGGGTGAGGGTATGTATCCGGAATAATAAATAAAAACAAATATTTATCATTGAAAATGGTTTTATTGTTTTTCAAAATATTCTCTGCGGTAATCTATACACTTTTGCATACGTTTGAATCAATTTTCATAGCACATTTTGCCATTCCAATTGAGATATATCCCAACCGTGCATTTTGAATGCATCTGCTGCTTCTTCTCGCGTTGAAAATGATGAAATGTTCAAGTCACTAAACACCGCAAATAGCGTCCGTATGACAAAACTTTCTACAGCAGCAACACCATTATTGCCAATTCCGAATACGTAAATAGCAACCCCCGTATATGTTAAAGCTTATTTGGCAAATATCACTGGATTATTACTTACAATACTCTACAATAATTTACAAATAAACTAAGAAACAAAGTTATTTTTTATTTTTTTTTAATTAAGAGTCATACCCCACTTTAGTCAACAACGATGTGGCAACGTCGCAATATCTTGCGTTGCGACAAATATTATTTCAGTGAATGTCAGTGCATACATTTAAATTCGCTTTCAAACAAAAAATATATTCTGAACACATATATCACGATATGTTTCGAATTTACGACAAGGCTTTCCAAAATTCCGAAAGGGTTAGGCGTATTTATAAACATCGATATTCAGAAAGACCGTTTACACCTTGGCAAACCTTTGTTCAAGTATCCCAAAGACTTTTGGATACGGGTAGATTGGTTCCAAAATTTCAATAATGTTGGCGACGGCGAGAAATCAATCCTGATGTCGAAGAACAAATTTTACATGTTGCTGAAGAGGATTCTAAGAAATACTTCAAGTCTTGCGCGACAAGTTGGAGCTTCTCATTGAATTGTACATAGAATACTAAAAGAGCACTTCTGTTATCCTTATGATGTACAAAGAGTGCACGTACTCTCATCAGATGATTTTTCGCATCAATTATTTTTTTCAATATTTTATTATTCTACGAAGCTTCTTTCACCACCCTCGTGTTTCATATGTGACGTGTTTTCCTTTAAAACGTATTATGATGAGAAAAATTAGTGCTAATAATTTCAACTTTGGCTTTAACTTTTAATTACCCGCGCTGGTGTAAAAACTACACAAATATTCCAAGGAATGCTGTCGTATCACGGTGCGGTTTCCCCCACCCATGCCGCTCCACGCAACCTACGCCCAATATTCTTCTAAATACTGACACAGTATTGTTTTGATAGCGGCACGTTGAACCAGTTTCTTCCGCAGTTTCGTTCTGGTGTACAAAATGCACCACTCCAGTAGTTATGTAAGTATAACCGAGATAATGTTTTAACGTTGATTTGTACGTCAGGGCTTTCCATTAAATTACGGATCTTGTCGAGTCTTAAACGTTTTTATTAAATTTTAGGCACAACGTCAAAATAAGAAACCCAAATAAATTGATACAAATGGAATTAGAGGAGCTGGCCCAAGTAATTTGCGACTCCGATTCGGAAGACCAAATATCGGACTAGGATGCTGATACATCTACTGACCAATATATAGAGAAAAATGAGCATGACTCTGAATCAAAAATTGAAGGTAGCGACCATGATGATTAAGAAGAAGAAAATGAAAATAATAGTTATTTTATTGCTAAGATAGATTATTGATAAGAGACAAAACGTTGAAAAGCAAATTCAGTGAAGTGGGTGCTAATAATCTTGTGAAAATGTTTCCCGGTGCTAAACAGCAAGCAAAAAACACAAAATGAAAAGGTATATGAGAGAGCGCGACGCGAAAGATATAACAAAAATAGATAGGCTTATTATTGTTATCTGGATAGAAGAAGCAAAATCATGTCCATTTATGGGAACTATGGACAACAGATGGTACAGGTTCTGAAATTTTTCGGGTATGCATGTCAAAATTAGATTTCTATTTTTGCTTTCTGTAATTAGATTCGATGAAGTACAAGAAACCAAAGAAAGGAGATATATACATTGATTGCAATAAAATGGATCATATATGAATTCGTAAAGGATTGGAAAAACAACTACTCCGTGGGCATTTCTAACCACATACCTTTTCGAGGACGGTATGGTTTTGTACAACATATACCAAACAAAGTATACCAGGTATGGATTGAAAGTTTCTGTAATGTGTGATAGGAAAACATTTTATTAATCGAATTTGGAAGTCTATTACGAAAAATAAACGAATGGGTCCTACCGCATGCCGAATACACATACTGCTATTGTTCACCGCTTGATCGAGAAAATGAAAGGTAGTAACAGAAATTTGACAGACAAAATTTTTGCCCCATAAGAGCAGACCTTTGAATTCATTATATGGATTTAAAAAAATGTAACATAGGTCTATTATGTTCAAAAGAATCTGTAATATATTACTATTATTCACGTATGGGCCCTGGTGGATCACGCGAAGTTCAGTTAGAGGCGTTTGTTGTTGTTGTTAGCCTTCCTTTGCGCCCATACTAATTTCATTCTTTCGTTATAAGCTTTTTTCCTTTCGTCAGACCACGTTGTTCCAATCTTCATAAATTTTTCTCTCTGGCCAACTTTCCAAAGGTTAACCTTGTGTATGAAACAGCCTCTATCCCGAATTTCACTTTGTGTATTATTTGCTGATCTTAGGTCCTCTTTAATTGCCGCAATCCATTTAATTATTTCTACTTTAGCTCTACTCCTATTTTCATAAAATTCGACTATTTGTCTAGTTAGCCTACTCGGATTCATCCGTTTTATTTGGCCGTAAAACTTAAATCTTCTTTTTCTCATGTCGCTATGTATATCTGTGTATTGTTTGATTTCTTGGTTTTCTCGAAGTCGATATGTTGTGCTATTTATTTGTTTGGGGCCTAAGATTTTTCTTTCCTTCTTTTCAATGTTTTCGATGTCTCTCTTTCTATTCAAAATGAGCGTTTCTGCCCCATATAGACATTCTGGCTTAATAACTGTGTTGTAATGTCTCAATATTATGTTTTTTAAATATGCATTTTTTGTTGTAAATATTTTGTCTCAATGCCGTCTGCATTTTTTGACATCTATCCTTATTGGCCGATTTTTCGAACCCATTTTCTATGATTATTTCACCCAAATATTTAAATTGAGAGACTCGTCCGATGTTACCATATTGTGTTTTTAGAAATGGTGTTCTTAGTCTGTTGCAGATTATGTATTGTGTCTTTTCAAAGGAAATTTGGAGTCCTATCTCTTCTGCTGTTTCTTTTAGAATTGCAATCTGTTTTTGTGCCGTTAATATGGCTTGAGCCAAAATCGCTAGTTCATCAGCAAACGCCAGACAATCAATTTTGATGTTGGTTTTCGCCAGTTTAATAGGCTGGTCAATATTCAGAGTCGACTTTTTTTCACGCCACTCATGTATTACTTTTTCTAGAAAACAGTTAAATAAGAGTGGCGAGAGTCCATCCCCTTGTCTCACTCCAGTTTTAATTTCGAATAGCTCTGAGATGTCACCCATGAATTTAACTTTTGACCTTGTGTTAGTGTTGTTTTAATAATTGCCAGCGTTTTTAGATCTAGTCTTTGTTCTTTCAAGGTTTGGAATAAAGATTCGCGGTCAATAGAATCATATGCTCTTTGAAATCCACAAATGCACAGACGAGATTTGTATTGTAAAGTTTTTGATGTCTTAGGATTAACTTTAGGTTCAGGATCTGTTCAGGGTAGGATCTGCCCCGTCGAAAACCTGCTTGATATTCACCAATTTTAGGTTCTAACTGTCTCCGTGCTCTGTCTAGTAGACATTGAGATAGAATCTTGTAACAAACTGAGAGAAGAGATATCCCACTGTAGTTGTTTACATCCGTTCTATCTCCTTTCTTGTGTAGTGGATGTATTAGAGCATCTTTCCAATTTTCCGGAATCCGTTCGGTTCGCCAAACTTTTTGTAGAATTTTTGTTATTTCCTTGATTGTACCTGGACCAGCAGATTTCAAAAGTTCAGAAGTGATTGCATCTTCACCAGAAGCTTTGTTATTTATAAGTCGCTTGATTTGCCTAATTATTTTATCTTCATTCAGTGGCAATGAATCTGGGTTTGTTTGTTTAGGGTTTGGTGTTGATAATTGGTTTAAGTGCTCAGGACAGTTTAGTAGTAGTTCAAAATATTTCGCAAGTTCTTTGCAATTGTCTTGGTTAATTAGAGCTAATTGTACGTTTTCCTTTTGGAAGCAAAGCCTTTGAGGTTGATAGCCTGTTAATTTAGTTCTAAATATTTTGTAAAAGTTTCGGGTGTTATTTTTTTGGAAATCTTTTTCTATTTCATTAAGTTGATTGTTTTCATATTATGTTTTAATTAGTCTAATTAGCTTCGATATTTCTTTTCTTACATCCAAAAATATGTTATAATTTATTGTTGTTTTTTAACTATTCCAATCTTTGAATGCTTTACCTCGGCTTAATACTGCTTGTTCGCGAACTTCATCCCACTGTGGATGTTTTCTACGTTTTTGTAAAGGGACCAACTTTAAGGATGTTTTAATAATTTTTTGTTTCAATTCTTGCCAGTTCTGTGCTGGCTGTTTATCAAGCTCTTCTGTTAGGGTTGGTTTTATTTTCGGAGGGTTGAACTTTGGTATTAGCAGTCTCTTTTGAATAAGTTTTCGAGGTTTTAAGCGAAGTTAGATTCTAGTCAAGTAACGATCCGTGTCTATGTTAGCTCTTTTCCTGACTTGAACATTCAAAATCTCTTTATAATTGGGGTACGAAATGGCAACATGGTGAATTTGAAGTTCACCCATGTACGTGTTTGGGCACCTCCAGGTTTTTTCTTTGTTATTTTCTTTTTAAAATGGGTTGACATTATTTTTAGATTAAACTGCGAACATAGTTCAGCCAATCTTTTGCCATTATGATTAGTCCATTTATGAGCGGGAAAACTGCCGACTGTTTTGCTGTATTTTCTTTCTTTCCCTAGTTGGGCGTTGAAATTACCCAATAGGATTTTTACATGATTAGGGGGAATTTTGGTTGGTCTTTTCCAGAATTTCTCAGGACTTGTTTACTTTTTCAGGATTAGATTTATTTCCTTCATTAACTAGGAGGTGTGCTGTGACTAATGTATAGTTTTTGTTAGCACACTTGAGTGATAGTGGCATAAGTCGATTATTTACTGGCTGGACATTAGTTATAGAACCAAGAATGTTTCTTGAGATAGCGAAAGCAACACCAAGATGTGGTGTATTTTTGAGTATTCTTTTATCCGTTTTATTCTTACAAAGTCTGTAGTTGCCGAATTCCAAGATGTTATCATCTATCAATCTGGTTTCTTTCAAAGCTAAAATTTGGATTTTTTGCTGATTCAATGTTCACCCCAATTCGTGTAATTTTCCTGGGCGCAGGAGAGAATTGATATTTACCGTCCCAAAGAATGTTTTTATTTTCGGTTTCAGACATTGGCCAGAGGTCTCCGACTCCCTCTGAAAGATTTTGCGTTTAAACCCGGACACCCCAGAATCCGAAAGCCCGGTTGCACCAGCAAAGCTGGCAGAGGATTGTTTACCTCCTGGAGTAATTGTGTAATTACTAGAACGCTTCATCTTGTACTTCCAGAATTTAAATATCAGCCGCACCACTGGTGAACAGACGCTGACCACTCAACCGCTTGATCAGACAGGCTTGAAGTCAGACGCTAAGTGGATTTATTTTTTTTTTTTTGCCTTGGTTCGGGGCTGCTTGTTTTGAGATATTCGAAGCTGTCCATTAATATCTAATGGAACTTTCACTATCCACCACCCGTGATCCCTTCAGTACCTGAGGCGAGGTATACTGTAGGGCATTTCATAACCATTGATGAAATGTTGGTACCTTGTCGAGGACGCTATGGTTTTATACAATATATACCAAACAAAGTATACTAAGTATGGATTGAAAGTTTCTGTAATGTGTGATGCGAAAACATTTTATTAATCGATTTTGCAAGTCTATTGCGAAAAACAAACGAATGTGTTAGTGTTTCGTAAATAGTTTTTCAGTCTCCTTAGACTCGAGAAAGACCTTTCTGGGGTAGCAGTGGATACAGGAATGGTAGCCAAGATTTGTAGTAATGTGTAAATATTATGATAAAGGTTTTTATCGCACATATCTAGGCATTCCAAACTAGATTTCCGGGTAGGCGAGATACTTGTCATCACTGTTTTCCATACTTCAAGTTCTGTTTTAACCACTGATATGTTGCTTTCAGAAAGCAGTGACGAGTACATGGAAATTGCTTCTTCAATTTCAGAACTGGCAGTAAAATTTGAAGGTAGCACACCAGATAATGCTGATACTACTTTACGATGTTTGGTAAACCTTTCAACCAATTGTTGAATTGTATGATCAAGAAATGGAATGAAGAAATTAATTTTGTAATACGTGCATACATCCAATGCAGGAATGTTCGGTCTATTTAATTGTCTTCCGACGACGCGTGGCATTCGCAGTATACCACCATTCTCTTCCAGTAAAACCCTCATAACTTTTTGAATAATCACTAAACACATCACAAAATCCGAAGATCGAAGCGTACTTAGCAATTGGGCGGCTTATTGCGATGTTTCCTTATTGTGATTAAATTGGCGTTCTTCGAGAGCATTCACAATCGCTGAATAAATTTCCCTGAATCTTATAATAGCTTCATGTTTGTGGACCCACCGTATTTCCCACATTGAGAGAAACCTTTTTTGGTTACCGAAGGGTAGTAGCTCTTGAATTTTTTCTTTCAACAAAGCAGTGCGTTGAGCAGAATGTCGAAAGTAGGAACCAACACAATTGCACAATCCCAATGCAATTTCGGACATTTGCTAATGAACATGAATCAGCAATAGCAAGGTTGAGAGAGTGTGCACTTCAGTGTACATAAAGAGCAAGAGGACATTCTTGGCGAACATAAGCTTGGGCACCGTGCAAATACCCACTCATAGCTGCAGCCCCATCGTAACCTTGACCAACCACATGAGAACATTCAAGTCCATGCTTTTTCAGAGCTGTAATAATAAGATTTGCGAGACCGGATCCTGAAACATCGACCGTTGGAATGTACTCAAGGAACATCTCTTTAAGTATAAGGTGTTTATTATCTGTAAAATCAACATATCGAAGACATAACGAGACTTGTTTTGCACGTCCGATGTCGGTGGTTTCGTCAGCCAGAATCGCAAATAGTTTGGCTTTCTTTACTTCTTCAATTATTTTATGTTGAATTAATTCACCACAAATGTCAATTATTTCGTTTTGAATCTGAAGGCTTGTGTACAGGGCATTCTTCTGTGAAGTATTCAAATGCTCAGCCAGATCTTTATCTCCAGACTCAGCCGCAAACCGCAACAGGGCTCTAAAATTACCATCATTCTGTAGTGGTTGTTCAGGTTCTGGTGATTCTGGTGTAATTTGTATGCGCCCCGAATCGATTTTACCTCTCACGGAGATGCCTTGTTTGCCGCAAAAAATTATTGCTTTTACGATAGGGAGTAGTTTATTTCGATTGTCCTCTTGTTGTCTCTTTCTTTCAGAAGACAGCTGTTCAGTGACCGAAAAAGCCTGCGAAGAAATTATCTGTAGAAAGTTATCTGTCAATTCTGAATTTCGCTTGTGGTATCCCGATTTCGCATGAGCTTCAAATATTTCTAGGGCATTTTTCCACTTACAAAAAGGTTCGGTTACCAACTGGCCGATCCTTTGATGACCGCCTTTACCTTTTTATATTCCGAATATGACAACCAGTCCGAATATGACACAATCTCTCCAACCATTTCAATTGAAAGCGCAAGTTTCGTTTTGTGGAAATAGGAAACTTATAATCTCTGGGTGGGTTCCATGGCGTTTTTAAAATTTGAACTTTAAAATATTCATCCAAGATTTTTTCTTGATTCGCATAAAAACCAACATCCAACTTAGCTACAGTTGTAAAAGATGAGGTAACAGGCAAGTTGGCCTGTTGCAGACTAGATGTAGATTCGGCAGTTGAAGGTATTGGACAAGGCACCAGCGACATGGCATCGATTTCGACATTCGGTATTGTGATTGAGGTCGAGGTCGAGGGCCCGCTTGTTATCACAGTCTTCTTATCAGCATGCAAGGTAGCTGAAGCTTTGATAGCTAAATCCAAATTTGTTTCTTTATTAGAAACCCCTTGACTACACCACTTTTTTCCAGTAGTCCATACCTTTAAGTGATGGACTACTGGAAAGTAGTCCAAGAGATGTGATACTGTGCGCAACGTCCACTAGTTCGGATATATATTCAATTCAAATGTAATAATTTAACTCTCTTCACTCCTCGTATTGCATCGTTTACTCTTCTGTCTGACCTAAATCCGTTCTGTATCTCATCCAAGTCCTTCTCGATGTTTGCTTTTAACCTTTTCGTTAATATGTTTTCATATATCTTTTCGGTTGAACTCAGTAAGGATATGTCTCCATAATTTTCACAATCTCTTGTGTCTCTCTTCCTGAATATCGGAAGTATTACCGCTAATTGCCAGTTCGTCGGTATTTTGTCTCTCAGTATTTTATTCATTATCTGAAGTAAAATTACTATTCCTGTTTCGCCCATATATTTTATCATTTCATTAGTTACTTCGTCATGTCTTGGCGTTTTCTCCATATTTGCCCTCTCCATGGCTCTCTCCATTTCATCCATCTCAATAGGTTCTGTGCTCATAATTTCATTGTTTATTTCTATATTGCTCTCCTTAAACTCCTCTTCACCTTCACGTTTTAATTCCAACAATTCCGCGAATTGTTCTTTCCATCTTTCCATTATTTTTTCGTCGTTGATCAGCAGTTTCTAATTTTTACTTCTAATATAGATAATCTCGTTTGTATTATTCTTTCTATTATTTTTTAGCACTCTGTAAAATAATTTTTAATTTCCTGCAAAGTTTCTTTCCATATTATATCCAAATTTCTCCCATGATTTTTGTTTGGCTTTAAAATTGTTTAAATATTTTCTCGAGGTTAATTTTCCATATAGTTACAGGTTAAACAACAATAGTGTACAGGTTTTCCTTTTTTGTAACAACTCTGACTCTATGTTTTAGTTAAAAAAAATTAAAGAATCGTTGGTTAGGTATTACTATTACTAAAAAATATTTACTTTATAAAAATGTCTCTCATATTTAAAATTGAGAAACAAAAAAATCCTTTTTCTTTCTTCTACTGGTAAAGCTTTATACGTCATATAGGCTTCAATAGCTCCATATACAGTTTGCTGTTTATTCGCCGTGCTATAAAACTGATACCAAAATTCCATTACCTGTAAATGTATATTATCAAAACACCATTTTCAAATCGAAAATAGATCTTACGTAAACCAATAGGACCAGATGAATCACGAAGCCACAAAGAATAAGAAGAACTGGACATATCCTATCAACGATGTGATCGGTTTTGTGGACACCATGACCGATCATCATCAGGATTTCGAAAGTAGACATGGCACTTTCAAATGGTGGTCTGTCTCGAAACTCAGGAATTTCTATCTGAATTAATGAAAAAATAAATAAATATAAGATGTCCCATAATTTATCCGCCATAGAGCAACCGGTGATTTTAGAGAACCGAGAATTTAGTCAATAAATGTGTTGACAAATATTGGTCATTAACAAGGTACAGGGTGTTGAAAGTGAAACTAAAATTTCGAAAAATTGAAATAATTTAAAAACGGTTGAAGATATCAAGTTCTAAATCTGGGTAATTGGAGTTTCAAAGGCGACAAATCCGAATTTGATATGGCTTGAGCCTAGTTCCTAGAGCACGCTTGCTACCTACTTGGTGAGGAATTAACTCGCTCATATTTTTTACCCTATAAAACTGAGAATATTTTACTTCAAAATAGAGAAGAGTCATAATTTCGATGTAAAAAAGGTACCCTTGGTCAATATTACCGTTTGCGAGACATTCAAGGCACAAAATGTGCCTTGAATGATGTTCTGTACAAATTATTGCATCTCGGTGAAAACTGTCATTGTTTTCTATCGCTCCTATTAAACGTAGGTGGAAACAAGTTTCTCCAAGTTCGAATTGGTATTAAATAATTTGTAAAAAATGCCCAGACTTAAACAGCTTAATAACTGTGATTTAAGGTATAATATGCTCTGCGTTCATGCACAAGTAAATTATAATAGTCGCACTGCAATTAGAAGGTATGAAGAGCTCTACCCAACCAGAATCATACCAGATCGACAAATTTTTCAAAGAATTTTCGATCAGTTAGGTGAAAAAGGTTCGTTTTATTACAACAATCATGATGGATAACCAAAACGTATAACGCTAGAACAAGAAGAGAACATTTTGGTTAGTATCGCGGAAAATCCTGAACTAAGCACTAGGTGTTTGGAGGTATCTACAGGAATTAGCAAATCTACCGTTTCAAAAGTTCTCCAAAAAAAAATTATTTATAATATTATATTTATTATAAAAATATAAAAAATGTATAGTAAAAAATTATAAAAATTAATTATTTATATATAATTTACATTAAATATTTCCCTACCATTTTTCGTCTGTTCAAAGTTTATTGCCACATGATTTGCCGGCTAGATCAGAATGTTGTCAAAATCTACTAAATAAAAAACGAAGACCCCATATTTCTGAAAAAAAATTCTGAATTGTTTACTGACGAGGCAACTTTTACCAGATGCGGAATTTTTAACTGGAGAAATAATCATTATCCACACCTACCAAGAGAGCGACATTTCCAACACGAAATTTCAATTTACATTTGATGCAGCATTATCGACAATTTTTTAATCGGCCCATTTGAGTTTCTCCAAAGATTGAATGGGGATCAAACTGTGCAGTTTTGACGTGTGGTTCATGCAAACTGGGGCACCACTGCACGTTAATGTTGCAGTGCGAAATCATTTGAATCAACGTTTTCCACGTCGATGGATTGGGCGCGGTGGTAAGTTTCCTTGACCACCTCGTAGCCCAGACATCAATCCATTGCACTTTTATTTGTCGGGCATACAAAGTCTTTAGTTTACCATGATGAAATCAATACACAAGACAAACTTTTACAAAAAGTTCAACAAACGCCCAACGTCATTAGAAATGAAGAAAATATCTTCTCAAATGTGAGACGCCACTTAACAAAGGGCCTGCGAAAATGTATTGAGGTGAACTGTGGATACTTTCATTACCTATTAAAGTAAAGTTTCAAAGAATTGTTATTTTAATGAAAGTCCGTTGTATTTTTAACATCCTAATGTTTTTTTCCTCGTATTCAAGGCACATTTTCTGAATTGCAGTCATCGATAAGATGTGCAATAGAATATTCAAACACGAATAACTCGCAAATGGCGTGAGATATCGATATTAACAAATGGTACCATTTTTACGTGGAAATTATGACTCTTCTCTATTTTGAAGTCCAAATATAGCTTTATACAGTCAAAAAAAAATGTAAACCAGTAAATTCCTCACAAAGTAGGTAGTAAGCGATAGTACCCCGATTTTGAACCTGATATCTTCAACCAGTTTTAAATTATCTCAATTTTTCGAAAATTTAGTTTCAAAATAAAATTTCGAACTAAAAATAAAATTTCGAAAAATAAAATAACGAAACTGGTGGCGTTGTCTTCGATCTGGCCATAGTGTTCGCCTTCCTTTAAAGGGGGGGGGGGGGGGGGGTTAAACCAATATCTGATGCGTCTTCAATAGGAGTTAAAACGCACTAGGGTCACTTGATAGTTCATAGCAATTTTTTCTCGAGAACCAGATTATCAAAGTGCGTTATGAAAAGAAGTGACAACATTTTAGAGCTACGGTTGTACTATCAAGTTTTGTTTCATACTTGGACACAGTACGACAGAAACTTTTGCAAACATTCAAGAGACCTTTTGAAAGAGTTTTCTGCCAAAGGTCTAGTTTTTCAGATGTTTTGAGGTGTTGTTAGAAAGTCGAGACTCGATTGAAGATGAACCTCACAGCTGAGGGTGTTCAACTGAGAAATGTAATGAAAATGTCTACAGAACCCGAGATCTATTTTTCCTTTTAAAAACAAGACTTCTTTCCCTAGACGGATCAATTCTTATGAAGAAATCACAAAGTTCATTTGTCATTTGTAAACCTTCACTCAGGTTTTTAATATAACATTTTCAGTGCTCGTTTTTCATTGGAATGGGGATTAAACAATTCCTCCAAGTTAGTTTCGGTCAAATATTCATCTTGCGATTCAAGCAATTCTTGAGTGTTACTTGATTCTATTTGTTCGAAACCATCTCGTCCTATGTCATTCGCAACTTGAGCAATGTTTTCAGTAATTGTTTGATTTTGCACGGATTCTTTATCATTACCGACAGTTACATCAAGCCACAATTCTTCCAATGCTTTTATGTTAACAATGCACTTTGTTATGTCAACATTTTTCAAGTATTGCATAACAATCATATCAGGATCACATTATATGATGTCAAGTATGATTTTAAAGGTTTGTCTAGTATAACAGAGTATAAAAGCCTGGATTATTCATCGATCCATAGATTGGAGTAAAGCCATTGTCTTAAGAGGCAAAAATATCATCTTTATATTTGGATCCATACTGCCTTGATCTAAATTATTTTTCTTTAAATAAGTTTCAACTTCAGGAGCAAAGTAATCCCGGAACCAAGTACAGAAAATGACACTTACAACCCACGCTTTCTTGTTTGAACGCCAAAACACTTGTAGGTTGGCCTTGTTGTCATTTTTAAATGTATCAGGATTTAGCGATCCCTAAAGCATAAATGGCTTAATTAAACAATTTTCTGATGCAGTAGAACAGAGCAGCAGTGTAACTCTACATTTTGCTGCCTTAAACGGACTAGCGGACTTTTCACATTTGGATATGAAACTTTTATTTGGCATTCTTTTCCAAAACGATAGTTTCGTCTGCATTAAACACTTGTTCAGGTTTGTATCCACGATCAGTAATTAATTTTGAAAATTCTTCTGGATGTATTGTTGCTGCTGAAGTGTCTACAGATGTTGCTTCTCCAACAAGTTTGTTGTTGTTCAGTGATTGTCTTGAATCAACCTTTCGAAACTTGAAATCCCCCATCCGTATGTTCATCACCAGGTTCTTTTAAAGGTGCGCAAAAACGCTTAGTTTTCTATCGGATTATAGCACCACTTAGAGGCACTCTCTTCTGCCTACAGTTTTCAATTCATAATTTTCATGTAGCTTCCATTTTTTTCAATCGCTAGATCACGAACAATTTTTGCTGATAGTGCGGTTGAAGCTGTAAAATTCCTTATTTTGCCTTCGGATTTCTTGATGGATCGTACAGTTGGTTTATTGGCATTTAAAAAACGTAATATGGAGTCAAACGACTTGGCAGGGCGTAATGGGTCAAGCATTTCTATATTTTATCTTAAACGGCAACACGAGTTTTTTCCGTATAGGAACTGATTTTCCTTTTCTTTTACTCGACATTATAAATTACAAACAAAGCAGCGCACACACGTGTTATTCACTTGATATTATTGTAACAAATGACAAGTTGAAGCAATAAAATAAAAGATTCCCCACCGATCGTGTAAAGGGTGGCTTTTATCAAAAGCCATAGCGTCACGCGAAACCCGGCGGCGGCTTATTTGTCGAAGAATTGTAGGATAAGAGGCAATAAGGCTTGTTTGTTTATAAATACTTTGATACTTGTTTGTTTTGAAAGGTTACTGGTAAATAAATAAATATTATTCTAAAAATACAATATGTATCATTTGTTATGGATCCGCAATTCGCAAATATTAAAAACGCGAATAATGGAACCGTGAATAAGGAGCTCTGACTGTACTTTATTTACGCTCGTTTAACTCGTAGCTATATACAGTAAAGCTCACTTATAACGTACATGCATATTACGTATCTACGGATATAAGGTACCGAATAACTAAGTCCGGACAGTTATTATGAAGCATTCAATAGATAATTCATTTTTATAATGTACTCCCTTATTAAGTACTTCTGATAGAAATTAGCAAACAGAATAGAGCAAACAGACAAATAGAAAGTAGAACAGTTCCTGTTCCTCGGACTAAAATATAACGGCATATCTACGTTTAATTAATTTTATGTTTATTTGGGTAAGATGTGTTGTGGAATACAAAGGCAAGAAATCAAAGCAACAAACAGGCAGACGCCTTTGGACCGACCGACAAACGTTACAGCAGTTTTTTTGGGATTAGGTCCAATATTATTTACTTAGAATTATGTATTTGTATTAAATGGCCTATTCCCCATTATTTTTCTTATCAAGTTTAGTTTTCTTGTTGATGTTGTATAGTAAAGTTATATTGTTTGTGATCGTGTCCAAGCGGATTTATAAACGAATTATTTTAAGCACGGATGAATCAACCGCAGTTAGTTCACTAAAAAGGTTCGAAAGGATTTAACAATGGATGAAAAACTTTTAATTATTCAGGAGATAGAAATTACATTCAGAAAATTACCAGTGCTAAACAAATCGACATCTGCAAAGTCAGTGCTTTTAAAAAAGACAAAACTGTCCACGATACTGAAAAACAAACATAAAATATTTCAATTCCACGGAGTTTCGAAACCAGGTGAAAAAATTCGCAAACCTGTTCAAAAAAAGCATCGATGAAGCATTACTTCAATGGTTTATGTATCAAAATAACATGAATACTGGGTAACATGAATACGCAATTACTGGGTGTATTCTTCAGGCAAAGGCTGAATAATTTGCGAAAATGTTTAATGTTGTTGGATTTTCTTGTAATTCGGGTTGGTTATATGAATTCAAAAAGCGATACAATATAAATTCTAGTAAAATTCTTGGATAAACAACGAGTGTAAACCTGGAAAATTCTATGGATTGGGTTAAATCAGGACTAGTTCCCCATCTTAGAAACCATGACGCCAGAGATGTTTTTAACGCCGATGAACTTAGTCTTTTTTAAACTTGCTCCAGATCATACAATGAGCTTTAAGGGAGAAAAATGTATCGGGGGAAAACTATCGAAGGAAAGAATAACCGTTCTTGTGTGCGCAAATACGACCGGAACTGAAAAACACAATCTTTTAGCTATTGACTAATTTAACAAACCCAAGTATTCTAAAAACGTAAAAAAGTCACCAGTTAATTATACAGCAAACAAGCGAACGAAGATGACCGCTGATATTTTAGAAAGTGATCATGGGACAAACAACTGATTGAAATTGACACATATTATTGCTTGTTGATAACTTCCCCGCTCATCCGCATCTTACGAATCTAAAAAACATTAAACTGGATTTTTTCCCACGAAATTTTACGTCCCGTTCTGCAGCCAATGGATCAAGGTGTTATTCACAGTTTGAAAGTTTATTATCAACCACAGCTTATGATCAGTAATCTTAAGTAGCAATAAATATGCTCGATATTATCCAAATGATCTCTAAAGTTTGGTAACAGGTTTCCTAAAAAAACAATTAAGAATTGTTTTAAACATGCATGATGAGGATGATGACTTGCCTCTCACCCAATGACTTTTCAAACAAGCTGAGGAGGACGAGGACAACCTTTCTTTAAATGTCTGGCTTACTAATAATAATTTTAGCTTGGAAAAATTAAATTCCACTATAATAGATGCTTTCGTTGATAAGGACCTTGCGACAAGTATGCTTACCGACCAAGAGATTACTGAGAGCTTGATTAGAGAGCTGAACAACTTGAGAGTAATGAAGAAGATGAAGAAGTTTCCAACTTCTTCATCTTCTGAATGTTCCCAACTTTTCATGACACCACAACAGCGATAAAAAACATAAAATGATTTTTAGAAAGTAGAAGCACTATAAAAGGTGGCATTTTGACAGCAGCTCTTGAAATAGAAATGTATTTACAACAAAATATTCTTGTAAATAGCCAAAAGCAAACTCATATTTTAGACTTTTTTACAAAGCAGTTTTAAGTTTTTTTTGTATAATTTTAAAGTAGATTTTAAGTTTTAAATGGTGACAAAAAAGCAGAATTAATATCTAAATTTCCACTATATTTAAAACTTGTACGTAGGACAATTGTTTCGACACACGGTGTCTTTTCCAAATACACACTAAATTAAACTAACAGTAAGAAAAGCAGTTATTATCTAAACTAATCTAATAAAACCATAAATGATGATAGTGGGAGTCCCGCCTCTCAATGTCCAGAGTAATATAAGTTTAACAAAGGTGAACCATTCAAGTCTACCTGATCATTAAGTAAAATACACAATTTTTTTCTTTTATTAATTTCTAGGCTCTCTAAAAGATTTAGTTTTTCAGATTTATGTTCGTTCGAAATTTATTCCCTAGTATACCACCATACGAAGTAATGAGATTAGTGAACAAATTACTAATTAAAAATAACGTTAATTCAATCATAAAACAAGAAATTTTAGACCTACTATCAATTACTTTGGATCAGAATTATTTTGAGTTTGATAACAGATTCTATTTTTCGAAAGAAGGTTTGATAATGGGGAACCCTTTAAGTCCTTTACTGGCGGAAATTTTTATGGATAATTTAGAAGATAAGATATGTCAACATCAGCTATTCAAATCATCACTTTACTGGTATAGATATGTTGATGACATTATAATTTGTTTTACGGGTACTGACACAATTAAATCAATTCCTAACTTATATAAACTCTTTACATAAGAACATTTATTTTACAGTTGAAGAAGAACAAAACAACAGTATTAACTTTTTAGATTTAACAGTTACAAGAAAAGAGAATAAACATGGTTTTGCAATTTATCATAAGCCATCTCACACAGATTTAGTTATACATAACAAGTCTTGTCATCCTTATTCTCAAAAAATGGCAGCATTTAATTCATTCATACACAGATTAATAAATACCCCAATGTCAATAGATAACTATAACAAAGAATTGAATGTCATCAAACAGATCGCAGTGAATAATGGTTATGACCCAAACATTATAAATAAAATAATTAATAAAAAATGTTATAATCATACCATTAATTTAATATATCCAGTCAATAAAGTCAAGAACACCGCATACAAAACAATTACATATACAGGAAAAGTCACCAAATTAATTTCTAAACATTTGTCAACAACAAGCGATATAAATATTGCATTCAGAACAAACCTAGTCTTGGACGCTTAATAAAAAACAATAAAAGTCAAACAAATAAACTTCATAAATCAGGAGTTTATTTAATTGAGTGCGGTTCTTGTCCAAAAGTCTATGTTGGACAAACAGGAAGATCCTTTTCCACCAGACTTAATGAACATAAAAGAAGTTATATTAAAGAACAGAATAATTCTCATTATACCAATCACTTAATGTTAGAAAATCACACTTTCAACGATAATTTCAAAATGTTGCATAACGAAAATAAATCTAAAAAACTAAATCTTTTAGAGAGCCTAGAAATTAATCAAAGAAAAAATTTGGGTATTTTACTTAATGATCAGTAGACTTGAATGGTTCACCCTTGTTAAACTTATATTACTCTAGACATTGAGACGCGGGACTCCCACTATCATCATTTATGGTTTTATTAGATTAGTTTAGGTAGTAACCGTTTTTCTTACTGTTAGTTTAATTTAGTGTGTTTTTGAAAAAGACACTGTGTGTCGAAACAATTGTCATACGTACAAGTTTTAAATATAGTGGAAATTTAGATATTAATCTTAAAATAAAAAGCAGGAACTTTTTAACAATCCAATAAAACCAAGAGTGATGGAAGACAAACATTTTATTCATAGTAATTGAAACCTTAAAATTTGCCATTTAATAATTTTTAAAAAATTACGTCTTCTAGATGCCGTCCTCCTGTACGAATGCATTCTTGAAATCTGCTGTTAAGATTCCTCACTTACCGCTGCAACATATCAGCAGGGATACTGTGAATTTCATCATGAATTCTCTATTTTAACTCATCCAGAGTTCTTGGTCGAGTCATGTACACTTTACTTTGAAGATAGTCCCATAGTAGGGGGCCTGAGAACGTTACCGAATCTTGAGATCAGACGATTACTGAACAATTCTCGCACAGCTTCCCGATTGATTGCTGTTCAGTGTGTGAGATTGCTCCATCCTATTGAAACCAGGTTTCTTGAACGTGTGGAAAATTTTTCAATTCATGTGTAACGAAAGATTGTAACATCTCCACGTAACGATCCACATTAACAGTTGTGATCCCCTGTTCATTTTCAAAAAAATAATGTCTGTTGATTCTATGTAATGAAACAGCACACCATACTGTCACCTTACTAGCGTATAAAAGGCGCTCATGAACTTCATTAGGATATGTGTCTGTTCAGTAACGGTAGTTCTGCTTATTCACGTAACCTGCGAGATGAAAGTGGGTCTCAACTGACATCCACAACTTGCTTAGAACTTCAACGTCATTGTTTATGTTTGTTGTCATTTATTGACAGAATTCTAATCGCAACTGGTAATCGTTTTCCTTTAGTTGTTGCACTATCTGCAGCTTGTATGGATGAAATTTCAAATCTAAGTGAAGAATTCTGCGAACAGTCTCCCGGAACATTTCAACCGCAGCTGCTTACTTACGAATTCAACGCCGTGGAGTCCGTAAGACAGACTCGCGTATAACATCAAAGTTCCATGGAGTACGGACACTTCTTGGCTGTCCGGTTAGTTTCTTCTTTAAGGCAGATCCAGTCTCTTCAAAGTTATTATATACGTCATATTATTATATGACGTCCTAAGTTTTAAAAACATCGGAACTCTCTCTGCGCAGCTTCCAAACTGTCACTGTTTATTTAAAACATTTTTATGGGCAACATACGCTGTTGCCCTACTATGGTTACTAAAATAGCAAACGTTTTTACTTGCTCAAGGTCACTGTCCCGCAGAACTACCACCTGCTCATGGCTGCCACTATGCATTTCAGAAATTCCCGTTATTCTTTGTCACCCTGTATGAAATTTTCTATTATTTTGTGTTTGATTCCATTATAATACCTATGTATTTCTGTCAAGAATTAATAAAACCCATAAAAATGTAATTACATATGTATATGTAGGTACATACATTTTTTTACAACGTAACGACTATTAAGGTCCCTTCCAGTACGTTTCCGAGTTTTTCTGTATTTTTAGTTTTAAATTTCTAGACTTAATATTTATTAGTTATTTGAGGTATTTTGATTTATTATTCTATGAATTTGTTTGATATGAGCAGCATATACCTACCAGTAAATAAAATACAATAAGGTTCAACCCTAAAACAAAAGATATCAAATTTATTATGCACCGGATTCCATTGTAAACATAGTTGTTAAGTCCTGTGTATAGTTTCACTTGGTAGAATGTCTCCATGAAATAAAAATACCTAACAATATAAGAGATTGTCTCAAATCGACATTGATATTTTTTTAATGAAAAAAAGGAAGAAAAGCTTACCTTACATAGGTGAATAAAGGAAGTGACCAGATCAAATTTCGAATATATATGTTGTCCATATCCCAATTCATTTTCCATATTAAGTGTTTAAAAAAAAACGGCACTACAGAAATAATATCAAAAACAAAATACGATGTTATGTAATCCAATGCTATTTTGTGGGGATTCAAAACAACATGGTTTTTCATTTTGTCGTAATATCCTATGAAAAAACTTAAAACTATCAAAGCTATGTGGGAAACTGAAACAAAAAATAAGAGTGTTAACTTTACATTATTCGTTATTCCATTAGAAAATATGGATATTTCTAGGTATAGATGTTACTTTTATCTAAACAAAATAACAAAAAAACACTTTCCTAAAATGTAATTAGGATTTAATTAGACAATTTAATTGATGAATCATTTTTGATTTTAGAAATTTTTTGATATTGGTCATATTTGTACTTCTAGGGACTATGCACGTGTACACATGACATTTTTTTTATGTGAAGTTCAGTTGTTAAGAAATGGGATTCTATAGAATTCACCTGATTGAGGGAAGATTTAGGTGCTACAGTAGGTATCATTGTATTATAGAACTAGATGTAGACGGATCATTAAATTTCTCCTTCAACTGCTTCAAAATTTCTTGGTCTTAGTCTTGGTCAGTTTAGGTCGGAATATGTTTATACTTATCATCGAGAACGTACAGTACATCTTGAGAGTTTTGTGGAGTTTCAACTGCTAAATAATTACTATGCACAAGATTTTCTACCACTATCAACTATCGGAGGTGTTTCAACCGACATTCGTTTCCTGCAGGATGCACACACATTTGAGGAACAATTCCATTTTTTAGTAAAACTTTTAGATTTTTTTTTAACCTTTCTTTAAACTTTCGGTGAGCTGGTAAATTAAATGGATTGAAACACCGCATGTAGGGATCCTTAATAAATTAATAAAAATGATAAAACTTATTAACGAACGTAAGTCACTAAGAAGTTAGAACAACAATTAAAAAAATAACGGAAAACAAGCGTTCTATTATATAACTTTGATTCGTTTTCATGAAGTGATTATTGTCCTAACTAAGAGATGGCGTTATTATTTGTATTTTGTCGTCACAATATGAGAAAAAATCACGTAAAATAATGTTCTATTTTGATATTGCTTTCTACACCTATTTTTGTTCAAAATAATACATTTTATTTTAAATTTAGATATTAAATAGGTAAGACAATAATACATAATCAATATAATTGAAATATAACCAAAGTTTTAATGTGTTTTTACATCACCAACCGGATTTAACAAGCGACAGGTATCACGCCCAGAGTGACATGCACGTATTCTAATTGATGTATCTCCTCAACTAATTTAGATCCCATTTTGCAGTTTTTATGGTAAAATGTATAAATTTTAGGCTTTATTTTGCAGTAAAAAAAAATATTAAAATGGTCGAAATTATTAAATCTGATTTAAAAATCAAAAAGAATAGCGAATTTTCTATACAAAACACTATATTTATTATTTTTTATAATTGACTTCAATATGAAAATAAAAGTCCAAAGAAACCCTTCCGTCAATCACGTGAATTCTATGGAATCCCATATCTTAACAACTAAACTTCAAATTAAAAACAATATGAGTACATGTTCATATCCCCTAGAAGTATAAATGTGCCCAATATGAACAAATTTCAGAAGCTCTTGGCTTTGGCTTTAGTCAATCTACAGTGACTTGACCGAAATTCTCGATCTTCTTTCTTTCTATATGAAAATACCAGAGTTGACGATTAATAATCCTTATTTTTTTCTTAAAAAACACATTTAATTTGGGAGAAATGTAAAAAAATGGTTTATTCAACGTATGTTCTATCGCTACCTGCACATTTTCCCCATCTCTTTGGCAATTTCTGAATACCCTCTCAGAAAGCCATACACCTTTTCAGGTGATCCAGTCATCAAGCCGTTTTTCGACATCTCCGTAATTGTTGAGGTGTTTCATGGAAATTGCATGAGACATCGATGAAAACAAGTAGTAGTCGGAAGGGGCCAAGTCTAGTGAGTACGGCGGTTAAGGAAGAGTTCCCAGCCAAATGCAAAAATGGTGTCTCTGGTCGCTTTCGCCTCAAAATCACTTTTCCGTATCTTGTAGCTCATTCTGGTCGCTTTTCGTATTCGGTATTGACTGTTTGACCTACTTTCAAAAGCTCATGGTACACGACACCATTTTGATCCCACCAAATGCACATCATTGTCATCTTTCCAAAGCGATTCGGTCCTGCGGCCGATATCGTTGGTTGTCCTGGGTCAACCCACCATTTTTTGTGGTTTAAATCAACATCCACAAGCATTTTGCGTTGGAACATTGTCACCGTAAGTTTCTTCAAGTATGCGATGGCTTTGGCTCGCGTTCTTCTTTTGATTTTCACACGAAAAAAATATGACGCTAACTTGAAATCGTTTAAAAATCATTGACGTTTTGAAAGGTACTGCCATAACAAAATAACATAAAAGATTAAACTGTGAACGGACTCTTGTTTTCAGCGCCATCTCTTAATAAAATTAAGAATTATTAACCGTCACATCTGCTAGGTGGGCCACTGACTATTTAAACCTTCTTATTTCTCTTCGGATAAAGATGTCCAACATCTTCTCCATCATTTCGGTTTACCCTGAGTTCTTTTTTCGATGGGATTGTTCAATTTCGCTACAAACTTTCGGAGAAAGAAACCTTAGTTTTAGCCGTAGAACACGTTGGTAAAGTTTGATCCATACAATTCGGGACCACGGGCGTAGCCAGGGGGGGGGGGGGGTTCAAATTGGGAGCCAAATATTACCTAATATTATACCGAAAAAATACGAGGAGTGAAGAGAGTTAAATTATTACTTCTGAATTTAAATTGACAAAACTAAATCCTGGCTACGCCCGTGTTCGGGATACATTATATTCAACATGATTATGTGCAAATCTCTTGAGAATCTATTTAAAACAGCAGGTTACAAAACACTTGTTTTAATGTTATTGGCTACGCTGATGATGATGTGTTAAACATTGAGCACCGAACCATTTGTGATCACCCTGCATGTCATGGGAAAGATCCCGAAGGTAATAAAATGGCTACCACATCAACTAAACGATAGACAGGGGAAAAGCGAAAAACAGTGTGCAAAGTTTGGCTTTCTCAGCATGAAAGAATTACTTTTTGTATCATGACCTTCTAAAACCAGGTGAAACAGTTAATACCGTAAGGGGCAAAAATGATACGATTTTTTATCTTTGTCCCAAATTAAACCTGTTTTTTTTTAAATTACGAATTATTAACCACCAACATAAATTTGGATAAAAAATAAACAATAAAAAAAATAATATATAAAAACAAATATTTTTAGTTTTATATTTAAAGATCACCATATTTTTTTTATTAGAAATAAATGTATATAAACAGTGAGACTTTATAATTTATACTTACCATGTGATCAACGTTGACCGGAACTGAGTCATTGAAACTACGCGCGGTTTATGAATTGTGACATGAATAAGATACATGTGCAGTTTGAGCGCGATATATCAATTAGGGTGTTATTGAAAAGTTACTCTGATGAACTGAACTAAGAATTTATGTGATTCCAATGGAATTTCTGTAACGGATGCATTGAAAATATTGCAAATAACCTATGAGCATTTAGTAAAGACCGTGAGATCGTTGGAAACTGGCTCCATGCAATAACGATGACATCGAGAAAATAAAAAATCGTGCTTGAAAATGGTCATATTGGCATTATAGAGACATTTTGGATCATCACAACACATGTTGATTGATATTCTGGACATGAGGCGCGCCATCTCACGCCTCTCTAATTGGGCGTAATTTTTTGCCCAAGTATATGACGAAAATGATCGCTCAAGCACAGTATTCGCCGGATATGTCTCCGTGCGACTTTTTTCTCTTTTCCAAACTCAAATATCCGCTCCTTGGAACGCGTTTTGACTCGATTGAGGACATTAAGAATAACTCGCTGAAGGAACTGAGGAACTTTACGTATTCTCAATGCATAGATGTGGATCAAGCAAATCAAATAGAGCCTAATTTGAAGGTGATAATAAAGATTTGTATTAAAATTGCAAAAAATGTGTTTTTTACCACTCCCGGCCAATTTTGATCACAAGGTATGCATACTTTATTCTCATGCATACTTACAGTAACTAATTGTATAGAAACTGTGGATCGTTTCGGATGTCCAGTGAGCTGCTATAATGGGCCACCAGATATAAGTCATGGCCAAAATGCAGGACATATAAACTCGAAATACAAAAGTAAACATACTAAATGGATGAATCATCCTATAATATTTTATCATATGGCGTTGTTCTTCAAGTCTGAACTGATATAAAGACTTCACATAAAATCCAGTTAAAGGATGTTGACGACTAATCATTAAATATCTAAAATTTCTAATTTCGATCAATGTGTGATGACAATTATTACATTTACCTTTTGATGGCTCTTCGGGTGTTGATGAACGCACCATCGCATATAATTTTAGAAACTATATCGATATCGGCATCCATGTTGATTTTGTAGCTTGATTATATCAACTAGAAATAATTATTTAATAAATGTGCCCGTACTTATTTATTTGACATTTATCTGTCAGTTTATGTCATCTTGTCAGTGAGATATATTTTTAACCCACTATATATTTTATATAGCTCTCTGGGTACTTCTGAGCCTCGTTATACTTTTGAGTACAGATAGAGTCACATAAAGGATCATGAATAGCGATAGTCTCCGCAAAAAAATTCCACACGAACAAATTAAGCAAAACGCAAAAACAACGGACCTAAACCAAAGGGTGTTAAGAACGAAGTGGCTGGATAGGCTGCACATGTAGCTCGTCAGCAGCCGAATCGTTAGGATATGTTGAAATCCGGATCGTATGTTGAAATGTTGAAGATCTTTCTGCGCTCCAATCTAGAGTATAGAGCGTGTGGTTTTACACAGCACGATGTTCTGTCGCAATTCTGATCGACATGTTCACTGAGAATTTGATGCATTTAAGGAAAAAAGTGGGGTGGCCAGAACGATCATCTGATTTAAGCTTATGTAACATTTACCTATGGAGATATCTAAGAAAGAAATCATCATGTTTTCATTATTTGAAGGAAATTATCAAAGAGGAAATCAGTACCACCTAATATTGTAGTTTCTTACTTTGTAAAGGTTTCACGGTAGTTTTAAAAAAATTTAAATATAAGTATGTTCTAAAGTATTCTTTATAATGGCGAATGCGCTGGGATTAAAGAAATTCTTAAGGGTACTCGTAAATATATTTTTATTAGTCATTTAAAAATGATAACTACCTTTTGCAGTATTAGATATATGTTATTGGCTGAGTGTTTTTTTGCGGGTTTTCATTTTTTTCTATGTCCCGCTTTTCAAAAAATATTTTTGTTACTGCTAATTTTGTTACCAGTACATTGTAGCGTTTACAAATTATTGGTCGCTACAGATAGTATCGTTTTGGGTGGGTCTTACTACAAAGCGGACCTGTATACACCGGGACGTGTCGAAGCAGTCAAACATCTCGCCTCGTGTTGAACACAAGCCTCCACGCAGATAGGATGGACAGTGATCTAGAAGTTGACGCCGTTGATGGTTCTGCTTCAATAATCCCACCATTTGAACCGTGTTAATGAGCTGGTCTAACCCTACACATGTTTATTCTTTTTATATTTTTATAGAGGGTTTTAGAGTCCTATCGTTTTAGAGCCCGGTCATTTTAGACCCCGATCATTTTACACCCCGTTCATTTTAGAGCACGGCCCTTTTGGACCCAGGCATCTTAATTGGTAAATGGACAATCCAGAGGCTGGATAGCCGAACAGTATCACAAATGGACAAGGCCAGCTGTTACCTTATTATTATTTTATTATTGTCATTAATATTCATTATAAATATATTATAATATTCACATTAATTTCATTATCAGAATTAAAGTATTCCCAGTAAGTCAAATCTATTACATCTTATAGTTTTCTACCTTTTTTTAACTACCTTTGACATTTATTACACTCCTCTATACACTTTGTTACCTTGCAGACAGCTGTCAAAGTCTAAATTGAATACAATTTATCATTCGGGCTTTTCTTCAACTTCATCAAGGGATGTAAAGCGGTCATCGACCAGGTGATGCTGCAGGGATCGGAAGAGATGAAAATCTGAAGGGACCAAGTCTGGAGAATACGCTAGGTGCGATAAAATCTCCAAGCCCAATTCAGTGATCGTTTTCAGTGTTCTCTTTGCTACATGGGGCCGTGCGTTGCCCTGAAGCAAAGCGATTTTCCTGCTGATAACAGTCAACAGTGGCTGTTTGACCAAATTGAAGCAACTCATAATGGAGTACGCCTAACTCCTCCAACCATATACATAGCACCCCTTATAAGGCGTGGATATTGGTTTTGCCATACTGGTTGATGGTTCCTCAGGTTTAACCCACGATTTTTGCCTATTTGAATTATCGTACAGGGCCGACTTTTCTTCATAAATCACAATCTTATGCAGAAAGTTCTGTTCTTGAATCTGAACAGTAATTACCCAACCAAATCAAAGCTGTGAGATCTTAGATCACTCATCTACTTAGATCACTCATCACTATCTATCTATATAAATGATACAGATCTTAGATCGATCTGTATCATTTATGTCATGATTTCTAGTTCGAAATTGCCGGAATCGCTTCTTAGAAGTATTAAACGTAGCAGAATTATCTCCTAAAGTCGCAAATATCATGTTCTGAGATTCGACAGCATTTTTTTTCAATGGATTGAATTTTTGGAAAATCACATGAATGAAAATCAGGCGAATATGAAGATTTTTCATTTATTTCTCAGTCAGGAAGTAGTGTCGCTTGAAAAGTGTGATGAAAAGTGATGGATAGAAAAAAATCTCTAAGTTTTTTATATATTTATATATTATGACTATTGTGTATTATAAAAATTGCATCTTATAAATTTTAATTATTCGGTATGTAAATAATTTTAACATGAAAATTGGTTAACTTATTCGAATCGTCAACTGAGAACGTATATATGTGATACAAATATCAAAACTTTATAGGAGGAGAAACATATTAGAAGTAGAACAATATTTTAAAACCTACCATGCAATTTTTAAACAATACAGTTGAAATAATGATTAAAATCAAACGTATTTTGGTGATACACTAACATATATACTAGCGCATAGTATATAATTTTTAATTTAACAGAAAAAAAAACATAGATGCATACAGCCAAAATATTGGTAAAATATATATATATAAGTTTATATAAAATATATTAATGATTTAGGTACTATAAACGACTATAATCTACTATAAAATAGATTGGTGGATAATTTTGAAGTTGTTGGATCAAAAATTAAAACTGACAAAAAAATAAATTATAAAGTATATAATTATTTTAGTATTTACAGTGTTTTTAATGCAATAGAAAACTAAAAATGATTGGTATCTAACAATTGTTAGCGTGAATATGTTAAAATTGTGGGATTTTTGCCCTGAATGCAACACAAATATACGAATAACTTAAACCTAAAAATTATAAAAAAAAACATCTGGCACATGGTGTGTATTGACTTAAAACAGTCAAAAATGAGTTCATTTCGATCTTTCTTCGGGATTTGCCTCAGTTATGATGTTGAGTCTGTTCAGAAAAGTCATCTGACGTTACAGATATGTCAGCTATAATTCCACTTTCTGTAAATGAAAAGAAAAACAGTCAAAATATAATAATTTTTGGCTTGACTTGGTTTCTATTTGTTGGAAATTCATTATAAACGTTTAATAAGACTTTCAGGTATTATTTCCAGTCCAGTTCTATTGTTGCTTCAACCAATGTTAGATTAACATCATTTGATATTTAGAATTTATTCCCCAGTATTCCGTCTCAAGACACAATAATATTAGTAGAAAAATTATTAATTAAAAATGTCAATCTAGTTATCAGCCTGGAAGTCATAAATTTACTGATTGTTACTATAGACTTTTTCTTGGGGCAAATTGGCAGCCATTCCAGAGATTATATACCGAGGCGTCCTAAGTAATTTTGCTGTTAGTTTAGATGTTTTCCAATAATTAATGAAGGATTTTTTGATGGACATATCTCTTATTTATATTGCTATATCAAAAAAATACTTTCTTCTGGGACACCTTGTATGTTTCAAAATTTTGAACATACTAAATTTTGACAACATAGAAACGGTAATCCACCACAATGGACTGGATAAACAATATGTATATTGTAAGTATATGTTGATGACATTTTGGCATGTGTCTCTCGGTACCAACAGACAATTAAGTGTATTTCTATAACATATTAATTCATATTCATATTAATTCAGTGTACAAAAATGTCAAGTTTACAGTTGATTCCACAGATCTCAAACAAACATAGTTTCAATATATTTTGATTTCTGAAAACTTTTTATTAATAATTGAAGCGTAGTGTATGACATTTAAACACCAAAGACAATGTCCTCCAAATAACTACTCCTTGCATCTCCACAGACGTCCACTTTTTTGTCAAAATTGTGGAGGACATTTTGGCATAACCGATGCTCTATCTCACGAATGACTGGGATAATTTCATCCTTTAGTTCAGGAATCGATTGTCCAATCGACACCGAAAATGGTGTCAAATCACATGATCTTGGTGGTCAATTAACATCTCCATTTCTTGCTATAACTAACAATTCTTTCAAATCTATTCTTTCAATTCTAACAAATTCTTTGCAATAACAAACATAATGCACACCAAAAAATGACTTGTTTAAGATGTTAAGGTTTCTCATGATTCAATCCTTTTCCCAAATTTTCCTTATCCCAAATGCAGCAATTTTGTTTATTAACATAGCCACCAATTTCAAAATGTGTTTAATCTGAAAGAATTATTTTTTGAGAAAAATCATCTGTTTGTTCTTTTATCCACTTGACAAATGCACGACGTTTTGAATAATCCAGTAGCTTTACTTCCTGTGATATTTGAACCTTATATGACTTCACAGCGAAATTCTTTCATAAAATAGACCATGCTGTGGATTCACTGAATGTATTGTAATTCACTTGTGTACGACTCCTTTTTTATAAATATCATACATTACACTTCTGAAATGAGACTAGACCTAGGTAAATGCATAACGCCATCTGTACTTTATTCAAGAATTAAAAAACTGCTCAATTTGAAAGACTGTTACAACAAGGCATAAAAAATCACTATATCCACAACAACATAAATTAGCAGCTTATCATAGACTTATATATAGACAGACCCATTATCTTTTATCATATGCAGATTTTAATAAAGAAATAAAACACCATCAAATAAATTACGTTATACATTGATTATTCGGAGAGAATAATAATTAACATTTTAAAAAGAAAATTCCACAAAAATGCTGTCTCTAAAATATATCAACAAAAGAATGGAAAAGACTATTCATTCAAATCAACATACTTTGGTAAACCATCGGAAAAGATTGAACAATTCTTATACATAAATAAAGCAAAAATAACAGTCTAAGAAAAATTATAAAAAATTGCAAAGCAAAAATAAACAAAAAAGATAAATCGAGAATATATCAACTATATTGTGGGTTATGTTTAAAAATGTATATAGGACAAACAAGCAGATCTTCCAAGAAACGAATGAAAGAACGTGAAAGAAGCTTTTTCAACCAGAAACATAATTCTAATTACGCCTCTCATTTGTTGTAAAAAACAAAAGCAAAAAAAAAAACTAAACAATCTGGAGAATTTAAAAATAAATCGTCTCAAAGTTGCGAAAATCCTTCTGAATGCCCAAATAGACCCGAACGAATCGCCTGTACTGATTTTGTACTGACAAGAAATAGCATCTGTGTGGATTTCTTAAAAATTTATATTTTATTGTAGAAACTTTTAGTATGTATACCCATTATAACACAAAAATATTCATTTCTGACGAAGCTACAGTGCTAGCACAACGCGTCAAAAAGTAATAAAAAAGTGTACTTTTTAACAAAAAAAGTTTTTTATTAAACAGAAAATGATGATGTTGAATTTATGTTAATTGATGTTGCTCACCCACTGAACACTGACTGTTAAGTGTCGCAGATCGGTGATATGACTTTGGAGATTCGTAGCTCGACTCGAATCCTATGCTGGAATGAGTCTGGTTGGCAGAGTGGCCTCCGGATCCTCCCGAACTAGTGCTGCTCGATGACATACTTGACATGGAAATCACAGAGTGTGGACGTTTGACGGTTCGACAGGAGTCGATCGTGGGACCTGCAATGGAATTGCGGAACCTTGGTGCGGCTATAGATTAAGAAATAAAAAAAATATTATCTTCATGCAATTATAGTCTACAGAAAATAATACTTCTATATCTATTAGATTTTCAACTTCATTCTCGGCCTATTTCGACTATCTTTGAAAAAAATAGTACAAACTCATTCTTCGAAGTAATCTCGAGCACTTCCTGTACACTATCGCCATATTTCAGGCAAATGTCGAATCCCAGATCGAAAATAAATAACTTGGTGGTTTTAATGTGATAAAAGCATTGATATTTTTTCGACTGCTTCAAGAGATGTGAGGCAGCTATCAACCAGGTGATGTAGGGATTTCTTTTTACCTGGTGCTATCAAATATCCCAGCCCAACTGAGTGATTGTTACCAGAATTCTTTTTCTGTATGTAGGCAAGCATTGTCCTGAAGCAAAATGACTTCCCTCCTTCTATTGCCTATATTTTTTCCTCCAGAGCATTTTAACACGAATTACTTTCTGCTAATAAAGTTCAGTAGTCACCGGTTGATCAGGATCAGATTGTTTGATTAGGAAGCATCTTATGCAGAAAGATGTGTTGTTTAAATCTAGAGAGTAATGACATAACTTAATTTTTTTACGTAAGAACAGATATTTTTCATATTTTTGAATTTTATTTACATAAAAATATATATTTTTGAGTTTTTGGATCGTGGCGAAAAACCCAAAAAAAAGAAAAAATATATGAACACGCCACAACCATTTAGACCATACTTCGATAACAACATCAAAGCGTCTCAATTCCCAGCTGTGAGTTCATAGGGGACGCAACGACTCTTCTGTTGAATTTTCTCTAGCTTGTGAAAAAGTTCAACAATTTGTTGCGGTGTTACTTTGAGTTCGTGTTCGATCTCTAGCTGTACCCAACAAGAATTTTCTTCCAGTAGTGCTTCCACTTATTCATCTTACTCTCTGTATGGCTGCCCCGGATATTCTGCATCTTTAAAGTTCAGTTTCCAGTTCGAAATTGCTGAAAGGAGTCTGTAGGCCTCACTAAACATATCTTGAGTTTCCACTGCATTTTTTTTGCAATTTGTCGAACAACATCGCGTCTACAACTGCTTTGTCAGATTATACTCACAGAAGGCTCGTCTCTTATACTTCATATTGAAGTTGAAATATGATACTTTATTTAAAACAACTAGACTGAAAAAAAATTGATTCGAATAGGTTATGCAGTCGATTAAACTTTGAGGTTGAGAATTAAGTTGGTAACCTAATATATCTCCTGAGTGTTAGGTTATTTTATAACAAGCAATACAAAATTAGTATCTGGATGTTAAATTCAGAATATTGTCTTGTGCTCTAGTTACGAAAGCATCGAAGACAGTGATGGCCGAACAAAATGTTCGTTTGGTCTATATGATACTCAATGATCAAAAGAATGACAGTAAATTTTCTAATAGAAACATGTGGCTTTTCAGGAGATGATAGAGAAAAATATTGCCTTAGAAATTGGGTGTTAAATAATCTCTACTTAACAGGATCAAAATCACATCAGGCAAACCACCACTGAGAAAAACTAGACACAAATTAAATTTGGAAATTTTTAGGCCACCCCTTCCACGAAAATTTCGAATTACTTTGCCGCCTGAAAGATCACTTCTTTAGACAATGAAGAGTTTGAGTTGAAGACTCGAGAGCGTTTCTATTGATTATTTACAATGTTAGCACATCATCACAGCTTTATATTATACAGATTTTCTGCACAATGTTTAAGAGGTAACAAAAGACAAAAAGTAAAAAAATTAGGAGAGGTGTTTCGTTACATCAGAAGCTGATCCCAGTTTATACGTTACATTTCAACAGCTACCAGTCACGATGCTGGTTTCGACATTTCTAAAGACTCCATTTTCCAGATCCACACCTTATTGAATTTTTCTCAAAAACGTACGTATCTCTTTTTTACTACAAGACAGTCTTTAAAAATAACTTACTTTTACTTAGTTGGGCAAAGCTGATTGACCTATCGTTGATTTGATCGGCGCTTGGACGAATGTCTAAACAAGGCTTGTTTCCAATACCCATTGAAGACATCTCGGCCATTCTCACAGCTAAAACACCAATACTTTGTCACGCATCATTTCGAAATATTTAAAGGCTAGCCTTACCTCTATTTTTGATAGCTTGTTTCCATAATAGCTGAGACAACTCTTCAGTCCAGGCTTTCTTCACATCTTCAGACATTGACTGAAGAGTGAAGGTATCGTTGGGTTTCCGTTTTCTAAACCAAATCTCGAACTTGGTGGGAGTCTCTCCTATTCGAGCTGTCAGTCCGATGTCTGTCATTTTTATACTGTTTTTGTAGATATAGAGGTCAAGATTCTAGGGAACGAATAGAGAAGAGCTGTTAATTGGATTGGCTACTACTGGTTAATTTCATGAAATATTTACACTTGATTTGGCCAAAAAGTAGCAGGTAATAATAATAATAAAATTACCAAAGATGTATATGGGTGAACATTCTTTCTGTTGCCAAATTCTGTTTACAATAGGTTCAAATTAGGTTCTAAGTCCAACTATTAACATCGTTTGGAGAATTTAAATATTAAATAAAAATCATTACTTTTTGGTAAAATTATATACAGGATGCAAGGGAAATAACTTTCATAAATTTAACCAAGGATTCTCTATAATATTTTGAAGAAAAAGTTTTCTTGAAACATGAAGCCAAAAGAGTAGCTGGAATACAAAGTACAAGATACTATTATGTAATGTATTTGAGATATCAGCTTCAAGATACTTTTGACTTGGTCTAGTTGGTTCCAAAAATATCTTGTAACTGATATGTGATATACATTACTTAAAATTATCTTGTATCTTGTATTTTATGAGCTATCTTGTACATATCTGCAAAATGCAAATGGAAACAGATTAGAACATTTCATTAACATTGGCAACGTCGCACTGACTTACACTGAAATATGAAATAACACTGTCGTAAGGATCATCTCAATGAGTCAATACGACGTTGCCACCTCCATTTTGCCTGATATATGGCGTGATTCTAAATTTAAAAAAATGTTTTAATAACGTTGATTAGCTTATTTATGCTTTTACACATTTTTGCTCAAATATTAATTTTTTTCATCATTTTTTGATTGATGATTTAATCATTTTGAATCCTTTAGGTTTTTGATGCTTGTTGTAAGGGACTTTTTGAAGTGAAAACTTCTTTAGGCGCGTTTTTACTGAGGAGTGAACGTAAGTGTACCGTCTCGCTCGGGTCGGTGACGCACTGAATCGTGTATACTCGGCTCTAGTCGTCATCAGCCACGTTTTGCATGTAATTAGTGTAGTATTTTAATATAATGCGCGTGTTTTATTGTATATGATCTGTGTAATATTTAAAGTGTTTACAATTGGTGTTGCATTTCACTAATAGCGAAAAATGTATTTAAATAAACTTGAATATAAAGGATTTATAACATATTTTAGCTTCTATAAGCATATTATTTCATTCTAAGAACATAATAGCAATGAAGAAGTCCAATCAGAGCAAAATTCAACAATATAATTAATTTACAAATATAATTGTTTAAATTATTGATTGATTTGTCCGTTACTTTGTGGTAGTTCATTTTTTTCCTTGTTTATTCCTTTTTATAATTGTTTATTTTGAAACTAATATTACTTCACAGGTACAGAGATAAGAATAAATAATTTTATATAACCATATTAATATAACCTTGTTGTTGATTCACCGAACTAATTCATTATATAACATAAATGTAATTATATATTCGTTTTCACTTCTATCGTGTGGTCATAAGCACACACCCGATTTTTTTCTTTCAAATAATGTGAAGAATCGTTGGTTAAATTTCCCTTATACCCGGTATAACTGTTAGCAAATGAACTACAGTTGATGAATGAAAACCAACCTTTCTATCTGGGAATCGCCTAGCCTTGCTAAACAGTATAAGCTCCTCGAACAGAAAGACTTGTCTTAAGGACTTTTTACCAGTTCTGCCCTCCCACACAAGAAACTCATTTTGCCTCAACAGTCTCCCTTGTTCTTTCAAATTTACCTGAATAAAGCAAAGATGAATGAATGCTATGCATACACTACACGACATAGAACTTACATCACATTCTCTTATACTGTCCATTGCTAATAGGTCATTACCATGTCTAAGTTGAAACCGAACCATTTCTTCAGCTTGGCGTAGATCCTCTAGTTCTTGAACGCTTCGATCTGATGATGCAGGACACGCCTTCATCATTTGCTGCAGCAGAAGAGCATATTTTCCCATTCGCTGGACGGGTTTGAGAAGATAACTGGCCAGGTCCATTTTGTCTTCTAGTTCAAGTTGTTTGCTCTAAAGAAAATTTTTTTTTTACTGAAAACTTTACTTGTACAAGTTACCTTAAAAAAACTCGTTCCGTATTCCGACATTAAAGAATCTGACTTGGGTTTGTTCTTGTTGTATAGGGCATAAAGATAAAATCTTTTGTCGTATTTCAAAAATATCTGTCCGACTTGCAGAGGATTATTTTCGCATTCTTCCAGTTCTTCCAGGAAGTGGTGACGATGAAATTCGTAAATTTTCTCTACGTTACCGAAAACCGTATTTCTTTGACCGCGTAAGGCCTGAGGAATGTCTTCACGCTGCAACTCCGGGATGTAGTTTACTATAACGTAATCCAAAGATTTTACATAGTCTCTTTCAGTTTCGATCATCTCCTTGATGATGAATTTTAGCGTTCTGGAAATATAAAAAAAATTATAGTGGGAAATAGAAAAGGAAATTTATTTTTCGCTATTACTTTTGAGTTTTGGCATCCATATTATTATATAAGGCATCAGATGGCAGATCAAGAGTGGAGGCGTGACAGTAAAGATGATTGTTGGCCGAAACAGGGGGTACTTTTCTTCTTTCTTCTCCGTAATGGTCATCCTCAATATCATCACTACTACTGCTGAAATGTATATACAATTTTTTAAATACAGGCATAAAATAATGAAAAATTGAGAAAGAGAAACAAAATATAGATACAAACAATAAAGAAATAAAACAAAATAGGACTGATGTGAAAAGAGGTAGAGAGAGGTGCCTGAAATAATGATGTGAAACCAGATATGACATCTAGTAACAGAAAAATGATGAAAGTAATTTCCAACAACCAATGGAATCAGTTCCAGTATAGCTCACCTTTTGTTAAACCCATCACTTCCTTCTTCAATAATACTATCCTGCTGATTGTCAATGTTGTCTTGATGTGAACCTCCACTAGTACTTGAGCTTGTACCGCTGCAAGTAGTGCATCCTTCTCGATAATACTGACACGAACAACTCCTCTGCAACTTCTTTTTGGAATTGGTATTGTACAAGCTTTCCTCCCCAACAGAATTATCTGTTGTTGAAAGCCCACTGTCACAACGTCTACAGTTATCTAAGCTTTCCATTTTCTCCAACAGATTCTCTACGCTCTCGCGTTCTTCTTTAATACCTATCATGGAAATACATATTCAAATTATGATGAATACTAAAACAATTCGTAAACTTACCAACTAGAGTAGTGTTGATTTTCTTCTCTGATGCATCTTTGCTATTGCATTGGCAGTTTTGCATCTGAATATATTTCTTTTTGAGCTTATAAGAAATTGTGTTTTCCGTATCGCTTTCGCAACAGTTACACAGTTCGCCTGCAGCATGGTGACTAAAAAAAAAATGATGTACATGAATTTAATTGAAATAAAAGACCTCTGCTGTTAAAAACAAACCTGCAGTGATAAATGTAGGCTAGCGAACTAACAGATCTTCTTCTAATTTGCGTACTTTGCGATTTTTGAGGTGTACTGGAGGCGCTAATGTCTTTATCATTGTATGGACTTTTATGGGGATCTCCAGGTCTATCTGGAGGTTGGTTGAGTTGTTTTGGATCAGAATTAGGTTTTCTTGCATTCTGGAAACACTTTATTATAATATATCCGTATATACATGACATATTAAGTTCTCAGCTTGATTCTCGGCTCTTACGGCTGATGATATCTATGCGAACCAGACAGAATGTGTTACTCTGTATTACTTTTTTTCGCAAAACATCTCAAATGAAGTGAAAAAAGCCGAGTATTAAGTTGAGGACCTAATAGTTAAACAAATACCTTGCAGAGTTGCAATAATTTTTCGTTGGCGCTCCTTTGGGCCATTTTAAAAAATTCCTCCTGTTCTTTATTGTCATCTTCAAGGATATCGTGACAACTTTCCAACAGGAGGAAACATCTAGAACTGTCGTCTATACGTTCCCGAGTTTCTTCTAGACGTTCTCTAAAGGTCCTCATTTGTAGGTGCAAGTTGGAGGCAACTTCTTTTAAGTGTTGACCTTTTGTGTCTTTGATGTTTTTACATTCTTCTACGAGGTCTATCGACTTTTCGATTTGTTTCTGTAAAATAAATAGATAGTTTCCATATCACATTTAAAATGTAAACGAATCATTAGTATATTGAAAAAACTATTGGGTTGTCCTATAAGTTCCCGAGGCTTTTTATTAATTTGTTAATATATAAATAAGTTTAATTGACCAAAGCTACAATTATAAAAACAAATTAATGAAAAATGCATTCTGTGGCATCGTTCACAAACTGTTTCCGCCTATCGCCCAATACATTGATGCCGCCTCGCAAGAAATCGCCAGGTTTGGATTAGAAGAAGTGGTTAAGCCAGTTTTTGAGGCCTTTGTCTCTGGCGAAGGTCATTTTTCGTCACGCGCTTCATTTGGTTGGACAGCGAGTGAAAGGGAATCTGGAAAATATGGCGAATGCAGAAGAATCTCCTATTCGAGATTATTCAAGGCCCCTTTGATGATGTTTACCGTGTGAGGTCGTTTACTGTGTGCAATCTCGTAGAGGAAAATGATTTACATTGTCCAGCTGGGTAAAGTAACATTCCTTGTTGACCGTCTTGTTGTTCTCCAGCATTTTCTAGTGTACAAGATCTTCCTAGTCTGACCAAACGTAAATCATGGTCTTCTTGGGATGGAGATCTTGTTTAATTCTCAGCTTGGGCGTGTCTCCTAAGCCACCGACTTCTTCCTTTGCTTCATATTCTCGCGATTCCGTATAGAAATCGTTGCTTATGGCGTGTGTTGTTCGGTGTCGAGCAAAATTTGAGCACCTTTGCTGCGGTGATGTTTCTTCTTACCGTCAGTTAGTTTGTGTAGCGCCCAAGTTCCGAGTTTTTTTTAAATCCCACATATTGAAAATCTCGGAAGACTCTCGCAAGACCTCACTCCATCTTCAGAGCCAATTTTCGGCATGTTTGACGACTGTCCTCGTTTGAAAGCCTTTTAAGATGGTCCTTGTCGGAGGCGGAAGGTCGATCAGAGTTAGGCGTGTCGTCCAGGTTAAAGTTGTCATTGGTGCATTTGGCAAACCAATTTCAAACAGTCTGATCAGCTACAGTGTCCTTTTCATATAGGGCGCAAATGTTTTTGCAGCTTTTTGACCGCGACAAAAAGAGAAATATAGTGTCGAAAACGAAGTTTTTTGCTTCCTGGAATATCCATTTCAAAAACCTGAAGGTTAATTAAAATTAAATTTTTCTGAAATATGATGCCAAAAGTTTTGTAGAGTAAGTATACGAGGGGTCTGAAAAGTTTCCAGCCTCAACATGAAGATGGCGTTACGCATCAAAAATAGTCTGGTAATTGCGCATGCATTGAAAGACAACCTTGACAATTTCGGCCATATTAAATAATAAGTTGTTACTTAACAATCGTATTAAATTAGACAGATTAAATAGCATTTTGAGAGGCAATACTCTTATGCAAATCAAAGCCGAGACGGGGGACTCTGCATCATCATTTGCCATCGTGAGATTTTAGGCAGCTCAGTTTGAAGAAAATACCACGTAAATAACACAAGTCAACAGTTGTTTTGGTACCGAGGCAGATTAAAACATCTCCTGATGGTTAGTGAAACGTACGTCGTTTTTTCTTTTCCCGGTAGTACCCTGTTTTGTACAACTTTTACAGACCAGATGCGGTGCCCAGGTGTTATCCGGATCACTATGCCTAACATCAAAGTATCCAACTCTAGCTGAAGTGTTGAAGATCAGCGTTGAAGGAATTTTTCTGGAACTAACTCAACGACACACTGTAACGGCAAAGGGCAAATATGTAGGAACCAATCCTTGTATAATACTTTTAGAATACTTTATATTTGGCCTCAAAATAGGCTTCAGCTTCATTGGAGCCAGATCTCTTTCCCTAAAGCTTTCTTTTTAGGTCTTCAAACAGGTAGTAGTCGCTGAGAGCCAGATCCGGAGAATGCGATGGATGGGGAAGCGATTCAAAGTGCAATTCATGCAATTTTGCTATTTTAGCGAGCGACTTGTGACACGGTACATTATCCTGATGAAGAGTACTTTTATAGTTCAATGAGGTTGTTTTTCACAATTTCTTCCTTTAAACGCACCAATAACGCTATATAATATTCGCTATTGATGGTTCTTCCTTTGTCATGGTACCCAATGAATAAAATATCCTGTGCATCCCATAATAGGGATACCAAAACCTTACCAGTTGACATTTTCGTTTTTGGTCGGCTTTTGTCAGTTGCTGTTCATTCAGCTGACAATATGATTGTGGAGCGTAGTGATGGATTTATGTTTCATCCATTGCCACATTCCACCTGAAAAAAAATTTATTGCGCTGAAACAGCTTCAAACAACGCGTTGAATCGTCGACGCGTTGCTGTTTTTGACCGACTGTGAGCAAACGCGGTATCCACTTCGAACAGAACTTTCTCATGGAAAAATGTTTATGCAAAATGGTGAATACACTACCATCTGATATTTATAAAGTGTCAGCTTTCTCAAGTAACTTCAATTTACAATCGGCCAAAACTTTGAGGGCTGTTTTTATGTTTTCTGGAATAACTACCGAATTTGGGCGTTCAGAGCGTTCAGCGTCATCGATATTTGTAGGCCGAGTTTAAAATCAGCAAACCACTTATCTACCATTTATTTCGATGGAGCAGAGTCAGAATATCACTTGTCAAACCATCGCTTTGTTTGAACGGTATTTTTTCCCATTAAAAAGCAATGATTTATTAACACATGAAACTCAGATATTTCTATTGTTTTCGAAATTAGAAGAGTAGCGACACTAAAACCACCGTAACTTGTGAACTAAACCTCAGATTATCATGAAATTTTGACACGTATTATTTGAGTTTGAGTTAGTACTTCCTAAAAAAATCATATGGATCTGTCAATAGTGGCGCCATCTATATGTCATCCTACGAACTTTTTGAGTGATGTATTATACTTTAATGTATTTAATTGAAAAACTCATTGATATATAAGTGGTTGTATCTAAAAAGTAGAGTAGATAAAGAAAAACTGATTTCATATTAAAATTTAGAGCCCTAAACATTGCCTAAATTAATTTTAAAATTCTAGGCAGCAAAAAAAAATTTCTTGTAGGCCTGTGGAATACAACATTATATTTTATTATTTATTTGTATTATATATGTCAACCAAACTGATATAACCATGTTTAAATTTAGCTGCCCAAAATTTCACGGTAACTAATGATATCAATCTCGGGTTCAATTTACGTAGGTATATTGCCTTTCAAATGCAAGAATTTAACGACGGCTCGATAGTCAATTTTTTCCATCTTTACAGAAACACTGACACAAATGATTGTTAAACGACAACTCAACATGTAATATGGTTGAAATTTTCAAGGCTATCTTTCAACGCATGCGCAATTATATTACCAGCATATTTTGACGAGTTCAACATCATCATGTTGAGGCTGGAAACTTTTCAGGCTACCCTCGTATATACTTGGCCAAACAAAATAAAAATGGAGGAAAAACAAATTACTAAAACGTGGGATGTAAGGGAACAATTTTTTGAATACAAGACTAACAGCAACGAGCCTTGACTATCTTTATGCACATATAAACGAGGACGGAAACGGCCTTATTGAAACACCCCAGATGACTCATTGTTTTGGTATTTTGGAAGGTGGCCAAACTTAGAAGTTAAATAGTAGATTATTGATTAATTTGTCCGTTACTTTGTGATAGTTCATTTTTTAAAAAGGAATAAAACAATTTTTCAATATCCAAACAAAATAATAAACTAGAATTTAATATCTATAGAAAATCCACATACTCAGATATAACAATTACAAAACAATCAATCCACCCCATTACACATAAATATGCTGCATATAAGTCTATGATCCACCGAGCTTTCACAATTCCACTATCTGAAAATAATAGAAAAATAGAACTGCAAAAAATAAAACTAATAGCACAGAATAACGATTTCAAAGAAAAATAAATTAGTTACTTAATAAATAAAAAACGGAAACAATTACTAATCCGCAAGTATGTCCAAAAGTAAAACAAACAAATGATAAAAAGTACTGTAAAATTTTATATTTCGGTCCAATTTCAGAATAAATAGCTCACTCTTTGAGGAAATATAATTTGCAAATAGCATTTAAAACTACCCAGTCAACCAGTAAATTAATTTTTAATGCCAACGATAAAACATCAGCAAATACAAAATCTGGAGTTTATATGTTAAGTTGCAACGAGTGCACTAGCTGCTATGTTGGATAAACCGGCAGAAATTTTCAGACCAGATACAAAGAACATAAATCTGCATACATATCAAAGAAACAACACTCTAATTTTGCGAACTATTTCATAGATACCGGACATATATTTCCTGAGATTACAAATTTGAAAATTTTACACACAGCGCCCAAAAGCAAAAAATTAAACATTTTAGAAGCAATTGAAATTTATAAATATAATAAAGATCCGTCTAGACAGCTATTAAATGATCAGCCGGATCTCCGAAATTTCCCACTATTTAAAATATTGTAAAAAATTAACCCCAATAAAAGTATAAAATTAAATACATAGAATAGATAAACAGCTGTAAAATTTTAGTTTTAAAGTAGTGTTTGAGAATGTAAAGTCGTTTTACGAAACTATAGTCACACAAATTTTGTTTGAAAATAAAAGTGATAGATAACAAAGTCAAAAATTGTTTTATTCCTTTTTAATAATAGATTTGAGCAATTTTAGTGCATTTTAATCAATAATAAGGGTCGAATAAGTGTACTGAAATACTCTTTCTGTGTGTTCTAGTGTAAATACATATTAATACTTATTATATTGACAATAAAAGCAATAATATCGGAAATTAAGGTAAATACACAAAATATGGTTAGTTGTGCGTCTTGAGGCTGGTCCCTGACACGAAAAAATCAAAATTCGGGGGTAAGATGACATAGGTAAATGGTTTTAATCCGAAATTTGTCAATTATTTAGAAATAAAAAAGTATTTTGTTTGAATAAAATTTTAAGGTTATGAAGCCAACAAATCGCCTGGTATGCATAGGCGTAGTCAATTTGATTTAGGTAAAATAATATAATTATAATGTTATTCAAGATAGTGATTATCTTTTTTTAGAACTTTTAACGTATGTTCTAAAATGTTCAGTTTTCTGAGATACTGAAATACATATAAAGAACCTCTAAAATATAACTAATAATACAGAGTGTTAATTTTTTTACAATCCTATTTTTTTTCAGAAATTATTGTACTAATAAATGTAACTATTACTTCCACTTTGATTTGGATTTCATGTTATTAAACCAGTTTTTATTTTTTCAAAGTTTTCCAAAGATCCAAATTGAAGAATACAGTGGATTAATTTTATTAAAAAGCCAGACTTTATTCCAATAGGTTTTATGTCCCCATCATTTTGCTAAGGATTGTTTTGATCGAACATATAAGGTTAAAAGTAAGACTACTACCAAATGCTGTTTGTACAATAATTTAGTGTTGTAAACAACTGTAAACTTTTATCAGTTTCTTGTTTTTTATTCATGCTGCCCTACGCCCCTGCCAAACCGGAAACAGTAGTCGGCCATATTCAGTTACCATTCTGGTCCCACTTACAGAATCATATACCCTTTCCTGTAATTTCATATTCAAAGGAACAACCAGTGGCGGCTCGTGGGTTTTTAAAGTGGAAGGGCGTAGAAGAAAATAAAAGCCAAAAAAATATTTTTTTGGCTTTCTCCTTCCTCGTTTTTGCTTTTCGTGCTATTGAAACCATATACAGGAGGTGAACGGAAATAAAATATGGTGTTTTGTTCTGAAAAATTGTTTACTGTGATTAATGCGGGGGGGGGGGGGGGCGGTGCCCCAACGCCCCCTCATGAACTGCCACTAGGAACAACCCATTACATTTGTCAGGAGAGCAGGAATTTTGGTTTTTATCTAGACCATCTGTGTATTCTTGGATTGTTACGTCATAACGTAATAGCGCAAAGCAGATTCAGATTTTTACGATTACTTCTTACGAAACAATTTTATTATCTTTAACATGTCCCTGTTATTTCCAAAACACGAATTTTCTAACATGACATATCGTCGTAAATTAACACTGGCATATTACACCCTACATTCTGTCTTTATGGCCACAACTAACCACCTGAAAGATAGAACATGCATTCTGCAAAACTTTTATGACAATAATAAAACCTTAGCTTTACTATGATACGTTTTATGAGTTTAACCCTCCGTCGTGGGTCGTACTGACCGTGGAAAACGTAATCAACAATAAAAAGATTTTTCATTTGGTGTAGTGCCGGTGGGCGAATTGTACAAATAAGCGTCTGGGTAAAATGCAGAAAGTCTCATTACAATGGTAAAGGTGGGTTGGTGAAATAGTCCATTGTCATTAAACATTATTAAAATATAAGCGTGGAAAATTTTGGTTTAGTTACGGAACAAGAAGAAATCTAGCGCAGAACTTTTCGTTATACCAGGGCCAGTGTGATTTTTTTGTATATTCGTTTTTTTAGCAAGTATTTTTGCCTTTCATAGTGACTGATTTTTGTGTATGTGTACGAGGGTTGATTAATAAGTATCCGTGTTTGATAACAGGCAGACTCTTAAACTACCTCATGCTGAATTTCAGATAAATTCATAGGTTAGTTTTTTTTGACAGCCAGTTATATCATTCGTGTTTTGTATTTCTCGATAAAATGGAAAAAGAGTAACATCGATCCGTAATTTGTTTTTTATTAATAGATGAAAAAGCATGCGAAGAAATAACAGTGAAGTTGGATGCTGTCAAGGGGGACAGTTCACCATCTATGACAACCGTGAGATATTGGTTTAACGAGTTTCAGCGTGGTCGTATAACTGTTTTCGATGAAGAAACAGGACGCTCGTCAGACGTTGTTACCGAGTAAATCGTCGAAAAGGTTTATGACATCATTCTTGTTAATCGCCGAACGAAAGTGCGCGAAGTAGCTGAGGCCGTAGGTGTCACGTACGGAACAGCAAGTACGGATACATTAAGATGGACGGACCATTTAAGATTTTAAATGATAAGATAGGTGAAAGCAAAGTGTCGGTCCAATGGGTGCCGCGACTGCTCACAGTGGACAACAAGCGGGTACGACTAACAATGTCAAAGTAGTGTTTGGACCGCTTTAAGCGAAATCCACAGGACTTTTTACGTAGAGTCGTTGCCGTTGATGAAACTTGGATATATTATTACACGCCAGAAACCAAGAGACAGTCAAAGCAATGAATTTTTCCGGGTGAATCTGCTCCGAAAAAAGCAAAAACAGTTCCATCAGCCGGAAAGGTTATGGCCACGAGTTTTTTGGGATTCCAAAGGAATAATCCTTGTGGACTTTCTGTAGAAAGGAAAAACAATCACAGGGCAGTACTACAGTGAAGAAATTGAAGGAGACACAGCTCCATTTGGCTAAGAAAAAAGTGCTCTTCCATCAAGATAACGCACCGGCATATTCATCTTTAATTGTCGCGGTCAAATTGCACGAACTGCGCTACGAATTGCTTCCGCACCCACCTTACTCGTCCGACATAGCACCCAGAGACTTTTTTTCTGCCGCCTAACTTGAAAACATGGCTCGCAGGAAAAAAAATCAGCTCAAATAAAGAGGTTATCACCGAGACGAGATGAGAAAAGATTTAAACGAACGGAAAGTCAGTACTAGATTTGTTCCTCACACCTTAAGAGTTACCAAGCTCTCTGAAATCGCAAAAATTGCGTTTCAACAAGTCACAAGAAAAGACAATGTTGATTTGTTTGATAATGCACCATCTCGCATAACTGTCACTATCTATGAAACAAGTATGTGTGCTTCAACATCCTCCGTATCCGGCTGATTTATCTCTATGGGACAATTTTCTGTTCCGAACCTCAAACAAGTCACGAAAGGAACGTTTTGTGACAGTGTTACACAAGTGCCAGTGTTACACAAGTGCTAGTGTTACACAAGTGCGAGACAATCAATCTTATAAACGGTTTTCATAGTTTATATACGTAACAAAGACTTCATAGGTTTTCTTTTGGTTAATTTTGTCTCATCTTTGAGGCTCTCTTCTATCTTGTTTGTGACTTTTGATCATTCTTTCATTTTTACCGTTTTTTATATGTGTTCTTCCTTCAGCATGCTTTCTGCTGATTCCTTCAGATACTTCTATTGCTCTATATATATATATATATATATATATATATATATATATATATATATGTATTTGGTCTGACATATAGATGACACATGACAAATGTCATGTGTCAAAATTTCATGACAATGTGTCTACTAGTCTTTGACTTGTGGTGCTTTAAGTGGCGCTACTTTTGTTATATTCAAAACAATAGAAAAATTATTTCGTATATTGATTAGGCATTGCTTTTTGGTGACATATAGATGACACATGACACATGACAAATGTCATGTGTCAAAATTTCATGACAATGTGTCTACTAGTCTTTGACTTGTGGTGCTTTAAGTGGCGCTACTTTTGTTATATTCAAAACAATAGAAAAATTATTTCGTATATTGATTAGGCATTGCTTTTTGGTGAAGAAAAAGACCATGGAAGCAAAACAATTGCTTGATAAACCTTACCCCGATTGCTGAAAAGTGTTTACACCATTTTGTAGCAACATTAGAGAATGCGTAAATTGCTGTCGAAATGGGTACTGCGTTTGCTCATAGCGGACCAAAAGCAACAACGTGTTGATGATTCTGAACAAAGTTTAGAGCTTTTTAAGCTAAATGAAAATGATTTTTTCATGCGCTATATAACAATAGATAAAATATAGATTCATCACTACACTTTAGAGTCAAATCGGAAATCAGCTGAGTGGATAGCAGCCGGCAAAATCTGTCCAAAACGACCGAAAACACAACCATAGGCAGGCAAGATTATGGCTTCTGTATTTTGGGATGCGCATGGGATATTGTTTATCGATTATCTCCAGAAAAGTAAAACCATCATTGGTGAATATTACATAGCATTATTGGTGCGTTTAAAGGACAAGATCTAAAAAAAAGCTTTAAATCAATACAAAAGGGCTGACAATGCACTGTGTCATAAATCATTGGTAACAATGGCTAAATTGCATGAATTGCACTTCAAATTGCTTCCTCGCCCACCATATTCTTCAGACCTCCCCCTCAGCGGCTATTTCCTGTTCTTAGACATCAAAAAATGTTCGAAGGAAAGAAATTTCGCTCCAATGAAGATGTAATTGCCGAAACTGAAGAATATTTCGAAGACAAAGAGAAATGGTCCTACGAAAAGGTATGTAGAAATGTTAGTAAAGCGTTGGAATGATTGTATTGCTCTTCAAGGGGAATATATTGATGAATAAAGTCGAAATATGGAAAAAAATTCTGTTTTGTCAGATTAGGGATTTATTGACTGATGTGGAATGATGATATCATCAAGTATATTGAAACACAATAGCAGCGCAGAGCTCAGGACCACGCGAGTTGGAAGCATGCCGAGGAGGCCTTCATCTTGCAGTGGATAGACAATGTGAATGATGATGGTGTTGATATGAAAAATCTCAGACAGTTCTAAATAGAAATATTTCAAATATTGGAACTTCGAATACCGATAAAGGTGTTAACTTCCAGAAAACTCCATCAAACCCTATATAAACCTGTTCAAGAGCTTACCTAGATGTTAATCATGTAAAAAGGTGTAGTAACAAGTCAATAATGGGATATAAAATGTTACAGTTAGTGTGGTGATCTCAATACTTTTCTATTTGGGTGCTGTGTGAGAAAACAAAAAACCTCTCCGGACATTGGAGAGGCTGGTATTATTACAATTTCTTTACGGTACATTACGGCTCAAGGCAAAATTTAAATTATATCGGTTTGGAGAAGAAAGTGACAGTACTATAATACATATACATAGTTACAGTCATGTTTTAATTACGTTGTAATAAACTATGCAGGTTCTTTTTGCGGCAAAATTAATTTGTAGCCCATTACCTACAGCAGCCATTATTTTGCTAAATGACCCTTTTTGTTAATTTCTTCGATTTTATTAAATTACACTGTTGATGCTAATTATTCAAACCAAATATATATATATATATATATATATATATATATATATATATATATATATATATATATATATATATATATATATATATAAAGGGTCACGTCATATGTAAAGGGTCACGACGTTTCGCTAAAATATCATTTGGCATTCATTGTGAAGTGTTCTTCGAGTTCGTTTCGAGTGAAGAGTCCTATTGATCAATTAAAATTGAATTTAGAATATTCTTTGAATCAATTCAAATGAATTATATTTTATTCTTACCCAAGCACTGAAGAAAAATTCATCAAAACTGTTCGCAACCTCTTTAACAGCTTCAGAATCACCTGAAGCACGCAGCAACAACGTTAGATTGCTGAGTGTTTCTTCACCAACTTTTTTACTCCACGATGATAACTGCAAAAAAAAAATATAAATAATCAAATACACATTGAGTATTTACTATGAATATAGATTATAATGAATATGCCAGCGACATTTGATTGAAAACATTCACAGTACAGATGTAATATAATATTTTAATTTGCTTGTGTTATTGAATATTATATAGGTGGGGACAGGGCCCCCATCTATGGGGATATCAATCATTAATCTGTTTAGTTTAGTTTGATTAAGTCTTATGTCTTAAGACAAATAATTAAATGGGAAAATGGAAAGAAGGGGTGACCAAAGAGAAAGAATGGAAAGGTATTAATGAAAGATATAAGGGAGAAAGAGCTGAAAAATTGAAGAAGCTTGTAAGGGACAAATAAGTTGATAAGAAGCAGAGAAGGAGAATATATGTGATATCGTTAGAGAGTTTACTCATAGCGAGCAGATGGGGCAGGGCCCCATCCCTATGTGAGAAAATACAGTGATTAATTATGACTCTGTTTAGATAATTTGAATTTGTTTGGAGAAAGAGGAAAAATAATTTGAGGAAAAATAATTTGAAAAATAATACAAAAACAGTGAGAGGAATAGCATTCCGAAAACCACCGGAATAAGGAAGAAGGGTAATGAAGGATATAAGGAAGAAAGAAGCGGGAATAGAAGGAGCTTGCAAGGAACAGGAAGAAGTGGAAGATAATTATGAAACTGTAGGCCTCAATGGAGTCTTTTTTTTACAAAATTTGGGCGTTTTTTCCATAACAAAATGAATTATCATAATAAACAAAGTATTGATCATCGTTAGCTGATATCTTTTCCCATCCTTCAGTCAAAAGGACTTTGTTTTTTGAGACCAACCCTTCGTCAAGCCAAATTTTTACTTCTTCTTAAGAATTAAGTGTTGTTCTAAAAGTCCATGCTAAAATAAGTAGTAATCTGAAGGGGCTAAGTCTGGTGAATACGGCGGGTGGGATAGGATGTCCAATTTACCGGTTTCCAAATAGTTTTTTACACATTTTGCAACATGGGGCCTAGCATTTCCGTCTTGAAAAATGGCTTTATTGTATCCTTGTGCGTTCTGGTAATTTTTCCTCGGTTCAATTTTATCAACTATTATCGGTATCCACCCCATCAAATACACAGCAAAACCTCCTTTCCACGTATATTGGTGCACTAGTTGTGATGTTGAAAGCTGGCCTGGGTCCGCCAGTAATTTTTTTGCGTATTGGGTTGTCAAAATAGATTCACATTTTATCACCGGTCACAGTTCGATGCAAAAACCTTTTTTTCTGTCTGGCAAGCAAGATTTCACAAGTTATGTTTTGGCTTTCAATGTCTCTTTCCTACAATTCATATGGAGCCCATTTTCATTTCTTCGGGATCTTTTCTAATGCGTGCAGACGTTCAGAAATGTTGGATTGGGCAGCATTTAATTCCTCTGCCAATTGTTTCAACGTAGGAGTTGAGTCTTGATCCAATAATGCTTGCAAATCTGTACCTTCAAACTTTTTTGGCTCAAATTTTCGGTTTAATTTCTTAGGCTTTAACCTTTTTAATCAGAATAAATTCAGAATAATCAGAATAATTTTTGATGAGTTGCTTCTTTTGTTTGCAGTTATAACAAGAGAATTTAACAGTCATTCAAATATACGCGTACTATTACAAACATGTATATCATTTGTAGTTTCTGAGCTGGGGTCGTTTTTTTTCGTTATTTTCGATATTTATTTACGTGACGTGAGTAGAGCAACACAATTTTTTCTTGTGACTACAATAAACTGCAAACAATTTAGCACCAATTTAATTCCTATTTTTCATATTATTATCAATATTTACCGCCTTGAACAATTTCTATTGTTTTTCCTGCATAATTACTGACACTACAAAAAAATCAGCTATACTATATTTATTAGCATCGTTTGTAGACAAAAATAAGAAAAAAAAAACGATTATTCTTTAATGCGGGTTCCAGCGTGATCGACTGAGAGCATGTTCACTATATGCTTCAAAAAGGTTATTAAACTTCCCCACAAAATGTTTTTTTCTGGTATACATCTCGACATTCTGAAATACATCTCGACATTCTGGTATACATCTCGACATTCAAAGCTCTGAAAAACTTTGTTTTTTAAACAATGATAATTAATAATGAACTGACTTTTGATGGCGTATGTTTGCCCTCCAAAACGCCTTAGATGTGATCATTTGTCTATACCAACAAACGTATTAATAAGGCCATCTCTTAGCAAAATCGACATTCTTTACTGAAACACTTATTACAGAAAAAAAATGTTCTAATTAAAACTAAGAGTGATGTTTCCTCTATGATTTTTGTTTGAAATCGAGCAATCTGACATTTAAACTTTCTGAAATAATTAAATAAGAAAGAGCTACAGCATCTACAAAATAAATATTATGGCAAAATGAAATTTTACCTCCGCGTTTAGGGTCAAAACGTGTACAGTATTTCATTTAATGTCTATAATTATGTAAAATTGCAATTTAAAGTAAAATGTGATTATTTAAAGATGCGATACGACGGTTTGGCGTGAAACTAATAAGCCAAAAATTAACATGACATTTTTGGCCTGTCGTACTACCGCGTTTCACATTGGAAATCCACTCTTTCCTTATCTGTGCGGAATATTTCATATTAATTAAAATATTTCTTGCTGGCAGAAGATGGCTTCACCATTATGGTGAATGGTTTCCTTTCACGACCTTACTGGAACTATGATCTTTTTACGAAATGGAAAATTATAACTAATTTAAACTGCCGAATGTCTTGAAGATATATATATATATATATATATATATATATATATATATATATATATATATATATATATATATATATATATATATATATGTAGTATTAGATTTTCTTGGACTGCGTCCAATGAGACAACAGTAGCTGAGTGTCATCACACACCCAACCGTTGGGTTCCACAATCTCATGTGGAATACACAAATGACACTCAGCTACTGTTGTCTCATTGGACGCAGTCCAAGAAAATCTAATACTACATATATACGCCATCCGACGGGAAGTCGGCGAAAACATGGGTTGTTGGCTGTGGATAGGGTCTCCCTATTTCTTGATGGTGTGGTGTATGTCGGCGCCCTGATGAGTCTGAACCTCGAGAGACGAAACATATGTCATCCAGTTGAAGGGATAGGTGGGGCTTCTTCCCGGTCAAGCAACCAACAAAAAAAAATAAATATATATATATATATATATATATATATATATATATATATATATATATATATATATATATATATATATATACCAGGTGTCCCATTAAGGATGGATCGCGGCCGTATTTTGAAAACTATTTATCCCACAGCTTTGGGGAAAAAAATATTATACTAAAACTGACCGTGAGAAATTCACCAAAAATATTTTTAAGCTTCTAAAACGACCGCAAGAGGGCGTGACGAGCTAAACATTTTTAAAATAATTTTTTTGTGTATTTTGAAGTGTTAACCGAGTAAGAAAAATTCTTAATTATAATTAGCAAACTGTCTCCTACAACTTTGTTTTATGACATTTTGTCGTAACTTCGCGAATAAAGAAGTGGGGAGGAGTTTTACCTATTTAGATAAAAAGTCGTCTAATGTCCGTTTGCCTAAACCGATTTTCCTCAATTTGGATTCATTTAAAAGGCAATTGCTGGGACAATCAGATAATCTGGGAGATAAATTATTTAGTTTATAAATGAAATCGCGAGGTGGCATTACATTCAACAATAGCTTTTTTGAAGTTTTGTTCAGTTTTTTCAAATGGAATGGTACAGCTTTTATTACATGGTTAGAAAGGTAATTTAAAGAGGAATCATCCAGTGAAAATCCGAATCGATATCTCTGACATGTCAAGAGATATTTCGATTTTTCTGAAAAAAATCTGTTATTATTTCACTACTACCTAATTAAGTTAAGCTAATTTGTAAGCTGTGTATTTCATTTTTGATTTCTTTCATGGTAAGGTTTGGAGAACCACCTTCCCTAAACCTTCCCGTGTCTTTTGTTGGATAGTTTTAGTTATTCCTTTTTATTGTGTGCTTTGTGTCGTTCTTTTTTGAGTGTGCTTTTATAATATATATGTATAAAATTCTAGTAAACCGTTTTATTTAAGATAGACCCCTTCCCGGTTCCAGGGTCTTTTCCGATATATGAAGTAACCGGGTGACGCTCAACTTTTGTCGTGGCTTCATTCTGTCCTCGACCTTCTTCCCGGTGCTCCCGGCGAACAGCTGCCGTCGCTGTGATCTATATATTTTTTGTTTTGTTTCAAAAGAGAAAATAAAAGGTCACAATATATATCTCGACGTATATATCGGTTTGTTCTTATGAATTAATACAAAGATTTCATTCTTTGATTACCCTCAATATATTTTGTCAGATTTTTCCTAACTTCTAATTTCTATCTAACTTCTTCAGGACGAAAAATAGAATGTTTAAAATTCAGTCAAAATGTTAAAATATATAATAAATTAAACAGAAAATATATTTTCAACAACACTAACACGTAGGAGGGAAACGTTTGTTCCATGTTAGTGTTGTTATATATTTTCTGATTGTTTTCTTAAATATATTTTAATATTTTGACTAAATTTTGAATGATAGATCGCATATCGGAGATCCTACTCCTCTACTATTTACACGATCGTGAATAAACAATTTATATATATATATATATATATATATATATATATATATATATATATATATATATATATATATATACATATATATATATATATATATATATATATATATATATATATATATATACATATATATATATATATATATATATATATATATATATATATATATATATATATATATATATATATGTGTTGTATGTAATTTTGTTGTATGTTGTATATGTAATTTTGTTGATTTTGATAATAATCATTTTCTAATTGAAAATATTAAGAACATGACACACAACTCTATGTTTAAAAACCACATATTTTCAATTAGTTACTTCCCCTTCAATTAAAGAGTCTCCCCCCCCCCCCCCCCCCATCTAATCAAACCGGTCAGAATGCTGGCTCTGCGGCATATATATATATAAATATATATATATATATATATATATATATATATATATATATATATATATATATATATATATATATATATATATATATATAGCCCGCTATATTATAAGGAGTCATGTAGAGACGTCGAACAACAGTGTAGGAATCGTTTTTATAAAATGCCCGCTGTCGATCCATTTTTACTAAATTTAAAAAGCCCTTCTAGCGTTTGACACCACTCCCCTCCACCCGGTATCTGGGTTTGCCGCGTAATAGTTAAAACAAAAAAGAAAAACATTCCCAGACATCCGTTATTTAATATAAACATAAATGTATACATACAATTGTAGTTGTTCTGAAGATGATTTAAATATAAATATCCGAAATGTTGAACTCGAAGAGATTTACCAGTAAACACCAAATGATTTTTTGAAACTTCTCGACACACCTTTCGCTAACCATGTTAGCATCATCAGGAGATGATTTAATCTGAGTTAAATTTAATGTGCGTCGAGAAGTTTCAAAAAGTGATTTGGTGTTTAGTGGTTAATGTTTTCGAGTTTAGTGTTTCACATCGAAGATTCCAATAGAAGAATTGATCCAAAATGTTAACAAAAAGAGGGGGATATTGTGCGTGTGCAAAGTGCCAAATACGAATTTAATCAAGCGCATTGCCAGATAAATCAACTGGGTGCACGAGGACAAAGGCAAGAAAGTTAACCGCGTTCGCAAGTCTATTAGAGATGATCCACGACAGCCTCTACGACTCCGTGCAGCTGCTCTGCATTTGCACAGATGCCCGATTCAAAAGCATTATTCGCAAATATTTACATTTCCACAAATAATCCCTGCGACGAATTAACAGACGAAGATTCAGGCGATGAATAGAATATAACTAATGACGGGCTGAGATTAGCGCAGAAGAGATCAAAGTTTTTATGTCGATTTTACTTTTCAGTGGGCACGTTTCGATTCCAAGGTGTCAGATGATGTGGGAGAATTCTGAAGGCTCTAATACTAATAATTTGGTATCCTAGTATATGTCGCGAAATAGAATTAAATATATTTTAATAAATTTTCAATGTGGCGATAATAATAATTTAGACCAATCAGACAGACTGGCTAATGTCAGGCCATTTTTCACTAAAATCCATACGCGATTTTTGGAGTTTGCTCCTTTTGAACAATTTCATTATGTAGACAAAAAACCGCTGAGATACAGGTACAAATTGTAGGTTGGAGCTACCGCTGGTGGATGCACGATGTGGACCAACCAAGGAGCCAAATCCGAAATAAAGACTTGCTATAAACCTTTAGGATTGGGACCTTCTGTAGTATTAGAGTACACAAACGTATTATTCACTCAATACACGTTACCTTATAATCTTAATTGTGGCAATTTTTTTACGACTCTATACTTGATTCTTTTATAATTTTTTTTTATAACAATTCGTCCAAAGTTTGCGTACTGCACACTGAGTATTCAAGAATAAATGTAGCAACGTTTTGTCTGCATAATATGACCTTTTTCGAAATACAGCAACAGAAAAAGCTGTGATGCCCGAACAAAACAACGACTACCGTCTGGTAGTATTTGAAGCTGGTAGGTATAGCTCTTTGGCGCTTAGATTTGTTAAAGGCAAGTTTAGAGAGAGTTATATATCCATCATTGAAGATACATAATGACAATCTTTTTTGTTGCTTCATTTGAGTTTTATTTTCATTTTATTTTAATTATTACAAGGATAATTAGTTGCAACAAAAACATATATACTCTACATATTAAAGATACAACAGGATCTCTATAAGGCTCTCTATAAGCAAAGGACATGCATTTATTCTTGTATACTCAGTGTGAAGTAGGCAAAGTTTGGAGAAATCTATACTTGATTGACATACTCATAGAAAGATGAATCAAGTGAACGGATACTATTAGGATGTATCTGCTTGGTAGTTGTCTCTTGGCATCTGATCAAGACTTAAAAAAGAAAAGAGGAGCTTGTGACTATAAGGTGTCGATGACAAGTCTATAATTATTGTGAAATGGTCCGACAATAATGTGGCCCGGCGTCGGGCTTCCTCCTGTGGCCCGATGTTCCCAAAAAGAAAAGTTACTGGTATTGGTGGCGTTGGTCGTACTGGCCAAAACATTAGTTTATACCGAACTAGTGTAAGATGAAAAAAAAAAATGCATGGTAATTGCGTCGAAAGCAATAGAGCAAAATGAATCATTTGTCCTTCAGAAGAAATTGTGCTCTTTCGTTAATTCGAAGCAATAGCGAAGACATGGGAGTTGGTTTGTGTAGAAGATTTGGCAGATCTTCTGCACCAGAGAATTTAGAATCAAGATATGATAGATTGGACCACCTCATTGAAGAGCACGATAAACAAACAAGATGTCGGGGTTTGTCTGAAGAAGGTATCAACAAAATGCAGTAAATGCCGGGTGACCTTCATGTGAGACGTTTCATTTTTTATCATACAAGGGACTGAAGCAAGAATTATGTTTGTTTCTGTTTTGTTATTGTTATTGCTATTTTATGTAAGTATTCTTACATATAGTTTTAGGTTTATAACATATTGCCAATAAAAATTCTATTAAAATTATGTTTATTTGCGTATTTACTTTTGTTCATATGGTCACTGTCCTTTTAAAAGGACACCCATTTGTCAGTAACACAGTCACACATTTTTTTGTACTATTTTTAAAGCTTGTGTTTTATTGTCAGAAACCCATAAAACAGCATACTGACTACAAATTCGAAAAAAAAAATTACAGGGCATATTTGGGTTAATGTTTCACTTTCTACATTCTATATTCTTTATCCATCCATGCCATTACTGAGCTGATGCCTTGCTCTTTGCAATCTTGTAATTCCCCTTTACTATTTGATGATCACAGTTTCATCCGTGAAAGCCAAGCACTAGTAAGGTTTGGTCAGATCTCACCTGACTTGAATGTACGTGTAACAATAATGAAGATACCTGCTTTGCAACAGTACAACGTCTGTTAAAAAATTTAGGAAAACATACAAGAATTCCGCGCATCAGAAAATAAACTTGTTCTTATTGTAAATTTCCCGTTAAAGCTTCGAACAAAAAAAACTATATTTTTTCGAAGGATTTAAATTAAATTAAATTAAGTAAATTAAAACATGTTTGTATTTATTTTTATTGATAATTATATATTACTCTTTCTTATAAATCACTCCGTACGAGATATTAAAGATCTCGTTGACGTTAAATACAACCAGTAAACAAAAAGTTCAACAGCACTTATTAATTAATTGACATCAATTACCTCATAATATATTTAGACAACCTAATAGTTTCTTCCGTCAAGTTTTATTGATGGCTCGTTAATATTCACATTAGCTTATTTCAATATCGAGATAATTTATTATAAATATCGTTAATGCTTTAATTTTGTCGCTCGCAGAAATGCCTAACATCAACAAAAAAAATTCCCATTACAAACGTAAGGTGGTTATTATAAGCTTTTTTTCTTCGGTAAAATGAAAATTCTTAACCTACCAATTTTGTGAGGTGAAATTTGATCTCATTCTTGTTGCAGTAAAAGTATATCGACGATGGTCGTGGCAAATAACATCATTACAGGTTCATTATATATCTTGTTAAAGCCTAATTTGTACCTTGTAACCCAACATGCCATGTAGAATCACTTAAGAAAAAACAAAAGAAGGAAGAGTATAGGTTCAATTCTTTTTGATAGCTTGTGGTGTCTGTCGTCACTATGAGGCAAGTAGAACATAGTAGAGAATTTTAAGTTTATTAAAAAAAATAATTTTGAGGTGAATTCATAAGTAACTTAAAAACACTGCCATCTACTGCCAATAATTTAACTTAATATACCATAACATATTCTACAGAGTCTTATTTTATTCCTGTAACAAATGTGACTTATTGATTTATTTCAAGTTAAAAAATTTATTTAACTGAGGTACTAGATGGATGTAGATACTTGATGGAAATTTATTTTAAATAAATAAACAAAGATTAACCCTTACTTGGTGTACAGTGTCTGACATATACCTGATAATTTTAATTATTGTGTTGGCAACACTGTTTGACGAACCTGATTTAGCGTCTCAGTACCTTTCCATTATTTATTGAGACGTATCACTGTGCTCTTGTTTGGTCATTTTACCTGTGTTTTGATTGGTTTGTATTCAATTATTTTAAACTTACAGTGTCCCACAGACACGGACACTCCATACGAGGTATATATTTAGGTGTCCACCAGACACGGAAGCACAGAATTCACCACATCAACTTTTTTTTGGTTCGTATAATCTTTTTAGTAGGCTTTTATTATTGGTAATGCTTATTTTATAAATAAATTTTAATTTTTATAGGAGCTATGGATGAATCTGGGCCCAGTAAACGAGTTCGTTTCGATGACGCAGAACTTGAAAATATACTTTTTGACGATAAATTTTCTGATGGGGACTTTTCAATTGATGATTCAGATGAAGATCCGGATTTTCAATCCCTTGACATAGAGGAGGTAATGAACGAAATATATTCCGAGGAAAGTGGCTCTGGCATTTCAGATGATGATTCTGTCGGATCTGATGTTGAGAGAGTTGTTGTACAACCACCCTCTGCACAATCTCCTCCCCCTTCTCAACAGCAACAATCAGTAAGTCAACTTTACCATGGGAAAAGAAATTGTTTTACGTGGAGCAAAACTCCTCCTCCCCTGAACAGGAGAACTTTGAGTCATAATGTAGTTAGAAAACTTCCTGGTGCACTGAACCCAGTGCGTTCATTAGGGGACAATCCTAAACGTGAAGATATTTTCTTATTACTTATAAATAAAAACATGTTGGATGAACTCATTCTACGAACAAACCAAAAAATGCGAAGTGTAAAAGAGTCATTGCCACGAAAAAATCATTATCGTTTTAGAGATACCGATACTACCGAAATGAAAGCATTTATTGGTTTGTGTTTATTGACATCAATATTCAAATCAAATAGTGAAGTCGTGTCGTCCCTCTTCAAAAGTGACGAGACAGGGTGGCCAATTTTCCGCGCAACTATGGCTAAAAGAAGGTTTGAAGTACTTCTTCAAACTCTTCGGTTTGATGATAACACTACGAGCACAGAAAGAAAAAAAACGGATGCCCTTGCAGCCATTTCTTTCATTTTTAACAAGTTTGTAAGCAACTGTAAAGAGCTGTATTGTTTAGGGGAGTACACTTGCGTTGATGAAATGCTTATCCCCTTTCGAGACCGGTGTAAATTTAGGATGTATATTTCCCAGAAACCTAACAAATATGGCATCAAAGTAATGGCACTAACAGATGGTCTAACGAGTTATTTTTATGATGCATATGTGTATACCGGAAGAGGTGCTGATGGCGAAGGGCTAACTGCTGAAGAAAAAAAAATGTTGATACCAACTCAGTCTGTGTGCTGAAGCTTACAAAATGCATTAAAAACTCAAATAGAAATGTCACTGCCGACAACTACTTTTCATCTGTTGAGCTTGTAAGAGAATTGAAGAAGAGAAAAATAACCTACGTCGGGACAATGAAAAAAAATAAAAGAGACATTCCAGAAGAATTTTTGACCCCGCCCCTTCATCAAAAAGAAAAAATAAAGAAAGAGTAGTAAGAGAGGAAGTAGGGTCGTAGCGTCGTCGTCGAAGTATGTGCCGTAAAGAGGTAAATATGTGAATTTGATTTCTTCAATGCACCATGAAGTTTCTGAAATTACAAACGAGGCAAAAGCTTATCAGAAATTATAAACTTTTACAACAATACGAAAGGTGGGGTCGATTCAATGGACCAAAAATGTGTCACCTATAGCTGTAACAGAAAATGTTATAGATGGCCTCTTGCAAATATATTTTTCCAAATAGTCAACATCGCTATAGTCAACAGCTATATTTTATATAATTGTTGCAAAAATGCGGAACATATAGAGATATTTGACTTTATAAAGCAAACTGCTTTGACACTGATAAGACGGGAGCTGATACGCCGAGAATCTTCCCCGTATCTAAGTAATAATCTGAAAAAAGTCATAAAAACTTCCATTGTTCCAAAAGGGCCGACTACTGCAAGAATTAGTCCACAAATGAGTGACAAACTAGACAGGAAAAGAAACTGCTCTTTGTGCCCGTACATAGCGAACCGCGCTACAGCTTATATATGTATAAAATGTTAAAAACTAATTTGTCTACAACAATGCTCAAAAAAAAATTGTAATACTTGTATTTTTGCTTTGCCAACTCCCTAATTTTTGTGACATTTTATATTATATTCTTTTAACAAGTTAGTGAATATTTTTTTACATTACATGTGTTTTTAGCCTGGTAGGCCTTCGTTTTTCTTGTAATAAAACAAAATAAATATTTTTAATCAACTAGAGTATTTTTTCACCACGCCGCGGTGCCGGGGTATATTTATAATATTTGCGGGTATTTTTAGCGCATTTGATTAATGATCAAACGTAAAAAATACCCAAAGTTTAAAAGTAGGTGTCTGATAGACACTGAAGTCGCATAATGACAAAAAAGAGACCAGACCAGGTAAGGGTTAATATCTAAAAAATTCCACTATATTTAAAATTGTATTTATAATAATTTTAAATATAGTTGAATTTTTTAGAATTAATCTTTTCTTATTTATTTGGGAAATTACATTTTTTTATGTTGAATTATTTAAAGGTGTTTGGATTGTATTGACTTCTACTTGATGGAATTCATTATAGATGTTTAATGAAAGACTTTTTTCTCTCTATTTCCACTTTGTTATTAATATTTGATGCCTTTCGCCAACACTGTATCTTCTTGTGACCTGGCTATTTTCGATGTTGAAATAGGTATAAATACAAAAAGTTTCTACAGCAAAAATTTACATTTTTTAAGTAATCCACACAGATGCTGTTTATTGTCTGTACAACAAAGGGATTTGTTCAGGTCTATTTGGTCATTTAGAAGGAGTTTCGCATCTTTAAGACGGTTTATTTCTAAATTGCTCAGATGGTTCAGTTTTTTGTCATTGTTATGTAAATTTAATATTTTAAATTCACTAAAAAATGGTTCTCATTTAACAAATGTAAGGCATAGTTCGAATTATGTTTATGGTTGAGATAGCTGTTATTAGTTTTAAAGGCTACATTTGTATTGTATTTGTACAAGAATCTTTCAATATTTTCCGATGATTTACCGATAATTATGTTATTATTTTGAATGAATGGTATTTTTCATTCTTTTGTGGATATATTTGAGAGACATCCTTTTCGTACAATTTTCTTTTTAGAATATTATTTGATGGTGTTTTGTTCATTATTAAAATCTACGTCTGATAAAGGAATATTGATCAGTCTATGTATAAGGCTATGATATGCTGCTAATTTATGTTGTAGTGGGTGTAATAATTTATTATGTATTTTTGTATCTGTTGAGAGGGATGCGAAATATCTTGAAACTATGTTTGTTTGTTTTTTTACTTTACATGTGTTTTTAGCCTGGTAGGCCTTCGTTTTTCTTGTAATAAAACAAAATAAATATTTTTAATCAACTAGAGTATTTTTTCACCACGCCGCGGTGCCGGGGTATATTTATAATATTTGCGGGTATTTTTAGCGCATTTGATTAATGATCAAACGTAAAAAATACCCAAAGTTTAAAAGTAGGTGTCTGATAGACACTGAAGTCGCATAATGACAAAAAGAGACCAGACCAGGTAAGGGTTAATATCTAAAAAATTCCACTATATTTAAAATTGTATTTATAACAATTTTAAATATAGTTGAATTTTTTAGAATTAATCTTTTCTTATTTATTTGGGAAATTAAATTTTTTTATGTTGAATTATTTAAAGGTGTTTGGATTGTATTGGCTTCTACTTGATGGAAATTCATTATAGATGTTTAATGAAAGACTTTTTTGTCTCTATTTCCACTTTGTTATTAATATTTGATGCCTTTCGCCAACACTGTAGCTTCTTGTGACCTGGCTATTTTCGATGTTGAAATAGGTATAAATACAAAAAGTTTCTACAGCAAAAATTTACATTTTTTAAGTAATCCACACAGATGCTGTTTATTGTCTGTACAATAAATGGATTTGTTCAGGTCTATTTGGTCATTTAGAAGGAGTTTCGCATCTTTAAGACGGCTTATTTCTAAATTGCTCAGATGGTTCAGTTTTTTGTCTTTGTTATGTAAATTTAATATTTTAAATTCACTAAAAAATGGTTCTCATTTAACAAATGTAAGGCATAGTTCGAATTATGTTTATGGTTGAGATAGCTGTTATTAGTTATAAAGGCTACATTTGTATTGTATTTGTACAAGAATCTTTCAATATTTTCCGACGATTTACCGATAAGTATGTTATTATTTTGAATGAATGGTATTTTTCATTCTTTTGTGGATATATTTGAGAGACATCCTTTTCGTACAATTTTCTTTTTAGAATGTTATTTGATGGTGTTTTGTTCATTATTAAAATCTACGTCTGATAAAGGAATATTGATCAGTCTATGTATAAGGCTATGATATACTGCTAATTTATGTTGTAGTGGGTGTAGTAATTTATTATGTATTTTTGTATCTGTTGAGAGGGATGCGAAATATCTTGAAACTATGTTTGTTTGAGATTTGTGAAATGAAATTTTCTATTGGAACCTTCTGTGTAAAGCACTAAACTCAAAGAGATTTACCACTAAACATTGAAAAACTTTTTTAAGCTTCTCGGCGTACGTTTCGCTAACCATGTTAGTATCATCAAGAAGATTTATTTTCTATAAAAATGTTGGCTTCGCTGAATAGCTTAGCCAATCGTATGTTAACATATGTTCACCAAGAATATCAGAACGTTGTTCATTAGGAATACACATTATATATCATTATATCACTAGAACTGATTCAATTAAAATATATGATCTTCATGGTAAAAGTTGGATTCTATTTATAACAGATCACTAATAGTTGATATAATAATAGAAATACTATAAAATACTACTAAAATAGTATTCTATTGTCCACTTTATTATATAAAAAGAAATTACTGTATTTTGAAAAGAAAATAAATTTATTATCGTACCTGTTACTATTTACCTTATCTTGGATATAATATCTTGACGAATAAATTAATTCACGCCGCTCGCAGTTTTTTGTATGATTTATACTGCAAAATTCACAAAGCAATTTACGTATATCACATACACATATGTCGTCTTATTCTAACAATACGACTGTGATGACTAAATATAACTTATCTTCATAGTAATACCCAACTGTGTGGTCAGTACTACGACTGATAACTAAAATTGTTTATATTTCCAGAATTGGCAATCGAAAATGAATAATCACCAGTTAAAAGGAAAATAACTTTTTCCAGCTACGGTAGGTGTTTAGTGCATTTTTACTGCTCAATCAAATATAATTGGCGTAAGATTAAAAGGAATTACTAGGAAATCACTGCTATTTTTATAAAAGGAGTTTAATAAATATACACTATCTTTCGTAATAATTTACGTACACGGTGTTATTTAAAAAGTCTAACATTCGTAATCCAGATAAAGGATTTATCAAACTATTCATAAACAAATATTTTTCAGTTTTATCAGATCTAAAAAAATTCTGTATTTTTCGTTGTTAAAGTCAGTTGAGTGAGAGTGTGAAAGGCATAATTTGCAGATGAGATAAAGTTTTGTTCTAATTATTTCGTGACTGTATAGTCAAAAAGTGTCTCCGTCTTCAATAAATTTAAAAGTTATATTTAATTGACAGTTGATAATCACCAAAGAATATCATAAACTACCAAAGGGACCGGGGAATCACTGTGCCTACTTTAAGATGAATGTATGGTATTCGGCAATCGTTACTGTCCCCGGTCTGATTTATAATGGTTTCATTTACGAAAAATCCGGCGATCTGCTGAGTTGACAGCAGCTAGTGAAAGTCTTCCAAAACGATCAAAAATTTCAATCATTGACAGGCAAGATTATGGCCTCTGTATTTTGGAATACGCATGGAATATTGTTCATCGATTATCTCGAGAAAGGTAAAGCCATCAATAGCGAATCTTACATAGCGTTATTGGTACGTTTGAAAAAGGCTATAAACGAACAACAAAGTGCTGTTTCACCAAGATAATGTACCTTCTCGCAAATCATTGAAACGATGGTTAAATTGCATGAATTGCACTTCGAACTGCTTCCTCATCCACCGCATTCTCCAGATCGGGCCCTCAGCGACTATTTTCTATTCTCTGACCTCAAAAAAATGCGAGTTGGAAAGAAATTTCGCTCCAACGAAGAGGTAATTACCAAAACTGAAGAATATTATGAACGCAAAGAGAAATCGTTTTGTAAAAAAGGTGTAGAAATATTAGAAAAGCATTGGAATGATTGTATCGCTCTTCAAGGAAAATATATTTATAAATAAATTTGAAATTTACAAAAAAGGTCTGTTTTATTTGTCAGACCGGGGAGTTATTGACCGATGTGTTATAACGAGAGAAAACATGGTGATATGCCGAAAGTGAGCTCAATAGCCAAAATATTCTCGGTGTAGACACGAAGGCAACAATATACACAAGTGTAATACGATGATAAATAATGTACATATCTGAAACAAGGCCCAATACAAGAGTAACACAGTGAATGGAATCAATGGAGATGAAAATATTAAGAGTAACAAAAAAAACTAATAGATAGAGAAAGGAATGTTATGACGATAGGAAGTGACACCAGTTAATGATATGATGACACGAAGAAAAATGGATGGCAAGAAAAAGGGCGGTGAAAATCGCAAAAGTTAAAGTCTCCAAATGGGAGAGGAACTTAAAAACCAGGAGGAAATTAAAAAAGGAAACATACAATCTACCTAATAGTATAAGCTGAAATAAGAAGAAAACGAAGAGGAAGAAATAATTAAATCGAAAAATGTGTGTTTGGATGGTTTTAATAAAACTCTAAGTTGATGCGGCGTTAAAAGTAAGCAAAACTAAAAGAGCAAGTTTACAATATATCGTACGAAACTATTAGAACTCAGCTTCACGTTCAAAATATTGGAAATAATGCAGTACTGCGAAGAGACCTTTATTAACCCTTTATCACATACACAGTCATATATGGCTGCTAAAGTTTCTATTTTTTTTTCAGTATGTAAAAAGATTTTTTTTTTCAAAATCAACTTTCAATCCTAAGTGTATATTTCTTGGTGTAACGAAAAGTATTTTTTGTTCTCTATAGTAAGTGCAAACAGGCAGACAAGTGAAGTTAAATTAGTGCTACTTTTATTAGTGGAAAAATCATATAAAAGGGTATGTAAAAAATCAATAAGTACAAAATACTTTCTTTGCATATTCAAGAACATGTGGTTGTTGTGGTTTTTGTGCTCTTTCTTTGGTTTTTGAACCTTCTTTTGACATAGCCACATTTGGTTTCATATACATTGCCACTAAAACACTGTCTGTCAAATATGGCTTCGTATGCATTCAAGTTTGCTTTCTGTTCTTCATAGAAATGGATCTTTCCTGGTTCTGTGGTACTTCCAAGATGTCAATTCTATTTCTGGAGATGGTATATTGAGTAACGATGAGCTTGTTTCAGACTTTAACCATGAATACGAATCTTACTCTCTACATGCTTGTCAAAGAAAACATATTATCAAAGCATAATCCGAACCCGATAGCTCTGATGATGATGATATGACTATAAAATCTTGCAGGCTCCATCTACATCCAAACCAAAAGGAAAGATATCCAAAAAAGGCCAGGTCATTTGGAAAAACCAAAAACTGGAAGCTCTTGATGAAAAAAAAATGAAATTCAAAGGAAATTCCAATCTACCAGAAACAATCAAGCAGTTAGATATACTAAAAGAAATGTTCAAATTTCTGTTCCAGTCTAACATGAAATATTTTTAAGACAACGTCCATAAGCCAGGAAACATTACGAGAGAAGTGGAACAATTTATTGGAATCATAATTTTCATGTCTTGTGTGAAGTTGTCATCAACGATGATGTATTGATGTATTGATATTGATTGAAACATGTAGAGCACGTACGAAACCATGACATTCAATGTCCATGGTCATGGAAACCAAACCAAAGAATTTCAACGAAAACTTCAAACCCCGAAGATCACGATAAATTTTTAAAAGTTAGATCTCTTTTAGTCTATTCGCGAACATTTGCTGTTAGTGCCAAAGAAAGAGTTTTTAGCAATGGATGAGGAAATAATTCCCACCAAATATAGTCACGAAATCAAGCAGGATAATCCTGCAAAGCCACATAAATGGGATTACAAAAATCAGGTTCTGAGCGGCGTGTTAGGCTTCAACTACGACTTTGATATTTTTGATGGAGAGCAAAGTATTTCCTATCCTTCAGATGCACCTGATCTTGGCGTCAGTTCTAATGGGTGATCAAACTCGCATCCACAGTATGCTTCCAGTTCCCCAAGATGATGAAAACATCAACGAATATTCGAGAACTACTCAAAATTCCATTCTTCCATCAAGTGTCAAGTTTAATTATGACAAAATGTCAAGTTTAATTATGATAAAAAGAGAAACAAAACTGCTTCAAAGATTTCCACAAAATATGATTGTATTTTTAATTTAACCCATACATGGCTTCGTCTAGTAATTTCTAGAATAGTAATTGTATTTTTTTCTAATTTGGACTGATTATTTAAGACAAATAAAAGAGGTTTTCATTAAAAAAAAAATGTTATTCAATCTCCATAATTCATGCAATGAGTTAAACGAAACGCATATAACAAAACTACATGTTTAGGCAAAAAAAATATCAGTAAGAAAGTATCAGATAATATAAATAATATCATATAGTTGATCAATACGGGATTTTGAAAGTTCATAGGATCAGATCCTGTTAGAAAATCAAATACTATATGAAAACATAAATGAATAAAGGTATGGATTTAGAATTAGCGGCGCACCAGCAACTAAGGCTACTTAGCGACTGGACCTACAGATAAACCAATTCAGCACCCGCTTGAATTATTAAAGCTTGGGTTTGATCTTAACCATATACCTCTCGAGAAGTCTATCGAATGGCAACTGAAAAACACAGAATACCCCTCAGAAGTCGTGGTCTTATTTAGCCACGGTCGGTTTGACCGAGGTGTGATTCTTTATCATATATTCTTGCCAAGAAACAATTATGGTGCCATCAGGTCACTACCTTAGATACCGCCAACCCAACAAATCAGGAGTGATACATGTTAATCTGAATAGAAAAGATAAACCTTTTAGAATGAGAAAACTTTTGGAAAGAAAATGTTTTGCATTTTCTGCGAAAACTATGAGACTATGAAATAAACACACACTCACCTCATCAGCTTCCTCTTGCAAAGTCCTGTATCTCCCCAATTCTTTCAGCCTCTCGATTCTCTCCATTTTAAGTTGTTCCAGTCTTTTGGTGACTCGTTCCACAGCGTTGAAGTAATCGAATGCCAGATTCGTGCCACGCTTCACATCCTGACTGCTGATAAGCCACTGACCACGTTCTGCCAAACTGGATACGGTCTTGTGTCCATCTCGTCTCAGTCTCTGGACCGTTTCTGAGTCCAGAGCTTTAGAAATTTGCCTGAAATTATCAATAAGAATTGTAAGAGAAAAAAACCATTGTTTTATTTTGGAGGGCATACACAAACTTTACACGACACATGATTTCCTACAGTCTTGCTTGTATCAGAGTAATGAGAAAACTATTTTTCATTTTTAAATGTTTATATATAGACTAAAACCCATTAAAGTATATTTAGATATAGTGCATATTTTCTAACAAGATTACATTCAATCATGCATGAGACATTCGGAGAAAAAACTACGAAGAATGTATATCGAATCAAAGGATTGTTAATGGATTTTAATTAGAATCGTCATATATCAATCTTTGAATTAATTATTGATATTGCCACAAGAATGAGGCAAATATTGATAGTATTCTAATAGAAAAAAGCTTAACTGATTTTCTTTTTTGAAGAATGGCCCATTAAGGATTATTAGAAAAAGGTGTTAATTAGTATAAGTCCAAGAATGTCACGTAAAATTACAAATTGTTGTATGTTAAAAGAAGGCTTGGTTGACTGCATTATCGAAAAATTGGGGTCAATGTATTCGTTTGTGAATCTAAAAATACCTTTCCTAGTTTGTTCTTTTCTCATTCCATTGCTAGTTTGTAGGACTATATGCATTTGGTAAAGCGAACATTAAAATTATATTAATTAACTAATTGAAAATTAAAGCTTAATTTATTAAGCAGTATAATTTTATAGAAAAAAAGTACCTTTTTATCAGGAAAAAAAAATGAAAAGATCGCGAAACGACAAAAGAATTATATGATCTACTATATTTTGAAGTTTCACCCTTCATATGAACATGAAGCTTCAAGTCTATCCTCACTCAATTCATTCGTACAAAAACACCAACTTAAAGTAAACGTATCAGTGTTATTTTTTAAAATGGAAAATATTGAAATTCGTGCATTGATAAAATTCTTTGTAAGAGAAGATTTAAACGCAATTGAAATTCATAGTGAAATGGTGTAAATGAATTAGGGGAGTCTGCTCCTTCAAAAATAATGATTTGAAAGTGGACAGGCGAGTTTCAACGTGGTCGTACAAATCTGGATGACCATCCTCGTTCTGGACGTCCAATACGTATAACTACTGAACAAATAATTAACTCTGTATTTGGGTGACAGACTTTGAGAGAGAAAGTTAGATAAAAGCTGAGATGAGAAAGCTATGTGCAAGATCGGTGCCCAATTTGTTAAATCCTGATCAAAAACGACCAGTAATACTTTCTAATCAACATTTGAATTTTTTTCGAAAGAATAAAGTGGATTTTAAACGTCGTTTTGTAACTATGGATGAGACTATTAGGTTTTATTACTGAGGGTTTATTACTATGATCATCAACTGCGACAACAAACCGCATAGTGGACTAAGCCCGGTTCAGTTCCGAAGCAGCCAAAGTAGTCAAAATTGACCAAAATGGTTATGACATCAGTTTTTTTGGGCCTGGACTTAATTGAGTACCTTCAAACCGGTATAATAATAATAGGACAGTATTACTCAAACCTTTTGGATTAATTTGAAAGAAAAATTCGTCAGAAAAGACTGGTTTAGCGAAGAAAAAAATAATTCTCCATCAAGACAATGCACCAGCTCATAGAGGTATTCTTGCAATGGCAAAATTGAATGAGCTACACCATAAATTGTTGGAGCATCCACAATATTCGCCAGATCTGGCCCCCTCTGACTGTCATCTGTTCCCAAACGTCAAAAAATTGGCAACTGCGTGGCAAGCGTTTTTCATCAAATAACGAAGTTCTAGCAGCTGTAGATGAATATTTTGAAGGACTTCCAGCAAATCACTTCAGATATTCCATGAATTTGAGAACCGCTGGAAAAAATTATTGGGCTTCAGGCAGATTATGCGGAAGAATGAAGTAATTTTTTAACTATAATGACCCTAGTATTAATCAAAATATTTTCAATCGCTTCCTATAACTTTTTTCCGTTTTCTGACAAAAATTGGATTCCGCTACTAAAGAATAACAACATAATATAATCATTGAACATCTTTGAGGAGGATCATTGAACATCTTTGAGGAGGATGTTGCATCAATGACAACAAGTGGTAATCCAATGGCACCAAGTTTAGAGAAAATGTTGGATGCAGAAAGACCTTCCTTTACAGGTTCCAGCAGTGTTTCTTTTACAGGTTTTACATGTAGTCACATAATGGTCACATAATGGTGGTCACATGTAAAATAAAATTGGCTATTTCTTGTTTATTTTTCCGATGTAAATGTTTATAAACCTTCATAGAAGTAACATTTAACATACAGATCGTAGAAAAAAACATTAAAGACAATCCACTGCTTGACCCTTCAACAATAGATCGAAATGTAGACTTTTGTGACTAAAAAGGTATTGTGGAGATTGATTTTATACGCTTAATTCGTCTAGTTTGTATCCTGGTGATTTCTGGCTTTTATCTAAACTGAAACTGATCTTTCAGCTTTTGTTTGCAGCTTTGACAATAACATAAATATAACATTAAGAATGAATTAAAATTAATTAAAAGAATGTTCGCCACAGTACTTCTCTAGTCACCCGCCGGAAATTTTTGCGACGGAAATGAAAAGAGTATATGATGAATGTGGTAATACATTTCGATTCTTTATTCATTATAAAATTTGACATGACATATGTGTTATATAACATTCATTCGAAATCTCTCTTCACACTTCTGGACTGTATCTGCCAACTTTTTTTTTCTGGCACAGTTCCAATTTCTCCGCGAATCTCAACTTTCAGCTTGTACGAAGACTTTCGAATTGAGGTAACCTCAAAAAATGTTTGTTTATACTATTGAATATTAATTTTAAAATTAAAAAAAAATGATGGAATCTTTTAAATACTTGAGGGATAAAAATTGTGCCTAAAAATTTTTTTTCACCGATTTTTCATAAATGGTGAGGACTTTGGAGGTTGATAAGATAATTTAGAGTTTTCGTTGTAAGTTTACATGTAAGGTGACCAAAAACTTTAATTGAATTAATTTTATTTCTCTTATTTATCTTTTTCTTTTAATTCCTCTAACGTTAATAGTTTTCGAGTTATTTGTGACGACTATCCTTTTTTTTGCGAATATTTATTTGTTACTAACTTTTGCAATTATTTATGAGGAGGGTTTGACATTTTTGCACACATTTCTAGATCTAATTCCCAATCCAATGAGCCCTCGCTCATAATTTAAATCGCAATAGCAAGAATTGAAACGTTTTTAAACTTATGAATTAGGTTGTCTGAACTACCCATCGGCGGTGTGTAGCGGTTGCCTATGCCATTTTCCGTTCTCTTTGCGCTGGTTTTTGCGTAGTCGTCTTTCAGTTTTGAGTTTTATTTAACCATACTCTTCCTCAAACATCTCATTTCGACATTTCAAGTTCTTCTGGATCATTTTTTACTTTTTTGCTGTTGGTGTCCAAGCTATTTTTACTTCATGGAATAATTCTATTTTCTATTTTGGTTGAGTGTCTAAGCCAAATCAGTTTTTGTTGTATATCTTCAATTATAGTTTTTTTTTTCATAATTGTCGGTTCTGTTCTGTTTGTTCATAGTTGTACATATTTCTTCATTTTCATTTTCTTTACTCTTTACTTTCCAATATTTGATAATTTTGATCTAAGCTACGTATAAACTTCACACGAAGTATTTATGTCCTTATTATTCAACTGGTGATCAAATTTTGGCCCTCAATAAATAAATACGTAATTTTTACTAAAAATAATATTCTTCGAACACATATTCAATATATTGAACAATATATTCTATATTTTCATGATGAGGTATGAGACTATATAGTACGGGCATTACAGTTGTGGTGCTGCAGCCTGTCAATGAGCCTTGACTTCCTTTAACCTTTGCGTCTATTCCGATCAACCTCTAATAGCCCTTTGGCAATTTTTCATGTGCAGCAATTTTTCAGAAACCATTGTTCTGCCTCTCGTTTTGTACCCACTATTGGTCCCCCAATGATTCTCCTTGATATTCGACTTTCTGGGTCACGTATCTCACCCATATGATTCGCTGCACCTTTCTACAGCCTACAATATCCAGATTGTTGTAAAATGGCTTGGGTTTGAAATGACACTTGATCTTCAAATTTCAATTATTATTCATACACCAAAAATTCGTCTGAGAACATTTCTTTGAAATATTGCAACAATCTCTTCTGTTTTCTTAACGAGGGTCCACGTCTGGGAGCCAAAAGTGTGAATGAGTGTTTTATAGATAGATTTTAGCTTTCCTGTTCCTTTGTTTAAATTTAGATCTTCGAACAGAGATCAAAGAGTAACTTGTTTTGTTGCCCTTCATAATATGGTATCTGATATATGCTGTGATGATGTTGTTTTGGTCTAATTTGCTTCAATGTTCTCATCGGTGACTATCTATTTCGGTTCTCTTTTTCGGTTAGTTCTTTTTTCCATTAGCTTTGTTTTGTCTATAATTGTTTCTAGGCCGGCTTCTTTGGCATTGACCTTTATTTCATTATAGGTCTCTCTCTGAATGTTTTTTCGATCATGTTAATATATTTACTTCATTTGCGTACCCTATGCTTTCTGTTTTTTTATTTATAACCGTTACATTTACGTATTACGTCTGTTTCACCGATGGGGATCCATCCCCCTATCGCATAGTTTCTCCAGCCTCAAATTGCACCGTTGTTTTGTTATTAGATTTGTAGTACTGCTTTAGCATTAAGTATAGTTTATATGAGTTGATCTAATAAGCTGAATAGGTATTTCCATTTCCTCCATGGCCTCGTTTACTAAAAGGTATACAACTTTACTGCCCAATCTTCCTATAGATGGCGTTAGCGGTAAGTAGTCGTCGAAATAAATACATCACAGGGGGCATGATGTATTTTAAATCTTTAGGCATCTTGTAAACATAACCCCATAGCATCAGTAGTCGATTTGAGTTTATATTATAAAGTTATTCGCGATTAAATCTGCAGCTGAGGCTCACCGAATGTCCTCAGATACTTATGGTGAGGCTGGTATGAGTGAAAGAACATGTCGTGAGTGGTTTCAACGATTTAAAAGCGGTGATTTTTCACATCGAAGACCGGCATAACGGTGGAAGAGCGAAGGTTTTTGAAGATGAAGAATTAAAGACATTGCTTAATGAAGACTCGTGCCAAAATCAAGAAGAGTTGGCAAGATCATTGTGAGTGACTCAACAAGCAATTTCTAAACGTCTCAAAGACCTGGAAATGGCCCCGAAGCAAGGATATTGGGTGTTATACGAGTTGAAACCCAGATATATTGAACGCCGTTTGTTTGCTTGTGAACAGTTGCTTGAAAACATTTTTTTTGGGGGTTGCTCGCCACGATCTAATTACATTACATTATTGTCAATGTAAGTAACATTGACATATACACAAAATACTATAAATTAATATAATTTATTTTTTAGATTCGTTTTGAAAACGGGAGAAGACCTCCCGAAACGTTAACGTTAAACAGTTTGTATTTATTTTAGAAAATTTTAATTTTTTTTTCAAATTTTGTTCGTTAGGCGAAATTATTACAGGAAAAGAATCACTGAGAAATTTGTCTCCGTTTGATTTTTTTGTTTTTTACCCAGTGATCCTTTATTTACATAAGAACAGATATTTTTGATATTTTTTTGAATTTTAGATCATGGCAAAAACCCAAAAAATGAAAAAAATATATGAACACGCCACAATCATTCAGACAATAGAAAGGAAATCAATACAAAAGAAAGCATTTACGGTTAGAGGCGCATCGGCATCTAAGGCTATTTAGCGACTGGACCTACAGCTTAAGGTGGGTTCCGAATCACGGTCATCAGCTACCGACAAACCCAGGCCAGCACCCCCCCCCCCCCCTCAGGCTATCAACTCTTGGTTATGTGCCTACCCATAAGTCTATCAGAAAGCCTACCGACTGGCGAGTAACCAACGTAGAACATTTATCAGAAGGCATCCGGCCTTATTCAGCCTTTAACTGGCGTGACTGAGGGGTAATTCGTTGTCGGATTTTACACTCTTTCCAGAAACAATCACAGACATTTAGCTGTGGATATGTGTTGGCGTGTGTGTATATAAGTATGTGTGTAGGGTAGGAAGTAAGACGGACAGAAGAATTAAAGAAAACCCATCTGAGCGCTGGAATCGCTACCTTTAGATTGCCAGGCAGGCGACTACCGACCAGACCACCGTGACCGGCTCAAACAATAGAATAATTAATGTTAATTATTACCCATAATTTTATTTATACTATATATATTATATTATATACACCATAGCACCAGTAGTCGATTTGAGTTTACATTATAAAGTTATTCGCGATTAAATCTGCAGCTGAGGCTCACCGAATGCCATCAGACACTTATGGTGAGGAAGGTATGAGTGAAAGAACGCGTCGTGAGTGGTTTCAACGCTTCAAAAGCGGTGATTCGAACGTCAAAGACCGACATAGCGGTGGAAGAGCGAACATTTTCGAAGATGAAGAATTAAAGATATTGCTTAATGAAGACTCGTGTCAAAGTCAAGAAGAGTTGGCAAGATCATTGTGAGTGATTCAACAAGCAATTTCTAAACGTCTCAAAGACCTGGGAATGATCCCGAAGCAAGAATACTGAGTGGCATACGAGTTGAAACCCAGATATATTCAACGCCGTTTGTTTGCTTGTGAACAGTTGCTTGAAAGGCTAAAACGGAAGGGATTTCTTCATCGCATTGTAACTGGGAACGAAAAATGGGTTTGTTACGATAACTCCAATCGTCGAAAATCATGGAGATATCCCGGCCATGCTTTCACGTCAACGGCCAAATCGAATATTCACGGTTTCATGGTCATGCTCTGTATTTGGTGGGACTAGCTCGGTGCAGTATATTACGAGCGGTTAAAACCATCTGAAACAATCACAGGAGATCGTTATTGAATGCAATTAATGCGTTTCAGTTGAACACTGAAGGAAAAACGGCTGCAATGCAGCAAAAAAAACATACTTGGACACGTTGAAATCGGAAGTACAATCCCACCCGCCATATTATTCAGACGTTGCTGCCTCTGACTGTTAGAAATCAAGAAGTCAGAAATCAAAAGTTTTGTCAACGCGGGATTCGAATGCTGCCGGAAAGATAGGAGAAGGTATGTGGCGTATTGTGGACAATATTTTGAATTATAAATGTAAAGGGTATTCCATTAAGAGGTTTCGAATGTTGGTAACGAATAAAAGAAACGTTTCATAACATACCTGAAAGTTATTTATGGCGGTGCGAAGCTGGATAGTGTACAATTATACGTGGAATACAACATGTGTCAAATGACCGCCACGACTTCTCTGGCAGCTCACAATTCTTTTGTTGAAATTCTCGATTACTGCTGAACACATTTGCGGAGTTATGTCACGAATTATTCGCCTAATTTCTTCTTTCAACTGTTGAACGGTTTGCGGATTATTTTCGTAAGCTTTGACTTCACATAGCCCCACAAAAAATAGTCTAGCGGCGTCAAGTCGCATGACCTTGGTGGCCAATTTACGTCCCCATTCCGGGAGATCAGCCTCCCTCCAAACAGTGTACGCAATAAAGTCAATGTTTCACGTGCTGTATGACATGTCGCACCATCTAGATGGAACCACATATTCTCTAAATCCATGTCCATTATTTGATCCCATAAAAAAACATAAATTATCGTTCGGTATCGTTCTCCGTTTACTATAACAGCTCGTTCATCTTCATCTTCAAAAAAATACGGTCCAATGATACCCTCAGCCCAAAAACCGCACCAAACTGTGACACGTTGAGCATGCATCGGGATTTCGTGGATTTCTCTAGGATTTTCATTGCCCCAGATGCGACAATTTTGTTTATTCAACAAAATACATTTATTTCAACAAAAGAATTGAGAGCTGCCAGAGAAGTCGTGGCGGTCATTTGACAGATATTGTATTCCACGTATAATTGTACACTATCCAGGTTCCATAAATAACTTTCAGGTATGTTATGAAACGTTTCTTTTATTCGTTACCAACATTCGAAACCTCTTAATGGAATACCCTTTATAATCAGTTTTTTTAAATAAAACCTTGAATTTTGAAAAAAAAATAACGGCGGGAGCAAAGTTGTACCTTTTACTATACGCGATAGTACGCCTGTCTGAAGTTCATAAATATTTCTAATAAAGGAGCTTCAAATTATGTTGTTTTCTCCATAATTTGATGAACTGTGAGCTAATGATCTATTGTTCAGCGTTCCCTTCTCCTTAGATATTTGGTTCTGTTCTCTGTCACACTATGTTTGTTAGAATTTAATCAGTTTTAAGTGTAAAGCAATAATATGCCACGATGATAATTTTCGCCTGCAAGATTCAGTAATTTTGAAGGTATCTTGTTTATACCTGGGGCTTTATTGCTTTTGAGTTTCATTAAGCTTATCTTGCAACGGTGACACTTCTACCACTACTACAGGGCTGTATTTAAAAACTATGACCTACCAAGCTTTTTCTATACTACTCAATTTTTCCACCTTATGTATTCTGAATAAAGTTTTTCAAGGATCAAAAAATCGGCCTATGTTTTATGACAAAGTATCGAACGTTTTTTATGACAATAATTTAATATTTGTAAAACAATAAATATACAGTTCCTTTTATTTCAAGTTAATCTAAGAATTTATTATCGACTTAAATAAAGTTTTGACTCACTTTTTATCCATTTTAGTGCACCACTTTCGAAACCTAACAATAACTAAATCATTGAGTCACATAAACATGAGCAACGTTATTGGGAAAATCATCACAATCGTTCGTTAAACTCATCGTCACCTTGCAATATTTCATTTTAAAGCTTTTACGAAACAATTCGACATTCTTTCGACTCGGACCACGTAGCACAAGACCAGACGGCATGTGTTAAGATAGGAACTATTAATACAAGATAGATATTTTTGCATTATGCTTTACTTGTCTAACTGTACGATAAGATATGCGCATACATTAGGCATTTTTTCAACGAGATAATGAACCGACTGTAGATACACGACCATACTTTTGTTGAATGTATTAATTAAACAGTAGCAAAGAAAATATTAGTCAGTTTCCGTATATATTATTTGCATTTTCTTTATTTTTATGTACAGTTATCCAAATTGAATGCCAAATTTTCATTTCATAGAAAAATTAATTTTCACTGAAAATTTTCTGATTAATGGTTGATTAAAGTAAATGGATTAGAACTCGAGACAATAATTAATTTTTTTTTTTGGATTTTTCGCCACGATCTAATTACATTACATTATCGTCAATGTAAGTAACATTGACATATACACAAAATAAAATAAATTAAATTATTTTTTTTATAATATAATTTATTATATTATATTATTAATTTATTTTTTAAATTCGCTTTAACGTTCAAAAGTTTGTATTTATTTTAGAAAATTTTTCTATTTTTTTAAATCTTGTTCGTTAGGCGAATTTATTACAGGAAAAGAATCACTGATAAATTTGTCTCCGTTTGATTTTTTGTTTTTTACCCAGTGATCCTTTATTTACATAAGAACAGATATTTTTGATATTTTTTTGAATTTTAGATCGTGGCGAAAAACCCAAAAAAAGAAAAAAAAATATATGAACACGCCACAATCATTCAGACAATAGAATAATGAATGTTAATTATTACCCATAATTTTATTGATACTATACAAAATATTGTTTTATTTAATTTACTTTTAATTTCCATCGTTATTAACAATCTTCGCCCATCTCTCTGAAAATTGATGATAAAATGAGAATGATTTTGAAGAAAAACGGTCTTCGAATGCAGTTTTTTTCCGCGAACAAAATGCTACATACAAAGGTCGGTTCACAGTCTATTTGCGGTACGCACGGCTTTTCTTGTTCTATCAAGAGAAAAACACGAGTGAAAGCCGTCGTATACTTGTGGAAACGTGTGGTGATAATGTCTCAACGCAAGACGCTTGTGGGCGTTCGTTTAGACGATTCAAAAGTGGTGATTTTGATTTGAAAGGTAAAGAACACGCAGGTCAATTGAAAACAATTGAAGATGCAGAATTATAAGCATTTTTAGAAGACGATATGTATACTCAATAGCAAATGGCAGAGAGATTGCATGTTGATCGCCGAACCATTTGTTATTGTCTGCATGGGAAAGATCTAGAAGGCAGGAAAATGGGTACCACATCAGCTGAAAGACAGGCAGATGGGAAAGCGGAAAACGGTGTGCGAAGGTTTGCATTCCCTCTAGTATGAAAGAAATACTTTTTTGCATCGGATCGTGACTGGAGATAAAAAATGGCACGACAAAGCTCCGTTTCTATAGATACCATTTCTACTCTTGGCTGGTCGGTCTTACTTGCCTCGCCCGTCTTACTCATCGACTACCACTTGCTTTCATGCAGTCTCACGCACTTGTCACACGATGAAACACTTCAATAATTACGGAAATGTCGAAAAATGGCTTGATGACCGGTCCACCTTAAATGATGTATAAAAATAACTGTTCAGCTAGAGATGGCGCATACTTTGCATTAACCATTTTTTACTTTTCTACCAAATTAAACACGCATTTTAAGAAAAAAAATAAGAATTATCAGCCTCCAGAGCTGGTAAATCTAAAAAGATGGTCATCAGGACAATACGGTGGACGAGGCGAACTCTTTCTTTTTTTCTAACAGTTGTATTTTTTTTAAGGGTAACACTGATTTTGGAGTTAAAGGTACTTGTCCTGGTGTGTTTCTTGTAACAATTTATTGAAGAAAATAATCTCTGCCAAACCTGAACCAAAAATACACTGCGGATTTTGGTTTCACAGGTTGAATTTTGACTTTAACTAAAAGTTAATATGATGCCTACATCTTTCTCTTTGCTGCCCTTTATTCAGTTGTTTTAAACGCCGTTATATTGTGACCACGCACTTCTTAAGCTTTGTGCCCTATTCGATCAGCTTAGATATTAGGATCAGTTTCAGATCCTTATTGAACACAATAAAAAAGATCGTTTTCACCATTACGATCTCAAACCTAAGTAATAGTGGAATAGTAATATAGTTTTGATCTTGCCCAATAGACACTACACTTCCTTAGCATTGATAATCACTCTTTGCACCCGGGAGATAGTAGAATGTTAGGAGCGAAATTCAAATTTGTACTCCGAACTAGATCTTTACGTAGCGGTAGCGTAGTTTATGTGGGTGGTTTACTCCAACAACTTTCCACTGAGGTGAAAAGCATCCTAAACTTAAGATCATCATCATCATCATCATCATCATCATCACCATCATCATCATTATCATCATCATTAATCCGTGTCAATCCACTACAGGATGAAGGCCACTTCAGCATTGCTTCCAACTCTCGCGATCCTGAGCTTTCCTCTGCCATTCGGGTCCAATATACTTTATGATGAACGTTGTTAATTTAGTTAGTCGTGGTTTAAAAAATTATTTCAGCTAACTTTAACACTTCAACACTTCAACAATTCAAAAAATGGCCTATTTAGTCAAGATTTCAAAATGGTACAACAATTGCCACTTTTATTTTCACAAAAAATATTATTGCTTATTTTGTTTTGTAAAAGGACCACATTTCAAAAAACTCATAGCCTGATAAAAATATTTTTGTGTGCTTAAAAATGGTCTTCACCAGTGTAAGTGAGATGGACAGATGTGATAGAATGAGACAGATAGTGACGCTGTTGGATGACGAGTTAGAGAGAGACATGTTGACATTCAACTTTAAGATGGCCAATTTAGTGGAGATTTCAAAATGATACAATTGGTATATTTATATGACCAGTTGATTGAGATATATATGACCAGTTGATTTGGTCTTCCTCTGTTCGTTTCGATTCGGCTGTTTCCCTGCGTTGGGCTCGAGCCCAGCTGACGACGGCTGTGAGGCCAGAAACCGGTCCTGGGAGGTACTTGTCTCGACGTGGTGGCGGCGACTGATTTGAGACGAGCAGTGGTACGTGGAAGTACGGATGAAAAATTTCGGTTTTTCATATATATATATATATATATATATATATATATATATATATATATATATATATATATATATTATTAGAAGCTTGGGACAACTGAAAGGCAATATTTTGAGTACATAGACATTAATAAAATCACGGCCCGGAGTTTTTTTTCGAATTCTCGACTTGATTTTTGCATTTTAAATATCATTTTCTGGTAAAAGCATGGTTGGGTATAAAAGCTTCCAAAGTTTTTTTGTTAATGTAATGAAGTATGACGCAATTTCTATTGAATTATATAGGGTAAGCTCTAAAAATTCGGACATAAATAAAAATTAAACCAAAATTGGAACCAAATATTGAACATGGCACTTAGGTGAAGTCCTGGGAAATCCGAAGAAAAAAGTACAATAAGGCGAAAAATTTAAATTGAAAATTGTCAGGAATTTTGAAGATTTTTAACATAAATATTTAATGAATTTCCATCAAGTAGAAGTCAAAACAATAACAAACAAAATTCTTAACATTCTTATATATTAGTGTATTTAATTACCTGCATTGGTGATTTAGAAATCTTCTTGTTATTTGATTGGGAATATCTTCATTCCTCAACTGAGACAGGGTTGACAGTAATGACCTTCCAGCTATCTTACAGGCATCTACGAATGGTTCTAATTGTTTGAAGAATTCAACCCATTCAAGTTGATCGTGAGTACACGTTCCACCACAACTTGCTGGTGATTGTGTTTTGTGAAGATACTGAATTAAGCTTGATTCTTCCGTTATTAGAACAGCCTAGAAGAAAAATAAAAATAGTTAAAATTATGGGAATACAAGTTTCTATAGCAGTTCTAGTTGATATTTAAGAGTTTTTGGAGCGTCTTAATATTTGAACACCTAAATAGGTAATATTAATAAAATTAGTTTTACGATTAATCTTTTACGAAGAGGGACTGTTTTATTTAGCTGAATGCATAAGCAAAAATATCCCATATGGAGTTCAAGGAAATCCAAGAGCTTTTAGAATTAACCTTATATCGTCACCAAGTCACTGATTTTCAGTCTATAAGAAATATTAGTCCATATTTTGTCAAGTACAACGTTGGCGATATAATTACCGTAAAAACAAAAAGTAGCAGCCATTTGTGATATAAAAATCAATGCAACAAATTTATAAAAACATTGTAAACATTTTATTTTATTTAATTCGAAGTTTGGACAAAAAATCCTATTCTTATTGATATATCGATATATCGATCTTATACAACCTTCTTCTTGCTAATGTAGTTCTACAGTTTCTGAGTGCGCCCTGACTACAGAAATGACTTTCCAGACCTTGTCCTAAGCATAGAAGATGGCTAAGGCGGCGATTTCCAAAGAGGGAAGCGCGGATTAGTGCGATGGAAGGCTTAAACGGAGGAAGGAACTTCAATATAAGTATGAGATAAACACTTATTTGAAAAATATATATTTTGCTGAAATAGATTGATAACCTTCAAGTATTAGTTGAAAATAATAATAACATATAAATATAACAAATAAACTACATAAAAACAGTTCTTACTTCTATACCTCACTTCAATATTATTGTGAAGTGCTTTAGCTAGCTCGTGTAATAGTGATTCAAATAGTGTTTCAATCAAAAGAAGAAATTGCAATTTTTCTCGATGAAAATTATAATGAAGAGGTAAATTTGTGTAAAAATTATAACTTTATTGTTAAACCTGCCTATTTAGTTGAAATTTTTGAAAAACTTGAATGTTTCAAATAAATCAATAATACAAGGACCACAAATGCATTTACTGACTGCAAAAGACAAAGTGAGAGCATTAATAAAAAAGAAATGAGGAAATACAATCAAATTTTCAAAATCGATATGTTTCCAGTTTTAAATAATTTTTGATATCTTCCACTTGTCAATGAATAAGATGATGAATTTGGATTGACAACTATCGAAAAGGAAAAATTGATAGAAATATCGTGCGATACTTCATTGAAGTTGAAAAATTTGTTACACCTGTTAAACACTGTTAAACCCTTTTTTAATTTTGGTTATATATATATATATATATATATATATATATATATATATATATATATATCTATATATATATATATATATATATATATATATATATATATATATATATATATATATATATATATATATATATATATATATATATATTTATTATTCACGTATGGGCCCTGGTGGACCACGCGAAGTACAATTAGAGGCGTTTGTTGTTCGTTCCACATATGTATTTTGTGTCTGTACGTTCTTCTATCCTCAATCTTTGTGGGACCCATTTGTGCCTTTCCCAGATAAGCTCTGACTTGTGCGATCCATGGTACTGTTGACTTCTGGTCAAACACCTAACAAAAATGTTCATATATATTATTATTTATTTATTATTCACGTATGGGTCATGGTGGACCACGCGAAATACAATTACAGGCGTTTGTTGTTGTTAGCCTTCCTTTGTGCCCATACTGATTTCATTCTTTCGCTATGAGCTTGTTTCCTTTCGTCAGACCAAGTTGTTCCAGTCTTCCTACATTTTTCTCTCTGGCCAACCTTCCAAACGTTAACCTTGTGTCTGAAACAGCCTCTATCCTGAATTTCACTTTGTGTAATATTTGCTGATCTTAGGTCCTCTTTAACTGCAGCAATCCATTTAATTATTTCTACTTTAGCTTTACTCCTATTTTCATAAAATTCGACTATTTGTCTAGTTAACCTACTCGGATTCATCCGTTTTATGTGTCCGTAAAACTTAAGTCTTCGTTTTCTCATATCGCTATGTATATCTGTGTATTGTTTGATTTCTTGGTTTTCTCGAAGTCGGTATGTTGTGCTATTTATTTGTTTGGGCCCTAGGATTTTTCTTATGGTTTTTCTTTCCTTCTTTTCAATGTCCTCGATGTCCCTCTTTCTATTCAAAATGAGCGTTTCCGCAGCATATAGACATTCTGGCTTAATAACTGACTAATAATATATATATATATATATATATATATATATATATATATATATATATATATATATATATATATATATATATATATATATATGGGCTTGAAAAAAAGTCGGCCTTGAATATTGACCAGCCAATTAAACTAGGGAGAATCAACATCAAAATTGACTGTGTGGCGTTTGCTGATGATCTAACAATTTTGGCTGTATTAACTGCACAGAAACAGATTGAAATCCTAAAAGAAACAGCAGAAAAGGTAGGACTCCAAATTTCCTTTGAAAAGACACAATACATGACCTGCAACAGACTAAGAACACCATTTCTAAAAACAAAATATGGTAACATCAGAAGAGTCTCTCAATTCAAATATTTGGGTGAAATAATCATGGAAAATGGGTTGAAAAAAGCGGCCAATAAGGGTAGATGTCAAAAAATGGAAACGGTATTGAAACTTACACAAAATATTTACAACAAAAAATGCCTCTCTACAAACACGAAACTGAGACATTACAACACAGTTATTAAGCCAGAATGTCTATATGGGGCAGAAACGCTCATTTTGAACAGAAAGAGAGACATCGAGGACATTGAAATGAAGGAAAGAAAAATCATAAGAAAAATCTTAGGCCCCAAACAAATAAATATAACAACATACCGACCGATACAACAACAACAACAATACAACAACATAGCGATATGAGAAAAAGACGTCTTAAGTTTTACGGACACATAAAACAGATGAATACAAGTAGGCTAACTAGACAAATAGTGGTATTTTATGAAAATAGGAGTAGACCTAAAGTAGAAATAATTAAATGGATTGCTGCAATTAAAGAGGACCTACGGCTGCCATAATTTCTGTATTTTATGAGAAACGCTTACCGTGTAGGAATTTGTTGAGGGTTGGGAACAGATGAAAGTCAGAGGCGGCCAAATCTGGTGTATATGGTGGATGCTCCAACAATTCGTGGTGTAACTCCTTCAATTTAGCAATTGCAAGAACACCTGCGTGAGCCGGAGCATTGTCTTGATGAAAAATGATTTTTTCTTCGCTAAACCAGGTCTTTTCTCACGAATTTTTGCATCGAATTGATCCAAAAGTTTTGAGTAATGCTGTCTTGTTATTGTTTTGCCGGTTTGAAGGTAATCAATTTAAAAAATGCCTTTCTACTACTTTCGTTGCTTCGGAGCTGAACAACCGGGCTCAGTTCGCTCTGCGGTTTCTTGTTAAAGTTCAGGATCATAGCGGTAAATCCACCATACAAAAGTCTGATACATAGTTACAAAATGACGTTCAAAATTTATTTTATTCCTTCGAAAAAGATCCAAATGTTGGATAGAAACTTTTACTCGAATTCGTTTTTGATCAGAATTTAACAAATGCGTCCATCTTATATACAGCTTTCTCAAGCCAAATTTCTTTTTTAAAATATGAAACACGCATTCAGTTGAGATGTCCATGGTATTAGCAACTTTACTCATCTTTTTACTCATCTCTCATCCACAACCATATCATGTATAGAATTAATTATTTGTTCAGTAGTTGCGCTTATTGGATGTCCAGAACGAGGATCATCATCCAGGCTTGACCACCCTGAAACTCACCTGCTCACTTACAAACCATTGTTTTTGAAGGAGCAGACCCCCTAATAGATTTATCATTTCACTATGAATTTCCATCGCTCTTAAACCTTTTTTTACAAAAAATTTAATCACTGCTTGATTTTCAATATTTTCCATTTTAAAAATAACACTGATACTTTATTTTAGGTTGATGCTTTTGTACAAATGAATTGACAGATCGACTTGAAACTTCACATATATTCATATGAAGAATGAAACTTCAGAATATAGTATATTATATAATTATTTTACCGCTCTATATATATATATATATATATATATATATATATATATATATATATATATATATATGTTTATAAATCATTCCGGGTGTCGATTCGTTGATTCTGTGAAGAGTCACGACCTTTCGCCAAAATCGCATTTGGTATTTTGAAATGTTGTCCGCTTCGACTGAAGAGTCCAACTAACGTGCACGGGGCGTTGTGCTGGGCTGATATGTATATATGTATATATATATATATATATATATATATATATATATATATATATATATATATATATATATATATATAATTTTTTAAGAGGGAGCGAACTAACAGAAAGTTTGGAAACCACTGCTCTACGGTAGTATTATATATAATTCATCAATTATTTCTTATATTCACACAGTTTTGTAGATGTAATAATGTGGTTTTCCTGAATGTTTTTTCTGATTCTGAATAAATTTCATCTGATCTGATTGATACTTTCCCCAGCGAAGTAAAAAATCAATATACTGCACAGTATATGCAAATATTCTTGGATATTACGTCGTATATATACTTCGATATGAGTTCAACTATAAAAAGAACCCTGTCAATGACCGACAGATCACACTGATAATATCTGATATAATATTTGCATATTATGCACTTTCTTTCATTCACTGAACAATTTCAGTCATTTCTCATCGTCCGAAATTATTTATTGCATTCGTGTAGTCAACGAAAAGGTAGAACGTTGCATGAGAGCCCTCTTCCGGCCTAATCTAATATTAATTGTGTCATTTCCTATAATAAATTTTGTTACGACGTTGGAAGTAATTTTGATGGCAATTTTGATTTTCCGCATGTTTTTTTAATACCTCCTCGTAAATATGGTACATCAGATCGAATGCAAATGTAGAGCTAACTGTAATATAAAAGACGTAATACAAATGAAAGAAAATATTGTTTCGTTTGATAAAGTCTAAGTTAATCTGATGTAAGTTTATTATAGTATTATGGTTAGTTTGTTGGTTAGAGATACTTAGTTTTGAAATATTGGCAGAAGGTGATATTGCATTATTTACTGAAATTTGTGTTATATGAATCTAAGCATTCTCAGAAATAGGTTTGATGAGTGCGCGGGTGGCTTGGTGGAACATAGTAACAATAATAATGATTAAAATCCTTAGTTCGATCGATCGAATCGAAAATCGATCAAAAAGGTTATGACATCAATTTTTTCGAATGCAGCAGGTATTTTGTTAATTGATTAGGATTTTTTTAGGATTTTTGCAAATAACATTAATATGAAAACTGTGATAAAATAAAATATTAAATTGAACTGACGACGTTTCTCACAATCTGTCTTAAAAATAAAAATTACTAATTTTAATTTTCTGATGGATTTTAGATGCACGAAGTGGTTAAACACACCCTGAGTTTTATAAGAAAGAGAAAACTTGACAAGAGGAAAACATGAATCAACAACATTGTGGTCTTTCCATTACCTTTTATTAAATCAAAAACTTTGATAAGTTGACTTTTTGATAACAAATCATACAACTGTTTTATTGTTTGTTGTAGAATTTTTTCCCAAGCAACCTGAATAGTATTTTTGAAATATTCCATATTTGTAAATTGTCTTGATTCACTATATACCCGTCTTGAACGCACACCCAGATATTTTCTATGATGTTAATATCTGGAGAGACCGCGGGTCGCAGTTCCAGTTTTGAAACACAATTTTGCTCAAACAAATCAAATATCACTAAACTCGAAGAGATTTACCATTAAACACCAAATCACTTTCTTAAACTTCTCGACGCGCGTTTCGCTAACCATGTTGGCATTATCAGGAGATAATTTAATGAACGCGTTGAAAAATTGATTCAAGACGGTCCATATAAACGATTAACTAGGAATCCATTGTCAAAAACGGTTAACGAAGTCAGAAATATATTTGAAATCTTGTAACATCCTTATTTCTCTTTCTCTGAAAAGCAAGATTATATACTTTACCAAAAATTCATAAAACAAGAAAATCGGTGAGATCAATTGTAACAGCTATTGATTCTCCACCATACAACTCGGCAAAATGGTTAACAAAGGAATTTGAAAATCTGCCAAGCCTACTACCTTCCTGTTCTATGACACACTCAACAAAATGTATAGAAAGAGTCAAAAACACACATTTACAGGAAGGTGAGGTCTTGGTTTCCTTTGACGTATCATCGTTTTTTCCGAGTGTCCCGATTCCACATACCTTCATATACGTGAGGAGATTGTTTCTGAGAACATGTCCTTAACAAGATTATGTATGAAGCTAAACTATTTTCATCTTTATAAGAGGTTTTACGAACAAAAAGAAGAAATGGAATTGGCAATCCTCTTCGTTCTTAGCCAACTTATTCATGGAGAAGGATGAATTCAGTTACTTTCCAAAGGTGTGGTCAAGATATGTGGATGACGTTTTTGCAATTTTCGATTAAAAAAATGAAAACTTAGATGATTTTATTATTATTTTTATTATTCACGAATGAAGTCGAGAACAACGACAGATTACCATTTCTGGATGTTTTAGTCAGAAGAAATAATAAAAATAATTTCCTTTAAACAAAGATAATTATAACAAATAATTAAAATTAATTATTATTAGAACAAAAATAAATTCATGGTAATGCCATTTGATACCCAATTAACACGAGGGCTAGACAAGATTTTGAAAAAGTGGACATTAAGGTTGTGTACAAGCCAAACAATAAATTAAGGGAAGCCCTGGGCAATCCAAAGGATAAAGTAGATCAACATGAAATGTCGGAGATTTACGAAATTAGTTGTCAAGATTGTGATCGAAGGTATATTGGGCAAACTAAAAGATTCTTTTAGTTTGCCCAATATACCAATTCCAATAGTTTGCCCAATTTTCCTACTGTCTTTCATTCAGTTCATGTGGAACCTTTTTTCCCATCTTCTGGATCCCTTCTCATCCAACAGTTTCCAATTCCCTATCTTCAAACATTTTCGGTGGTCTTCCACGTTCTTCGTTTCTCACGTCAAAATGTTCACTTTTGCATTTTTAAAACTATTTAAAGCACTGTGATTTATCGAGAGCATGCTCACCATAAGCTTTGACAAGCATTCAATGTGATTCTGCAGCAGTTTTCTTCTTCAAATGGTAACAGAAAATCAATGCTGTCCGTAAATGGTAGTTTCCAGGCCCAAAATTCGACATGTTCAACGCTATTACAAACTATGCTGTTGTATGAAACTTGTATTGTTGTGAGTTGAAAATTTTTGTTAGGTGTTAACGAGAAAATGGCGTCATGACGCGGTTTGACATATTAATGTTCTATTGGAACCATCGATGTAAACACTAAACTCGAAGAGATTTACCACTAAGCACCAAATCACTTTTTTGAAAGTTCACGACGCACGTTTCGCTAACCATGTTCGTTTCAATTATCAGGAGATGATTTAATATATTTAATATCTTCGATTTTAGTGGTATTTAGTGGTAAATCTCTTCGAGTTTAGTGGTAACTACATTGACAGCTAAGACCATCTATGGGCAAATTCCGGTTTCATATTTACAGTCCTGGTATATTCCGCTCAAGGTCAATTAAACTTTTTCCCTTTTCCAATAGTTTAAATTTTTAAAATAAATTAAAAAAACTTTAAAAAATGAAATAAAACTTAATTATATTTAATTTTGTTTCTAACTTTCTGACTCTGAGTGTATTTAACTCGCAGAATGTTGAACATAACATTAGCATAACTAAATATTTCGTAAACCACTCCGTTCTCATGCACACTACACAACAAAAACAACAATCGATCAACCCGATACACGATTAATTCGAAATTACTTCCGGAAAATATAAAACGAAACTAAAAAAAAAATACACACCCGCTCATTATCTAATTATAACGAAACGCGTGGCTTATTACGGCACAATAACCAACCAAAAAAACTGAATGGGACGAAGGAATCATTTAACTGAAGACCGACATTGTTTTCGATGCTTTTACAACCTTTTTAAGTGAGCAGCTTAGTTGAAAAATAGACATTTTTGACGATTTCAGCCATATGGGACCGGGTTTTTGAAGCCGGATGTGCCAGTCTGAAAGTAAAGTTAAAGTCGTGAATCTTAATTAGATTCACTTAGAATTCGTGAACGTTTACCGCATTCTGTTCACATTTTCCTTTATTTGTTTGGGTGGAAACGAATGCCTTATTAAAAGTCCCCGGTGTATTCTTGATAAAAAAAGATTAATTCTAGGAAAAACTATATACAAGGTGCGTCCCATGAAAAACATGACTTTTTCAGAAAAACACAAGTATTTATTTTTCGGCTAAAATCATTATTTTTATTCAATACAGCCTCCTTGCGTCAATACGACGTTTTGCACGGCTAATTAGGTTGACTTCTCAAGACGGCTTTTTTCGGATTTGGCTCATTTGAAAAAACTATATACAAAGTGCGTCCTATGGAAACAGGACTTTTTCAAAAAAAAACACAAGTATTTATTTTTCGGCTAAAATCATTATTTTTATTCAATATAGTCTCCTTGCGTCAATACGGCGTTTTGCACGGCTAATTAGGTTGACTTCTCAAGACGGCTTTTTTCGGATTTGGCTCATTTGAAAAAACTATATACAAAGTGCGTCCTATGGAAACAGGACTTTTTCAAAAAAAAACACAAGTATTTATTTTTCGGCTAAAATCATTATTTTTATTCAATATAGTCTCCTTGCGTCAATACGACGTTTTGCACGGCTAATTAGGTTGACTTCTCAAGACGGCTTTTTTCGGATTTGGCTCATTTGAAAAAACTATATACAAAGTGCGTCCTATGGAAACAGGACTTTTTCAAAAAAAAACACAAGTATTTATTTTTCGGCTAAAATCATTATTTTTATTCAATATAGTCTCCTTGCGTCAATACGACGTTTTGCACGGCTAATTAGGTTGACTTCTCAAGACGGCTTTTTTCGGATTTGGCTCATTTGAAAAAACTATATACAAAGTGCGTCCTATGGAAACATGACTTTTTCAAAAAAACACAAGTATTTATTTTTCGGCTAAAATCATTATTTTTATTCAATATAGTCTCCTTGAGTCAATACGACGTTTTGCACGGCTAATTAGGTTGACTTCTCAAGACGGCTTTTTTCGGATTTGGCTCATTTGAAAAAACTATATACAAAGTGCGTCCTATGGAAACAGGACTTTTTCAAAAAAAAACACAAGTATTTATTTTTCGGCTAAAATCATTATTTTTATTCAATATAGTCTCCTTGCGTCAATACGACGTTTTGCACGGCTAATTAGGTTGACTTCTAAAGACGGCTTTTTTCGGATTTGGCTCATTTGAAAAAACTATATACAAAGTGCGTCCTATGGAAACATGACTTTTTCAAAAAAACACAAGTATTTATTTTTCGGCTAAAATCATTATTTTTATTCAATACAGCCTCCTTGCGTCAATACGACGTTTTGCACGGCCAATTAGGTTGACTTCTCAAGACGGTTTTTTTCGGATTTGGCTCATTTGGAAAAACTATATACAAAGTGCGTCCTATGGAAAACATGACTTTTTCAAAAAAACACAAGTATTTATTTTTCGGCTAAAATCATTATTTTTATTCAATATAGCCTCCTTGCGTCAATACGACGTTTTGCACGGCTAATTAGGTTGACTTCTCAAGACGGCTTTTTTTCGGATTTGGCTCATTTGAAAAAACTATATACAAAGTGCGTCCTATGGAAACAGGACTTTTTCAAAAAAACACAAGTATTTATTTTTCGGCTCAAATCATTATTTTTATTCAATATTGCAATTTTGGATTTGGAGCAATTTTTGGTCGTCAGTCAATTTGGAATTGGAGGAACAAATCGTGTACAAACCTTTAAAAGTCCCAAATGATCGGTCAAAATGCGATGAATTGAAACTTTGGACATGTTTAATTCCATTTTCATGTATCGCAGCGACGATTTTGGCTGATTTTTTATAAATTCACGCACAATTTCAATGTTACTTTGAGTAACCGGGAATTTTTCGCATTAGGATGTTCATCTTCTTTCAATCATTTAAACCAGTCACGGACGCTGCCATGGGATAAACAATCCTCACCATAGACTTGTCTCATTAATTGAAAGGTATCGGTGAATGTTTTACCAAGTTTAAAATAAAACTTAATATTCGTTTTTTATTCAATGTTTTTTTCGGCCGATGGTATAAATACTAACACTTTAAGCGTGTTAACTTGGCTTCTAATGATCCGAATGTCATGAAATTTTGTCAGAACGTCAGTGAAGGACGCATCTCTCCGACGCCCCGCAAAAGATGGCATCACTAGAAATAACTATTTTTAAAAAGTCAGTTTTTTGTAAGACGCACCTGGTACAACGTGATATTTCCGGAGGCGTAGAAACTGAAAATACCACCATGATTAAAAAGTAATGTAACTTTTTAAATTAAACACAAAGTAGTTTCTTCGTTTTAAAATAAAACTACCGTTTAATTCAATTTTCACTGAATTATATTAATATAGCATGTTTCATCAACACAATGACTGACCTGTATGGTTACAGTCTGGATCGACCATGGCCCAAACTTTTTTATTTTTCTTTTTCACTGATACAAGTTTAACAAAAGTGAATTGTTGGTCAGTTTATAGTTAAGCCTTTTAATTCATTAATTTCTAAAGACACCCACAATTCCCACAAAGGTTTTTATTTTTATTATCTGTTTCAGATATTTCGAATATGTTGAATCAGTTTATGTATTACATTGTTTGTGTTGTAATATATCGAAGTTACGATTTAACGAATATCAGAAATATCAAGACCAGTTTCGAACCTTGTACTCTTCATAAGGTCTAGATCAAACTGCATAAAATATATCTCATATTTAGGTAGACTTTTAATAATATTTTAATTTTAACAGATGGTTGAATATAGATCGATGCATGGATTTGAGTTATATATTTACTTGAACTTCAAGCTTTCACAGTTTATAGTCTTATAGTCACAAGTATCTAGTCTTATGACAAAATATTGCATACTCTTTTGACATGATTGAGGCTTAATGAATGAGCTTAAGATCATTTCAAAAGTTCTCGTTTTTTTTAATACATTTCGACTAATGACGTTCCAACTTTTTAACACTAGTGCTAGGCACCAGCTTGGTACCAGTTAATCAATATGGTATTCAGTAGTCACCGTATACTTCCATCATGGTCACAAGAGCATGGTGGTACGATTAGTATTGCATCGAAAGTGATAGAGTTCACGTGCCGGCAAGATTCCTTTCAATACATTACGACGCAAGGGATCTTGCAAGGGAGTGACATTTATTTGGTATTTGGAGTCAAAATAAATCAGTTAAGAAGAAACATTCTGTTTTTTTCTTTCTGTTCACCTAATCCAATTAGGCGAACCACCAAATGGCTCCAACATTTTGTGGTCCTTCGAGTCTGATGGATTCAACATTCAATATAATGCGATTTGCCTAATTCTGTAAAATAAGGTATTGCTACATATTCGACCTTATGATTTGAAGTTAATATTTGTCCAGCGAGTCATTTCTTTAGGTTTGGATGGAGAAAATAATCGCTGGGGATATCATGTAAATCCGGCATGCGTAGATCTTGGATTGTTGCAAAAACAACTCGAGATGTATGTTTTTTTTGACAAGTGGGAACCCTGTGTGCCCTGTCTCATGTCTTGCTCTTGTCGTTCTTGCAGATGAAACCATTTTCGCCTTCTTTGGTGTACTTTCACTTGCTTCCATCTACTGGACAACTGGCTCATCTCTGGTACGTAAAGGTGTATCCACATTCAGAAGAAGAACAGAATCAAAGAAGCTCAACAAAATACTGAAAACTGTGTGAAATGCAGTGAAAACGTTTTCAAGCACGAATAATTTCAATCAGCGATTGTTTAATACAATGTTGGATCTAAAATATTTTATATAATAATATATATAATTTTATAAATAAAAGACAATATGAAAACAATCAACTTAATGAAACAGAAAAAGAATTTCAAAAAAATAACACTCGAAATTTTTACAAAACATATAAAATTAAATTAAGAGGCTACCCAATCCCAAAGTCTTTGCTTCCAAAACGAAAACGGACAATTAGTTCTAAATAACTAAGAAAATTGCTAAGAACATGCGAAATATTTTGAATAACAGCTAAACTGTCCTGAGTCTTTAAACATTTTACCTAACACTAAACCCCAAACAAACAAACCCAAATTCATTACCACCGAAGAAAGATGAAATAATTCAGCAAATCAACCGACTTAAAAATAACAAAGCTTCTGGTGAAGATGGAATCACTGCTGAACTTTGAAAATTCGCTAGTCCAGGTACAATCAAGAAAACAACCAAAATTCTACAAGAAGTTTGGTGAACCGAACGGATTCCGGAAGATTGTAAAGATGCTCTAATCTATCCACTACATAAGAAAGGAGATAGAAAAGATGTAACCAACGATTCTCTGTCAATATCTACTAGACAGAGTACAGAAACAGTTAGAGCCTAAAATTGCTGAATATCAAGCAGGTTTTCCTGAATCTAAAGTTGATTCTATGACATCAAAAACTGTACAATAAAAATCTCGGCTGTATATTTGTGGATTTCAAAAAATCATATAATCCCATTGATCGTGAATCTTTATTGCAAATCTTGAAAGAACAAGGATTAGATCTGAAGACGCTAGCAATTATTAAAGCAGCACTAACTAGGACAAGGACAATAGTTAAATTCATGGGTGACATCTCAGAGCCCATCGAAATTAAAACTGAAGTGAGACAAGGGGATGGACTCACGCCACTCTTATTTAAATGTGTTCTAGAAAAAGTGGCGTGAAAAAAAGTCGGCTCTGAATATTGACCAGCCCATTAAACTGGGGAGAACCAATATCAAAATTGATTGTCTGGCGTTTGCTGATGATCTAGCAATTTTGGCTCAAGATATATTAACGGCACAAAAACAGATTGCAATCCTAAAAGAAATAGCAGAAAAGGTAGGACTCCAATTTCCTTTGAAAAGACACAATATATTACCTGCAACAGATTAAGAACACTATTTCTAAAAACAAACTATGGTAACATCTGGCGAGTCTCTCAATTCAAATATTTGAGTGAAATAATTATGGAAAACGGATTGGAAAAAGCGACCAATAATGGTAGATGTCAAAAAATGGGAACTACATTGAGACTTAGATTGAGACAAAATATTTCCAAGAAAAAATGTATATCTAAAAACACAAAACTGCGACATTACAATATAGTTATTAAGCCAGAATGTCTATATGGAGCCGAAACGCTCATTTTGGATAAAAAGAGAGACATCGAGGAGATTGAAAAGAAGGAAAGAAAAATCTTAGGTCCCAAGCAAATAAATAGCACAACATACCGACTTCGAGAAAACCAAGAAATCAAACAATACACAGATATACATAGCGATACGAGAAAAAGACAAAGAAGACTTAAGTTTTACGGACACATAAAACAGATGAATCCGAGTGGACTAACTAGGCAAATAGTCGAATTTTATGAAAATAGGAGTAAAGCTAAAGGTGAAATAATTAAACGGATTGCTGCAGTTAAAGAGGACCTAAGATCAGCAAATATTACACAAAGTAAAATTCAGAATAGAGGCTGTTTAAGACACAAGACTAACGTTTGGGAGATTGGCCAGAGAAAAAAATTTAGGAAGACTAGAATAACTTGGTTTGACGAAAGAAAAAACGCTCATTGAGAAAGAATGAACTTAGTATGGGCGCAAAGGAAGGCTAACAACAACAAACGCCTCTAACTGTACTTCGCGTGATCCACAGTGAATACTATATATGTCAGCAAGCGGATTTTTGACGATTTTGCTAGTGGTAGAGTTTTTGGTAGTCTCGAGCGTAAATTATCTTTTATGTATAATGAGCACCTTTAAATTCAGCAGTCCACTTTTTACTTAACTCAAACAGATTTACCACTAAGCATCGAATCACACTTTTAAAGTTCTCGCCGCACGTTTCGCTAACTATGTGAGCACCATCAGGAGATGATTTAATCTGTGCGTCGAGAACTTTAAAAAAGCGATTCGGTGTGCGATCTTTTTGAGTTTAGTGTTTCACACGGAAGGTTCCAATAAAAAAATTTAGCCTACTTTTTGCAATCGAAATCAAATGGACAGAATCCTTTGAAGCGAAATCTGACCCTTTTTGGTCAAACCCTTTAAAATAATATCTTTAATAATACTGTATAAGAACTCGATCATCAAATGTATTTACTTTTTAGAAAATATGAAAAATTGGTTTTTTACTAAAGAGAGAATGAAAAAATGTTCAGGACCCATACAACAGCACTTACCTCAACTTGACTAGTTAGAGTTCTAATTTCCTTCCCGTTTTTCAGTCCAGGAGTCCAAATCAGAAACCTGTTAATATTGATGCAGTTTCCAATAAGACAAACGGACTTATCCAACACCTCCAAAACTTTATAGTCAGCCTCGTTCTCAGCCAGCAGCAGGATCGTAAAACCTTTCTTCTTACTTTCATTTCTGAAACAATAAATATAATCAAAATATATAACAGGAAACTTAAACAGTACGGAAAGATGATCCTCGACCGACGATACTGAAAAAACGAAACCGATAATTAACAAGAAACGTTTTGTAATATCCATCAATTTTAATTGATAAAAGAAGTTAAAAAAAAATAACTCTCGAAAAAGTGAATGGAGAGAGTACTGATAATACAAAAAATGGAGATTTATCAAATGGTCTTAATTGCTGCCACGAGTTTAATTGGTTTAAATAGGAACGAAAATAAAATAAACATCTGTTGTTAGTTTATGTTTTAGTTTATTTATTTGTTTAAGTTTAACTTGCTCATTTGTTTATAATAAGTTTAAAATACTGAGTGACTTTCCATTTTAAATTTAAGATATGGTTTTTTTGTCCTACGAGACTGTTACTAAAAGAATTTAAAGCATCGTTAATATAGGTTGATTCCAAAGTTCCTTTTCCTTGGTTCATTTTACCATCAATATACAAAAATATCTTAAATGAATATCAAAGTTTACCTATCTGTTTGAAAAAATATGTAAACTTTGTGTTGATAATGTTACATTGAATATTTTCACGGATTGTGAATACTATTCGTAAATCATTCCGGGCATCAATCCGTTCGTTCTGTGAAGAGTCTTGAGGTTTCGACAACATTCAATTTGGCATTCTAAAGTGTTGTTGGCTTCAAGTTCGCCCTTTACTAAAATGAGTCATGTCTACCGAGTGTAGAATAAAGACCTCTTCAGCATGCTTCAAACGCAGACTGCATGGTTTCGCAGACCTGAGCTTCCCTTTGTCATTCGGGTCCAATCCTTTGGACATTTGCGATCAAGCGGTATCAACTCCAGGATTGCCTTGGTCCACCTGTCATCCCAAGGATTCGTTGTAAGGCCTATCTACCTCCATTTCAATATATTTACTCTTCCAATGATCGTTCACATAATTGTTTGCTTTCTGATCCATATGCAGAGCTTTCAGGGCGCATGGAGATCCATGCAGATGCATGTTCAAGACTCAAGTGCAGAATTTTTGTCCTGTCTTGCAATGCCAAGCACACCTCTTTCCACCCTCCTATGTGCTACCCGACGTTTTTGAACTAATTACGATGTGATTGTCCAGATTTCACTTCCGTATGTTATAACGTGCAGGACGCACTTATCTTGTTTGAAAAGCAACCCATATAATGCCTCAAAACCATTATAGAGGAAAAGCATCTGATTCCAATGCATCAGTTTGGATTCCGCAATAAGCACTCGACAGTAGATCAAGTATATCGAATCACTGATGTAATCGAGAGAGCACTAGAAGAGAAAAATATCTATGCAACGATATTCCTCGATGCGGTGCAAGCATTCGACCGAGTGTGACACCAGGACCTCCAATACAAGCTAGAAAAATATCTACCACAACAAATGAGCCAAATTCTACATTCATACATCACCGACCGTCACTTTAGAGTCAAGCATGGTGAAGAATATTCAGATCTTAAAAAGATATGTGCTGGAGTGCCACAAGGCAGCGTTCTCCGAACTGTCCTTTATTTGCTGTACACCAACGATATCGCGCAGAGCAGTGGAGTAGTAACGGCAACATTCACCGATGATACTGCTTTACTCGCTACTGGAAATTAAATTCATTCAGCTACAAACAAACTCCAAACAGTTGTAAACAATGTCACCAATTGGACAAAAATGGCGCATTAAACTAAATGAGGCGAAGTTGACCCATGTCAATTTCACCAACAGGAAATATAACTATATACCAGTGATAGTCAACCAGAAAAGAATCCCACATGGCAACGAAGCAAATTATTTGGACATGACTCTGGATGCCACGCCAAGATGGAAAACGCATCTGAAGAAAAAACGTGTACAACTGGGTCTCAAATTCAAAAAAATATACCGAGTACTAGGGCGCCAATCTGTGTTGCAAATATATAATAAACTGCTTCTTTATAAGCAAATTCTGAAGCTTATATGCACTTATGGCATTCAACTTTGGGGATAGTCATGAAAATGTCGAAATGATCCCGGTACTCGACAACAACGGACTTATTTGGCGGCTGAGGAGACTGAAACCGTTCGAATTAGTGTAGTGACAATGAAAAATTATAAAATAAAAGAATTAAACCTTCAGATCTCCGAAATGATTGATTTTCCTTTCCACTATCATATTATTTCTAGTAATTGTTTTTCTTTTAAATATATATAAGCGGAGATTATAACCTTAGTTGAATAATTTGCTTCGCAAAAAAAATTCCTTGTATATCGAAATATATACTTTTTAAATTTTAATTACTATATGAATGTTTTTTGGTCCTTCGTGCCAAATATATATGTTTATGTCGTTTACGCAACACAAACTATTACAAAATAAAAGACAAAATCATTTTCATTCATGTGGCAAATATAATTTCAAATTATTCCTATTTGTTTCAAATAGCACGACATTTACTTTCGCTTTTATTGTTTCTCCATTGGTCAGGGATCCCGAATGGATTTATAAAGATTAGCCGATACCAACGATGGCGAAGAAGCAATTCATCTTAGAGAACAACAAATTATTATAGCAACTAACATGTCGATGACTGTTTACCAGTATTGAGGACATGAAAGGAGTACCCTTGCATCACGATAATACTTCATGTTATAAAATAACACTTATTATATTGTCAACGTTTCTGAACATTCACCCTATTCTCCTCATTTTTATTTCGTGTCACGCACATTTTCGCTCATCACAATTATAAGAAAGGTCACGACATCATCTATATACGGCGAGGAAGTAACCAGCTTAGGAGTAAGTTTGCAATGAGTGTTAATAAGTTTATTATGGTAAATATAATAATATAAAGTAGAAAGCATACGGATTGTAAAAGAGCAACAATTGATTTTTTGAGTGATTTTTTACGTTTTTTTAGTGCGTCTGAACTATAAATTCAAATAAAACAATAGCCATATTAGATGTCTTAAAACTATTAGTTTTATGTAAAATAACATTCAATGACATTGATATTTGAAAACAATTTAGGATAAATATTCGCCGCAGATATGTCTGACACATCCATATTCTGTCAATCGAATTTCCGACCATTTTTTCAAGCAATTGGGGTCTTAACCCCGCAATTGTCCGAGTTATGTTGTCTGTATTAACAGTTCCGTTCGTCGAAACAATTTTCACACCGAATTGTCCCTTCAATAAATCGATTCTTGCATTGGCTCTATGACATGTGAAGCCGTCCTTTTGGAAGTACATCTTCTCCGAATCAAATTTGGAATTAAATAAATATTGATCATTGCGAACGACGACGAATTGATAAACTTGAATCTTCATGAACACTGCCAGCAACAGCGGCGATATTTCCTTCAGAACGCATAGTTTGTTGTCTTGGTTTTTTTTTAATAACTAAACAGCGTGAAATGCGTCTGAAATTTATAGATAATTCGGCAAATATATCGCTCGATCGAGCTGTTTGTACTATATCTAGTCTGTCCATCTTTTGGAGGTCTGTCGCTTGATCTAAGAGCCTCCTTGTCCTCTCCGTCCTTCCTAGTACCACCAGCTTTTCTAAGTGAATTGAGAGTGAAGAGAATTGCTATATCCCGCTGAATCACTGATCATTAATAAGTAAAATCTGAAACTCATTGATTCTTTTGAATATTGGATGTGGAGGCGGATCCAAAGGATTCCGTGAACTTCTAGACGAAAAGAAACGCAAATCCACAAGGCTATCTCAAATAATTCTTGAATGAAAACTAAGATTATTCGGCAACATTGAAACCAGGGATGATAACAACCTAGAAAGAGTGGTGGTATAAGGAAGGATTGAGACTCTTCGATCACGCGACAGACCTCCAAAAGATGAACAGACTAGATATAGTACAGTCGGAAGTTCGGATACACTAGAAAAATCATCCGTTATAAAGCACTTAATTAAAGCAGTTAAAACTTCCACGGTTTCGACAAGTTTTAGCAGTTTATAATAGATCACACAGTTCTGATTCCACCAAACACAAAACAATGAGAGCTGCGGCCATCTGTAGGTAAATTCCGGTTTCATATTTACAGACCCGGTATAAACAAACTTTCTAATTGATCGAATCTACCATCCGATTTGTTAATACTTGAGCAAAGATGTATTCGAATGAACAGTTTTTAAAAGAGTATGGACTTATTTAGATGCAATCTTGTTGAGTTTTGTCGATGTTTTCGAAAGTAAAAGAAAAAAGGATTCTCCAACGTTGCTAATACAAATTAGCAACGGACAAACTATGACAAAATCATATTTTTCCAATTTTTCTGGGATTTTCTTGCGGTGTTGCTTATAGAACACTTAACAATATACAAGACCATTTTCATGCAAGGAGTATTACGCTCCTACCACTGGACGAACTGAAGAATGTATTGATGAAATATCCACATCGACCCAAAAATAAAGTGGAATTTCATAACCTATGCGTAGAATGCACCATATTTGCAATACAAGCACCGTATTTGCCATATTTAGATCCTAGATATTACTTGCTCTTTACAAACCTAAAGAAATGAATCCCTGGATAAAAATTCATTGTAAATAATGAGGTCAAAGTTGAGACAACCACTTTGTTTGCAGAGTTGGTTCAAATCGCTAATGCGTATAATTACAGAAGTATAAAAAGTTGGAACGCCTTGGTCTAGAAGATGACTTCTAGACGTTGAAAAATTAAAAAAAAAATGAATTTTCGTTGTTAAATTGAGAATTTCTTAAAGGAAAGTACTTAGGTTGATTTAGAATCACATCAGAAGACATATAAAGTTGAGATGTTTGTCCCAAAAGGATATCAAAGCTGATAATCACTCAATTTACTCCTAGCAACTAAAAATTTGTTCTGAATGTTTATGCACTGGTTTATAATAAAGAAAATAAATTTTTTAAGACTTATTTAAAAAAATTCATATCTCAAAATTCCTAAAATGCAAGTAAAAGTAAATTACAAATAAAATGCAATTTTTGGTCTTTCGGGCTGGATTCTCATCTGCTTGTTTGAAGATGGAAAGTCTCTCGACCCATTCAGCTCAGGAAAATTCACGAATCAACACAAGACCGAGAAATATCGCTCGCCCTCAGATCGAATCGCAATCAATCATATCTATTTCAACTGTGCGGACCGCCAAAGTACCGACCTGCACAAACCGCAACCCGTTCACATATTTCGATTGAAAAACGAAACCGTAATTAATTCGTGAGGCTAATTAAAACGCTTAAACTGAAGACGCTTGGCCTAGCTCGACCGACGAGAAACAAACGAGAAAAAAAGTGACAGAATGAATCTAGGAAAAGCAATTAAGCGAAAATGGTTTAGTTGTCGAATTAATGAACGGAGCTCCGGGCCTAGATGCATATTTATGTTGAAATTTGTTTAAACAGTTTAGTGTAAACGGTTGTCGGTGTGGGCGGTGAAGAATTAGTGGGTCACTAGTGGTTTTCCGTTCTGAACGACAAAAACGAGAAAGAAACTTGAACAACAAATGGGAAATGTTTCGAAAATTTCCCAGTATAAATATATAAAATTATGTTTATAAAAATAAACATGTTTTTTGCACTTACGATTGTATAATTAATATCCTGCTTACGATACAAAACTATTGAGAATTCACGCTACTAATAAAAAAAATATATCCTTCAAAATAATTGTAGTGGTTTTAAACTCTGGGCCCCTGGGATATATATATATATATATATATATATATATATATATATATATATATATATATATATATGCAACTGGCCCATATGGAACTGGTGAGCCAGACAATAGGGGTGACAGATTGGTTGATTTTGCCGAAGGACAAGGACTATATATTATGAATTCGAACAATGTGCTTCAAATGGCTGCTTAAATAGCACCAGAAGAAAGATGGCTCAAAGAGACAAAAATGTCCAGTGAGACCATTGATTTAATGAAGAAACGGTGGGCAATGAGAAATGCAGGTAGTATTTTTGGCAGGGTCGAGTACACTGAGCTCTGCAAGAATATAAGAAAACGTATCAGAGAGGATACGCGCCGATTCATCATGCAGCTAGTGCAAGAAATCCTGGAAAAAAACAAAGAAATTAACAAGGCTAAACAGAAGCTGAGAAACAAAAGAACGCAAATATATGTCTTAAGGCGTGAGGATGGCACAGTATGCAGGGCGCGTACGCAAATGTTAGAGGTTGTCAGAAAATTATATTCCCAGTTATATCATATACAACCAAATAGATCATAACCAATCAAAGAAAAAAATCCCACGGAAGAACAAATGCCTGATAACCTAGTGGAGGAAGTAACAAATTCTATAGAATCGATGAAAAACGGCAAGCCTCCAGGAAAGGACAGTGTAACTGTCGAAATGTTAAAAGCTGGTGGTCGAACATTACATAAAACACTGGCAAAATTATACTCAAATATCTCAAAGAACAAAAAGTACCTGGCTTATGGAAAACCACAGAAGTGATACTTTTTTACATAAAAAGGAGCACAGGAAGATTTAAATAACTACCGTCCAATAAACCTCCTATCAGTAATGTACAAAGTTTTCACTAGATAATTTCTAAAAGAATATTAAAAAAACTGAATGATGCACAACCAAGAGAACAAGCAGGATTTAGAAGTGGATTCACTACAATGGATCACATCCATATTGTACAGCAGGCCATAAAAAAGCACAACGACTTCACCATGCCACATGCTTGGCTTTTATCGACTACGAAAAAGCATTTGATTCCATCTCAAAGCAGGCAATACTGGATGCACTACTTAGCCAAGGGGTAGATAAAGTATATGTAAACCTATTAGGATCGATATATGATGGAGCTACAGCCACAAATGTCTGTCCCAGCGTGTTGAGTCTGTTTTATTTACGTTATATTTTCAACATTTTGACTTTAATTTTAATTTAATTTAGACATTGTAACTTTTCTTTTCTTCTATATGTATTGCTTGAATGGTTTATAATATTTTGCTTTTGTAGTTTGTATCCTCGTGAAGAGGTTAGAAAACTTCTGACAAAATATATTGAAGTTTATTAAGAAAATGAAATTTTAGTTTCATTCATACATAGCAGGGTGGCGCAACATAAGATACCTATTTTTGAACAATCATAAATTTTTGATTCTTTGTAGTTTTTAATGTGTATGATTTTTCATGTGTAAAGTAAAGTAAAGTGTTTGGGTTAGAGGGGCATCAGCAACTAGGCTATTTAACGACTGGAACTACAGCTTAACGTGGGTTCCGAACCACGGTCATCAGCTTCCGACAAACCCAGGCCAGCACCCCCCTCGGGCTATAAACCCTTGGTTATGTGCCTACCCATAAGTCTATCAGGAAACCTACCGACTGGCGAGTGACCAACGTAGAACACTTCTCAGAAGGCATCCGGCCTTACCCAGCCTTTAACTGGCGTGACTGAGGGATAATTCGTAGTCGGATTTTACACTCTTGCCTAGAAACAATCACAAACACTTAGGAAAGATAAACGGACAGAAGAAAGAAAAATAACCATCCGAGCGCTGGAATCGAACCAGCTACCGCTGAAGCGCGGATTCGGCAAAGCAGACGCTCATACCGCCGCACCAACGCGACCGGCTTTCATGTGTAATAAAAGAAATATCTAGAATAAAACTTTCATTTGTTGTGTAGATAGTTTATTTATATATATATATATATATATATATATATATATATATATATATATATATATATATATATATATATATATATATATATATATATATATATATATATATATATATATATATATATGTTTCGTTCCAATTTTACAGAGCGAACAAAATAGGAATCTAATTTTAGGCAATCCTGTATATTCTAATATTATTTTATGAAGTACTGCAAACACAAGGTCAGTCCTGTCTGATTTTTCCAAACAAGTAAACTCAAAAATAAAAAATACATTGAAAGAATCTTTAATTTTATACCAACTTAATCATAATTAATAAATTACCAACATATTATTAATAGATTTTTTGTTAATACTTACATCGGAACTGAAGTATAATATAACAATAATTTGGCTATTTCATATTTGTTTAAAGCTGCTCGTGATATACACTCGGCATAACACAAAATGATGGGTCGTTTTTCGTTGTCCTCAGTACCTACAACAAAAAAAAGCTTTCACATAACTGAAAACCATATACGTTATATCTTTTCGTAAATTGATTATGGTAAAATCAAAAATGTAACATTTTTTATGATATCTGCAATAAATACAAGGCAGAATATACCGTCTTTTAATTATAAAATCTCTCAACATGGTTTCCTAGTGTATGACAAACGGATTTGTGTAGGAGTTTCACTTGTGGCTCGAATAGTAATCTGTCCGTAGGTTTCTTTAGATGCAATTGCTCGAATACGGACGAAAAAACAAATATTGCGGTGCCATGATACATTTATTGGTTAAATAGAGAAGTTAAAATTATAGGGGGAAAATTCAATAATATTTCATATACCGTAGTGTCATATTTAATCTTAAAAAACCTTAGGTAACAGAACCACCGTTATTCATGGACAAAAAAACTTATTAGAAGTCACGAGTTTGAAGATCTATGGATACAGAAATATATAAGAATATCAATAAATATATTTATCTAAGGAAAATAACATTCGTAAATTTAACCGACGATTCTTCACATCACTCGAAAGAAAATAGTTATTAAATCACCAATCGAAAAGCTTGGAGGGCAGATACTTCGTCTGTTGGTGGTTAGACGGTACCGAGAGGTACATCAGGTATAACTCCTAACTACTGTAATCTCATTGGACGCAGTCCAAAGAAGTCAAAAAAACTTCATGTATAAGCCATCCGACGAGAAGTCGGCGAAGATTTTATTGTTTCATTGTGGAGCGGGTCTCCCTGTTCTTGGTGAGAGAGCATATGTCGGTACTCTGATGAGTCTAACCACCGACAGACGAAACATGTGCCCTCCAATGTAAGGGATGGGTAGGGCTTCTTCTCGGTCAAGTAACTAACCGATGCTCATTATAGCGGAGACGCAGGTTGTTGTGCGTTCCACATGAGATTGTGGAACCCAACGGTCGGGGGTGTATAACTCCTGACTACTGTAGTCTTATTGGACGCAGTCCAAAGAAGTCAAAAACTCCATGTATAAGCCATCCGACGAGAAGTCGGCGAAAATATGGGTTGTTTGATTGTGGAGAGGGACTCCCTATTCTTGGCGAGAAAGCCTATGTCGGTACCCTAATGAGTCTAACCATCAACAGACGAAATATGTGCCCTCTAATGTAAGGGATGGGTGGGGCTTCCTACTGGTCAAGCCACTAACCAATGCTCATTATAGCGGAGACGCAGGTTATTGTGCGTTACACATGAGATTGTGGAACCCAACGGTTGGGGGTGCATAACTCCTGTCTACTGTAGTCTCATTGGGCGCAGTCCAAAGAAGTCAAAAAGCTATATATATATATATTTAACTGATCTTAGGCAAACTTTGTTTTACATTCTCGGTGGATAACAAAGTAACAAATGGACTTTTCTGGCTGCTCTACCGTGTAAGTTACTTGCCTGAAGCAACTTCTTTGAATTGTTCTTGAACTTATTTCTAACCCCAATTCACTTTTAATTTCGGTAGACGGTTTAAATGGGTCGTTTTTCTAACTTGGGACAATCTACCTGTGACTAACTCCATGGTTTCCATAAACTGGTCTTTTTAGGGTATTATTTTTTTTTGTACGACCCAAAATTCTTGCAATTTCCCTATGCTAATTAAAACTAATGTTACAGTTAATAGAGACATGTTTAAAACACGATGATTTATTCAAGATACACTAGCCAGTGTCCGTTGATGTTTTGAGTTGGTATCCTGTCAGTATCTTATATATCACTAAAAGCTAACTAAACTTAATTCATAAAACATGCAGTGTTGAATCTTCGAGGGTTTCGTAAATAGAGGCTTTGGGCATTTTATTATGAAACAATTAATACATACGGATCTTCGATCAGTTAAACCGTAAACGGTAAATATGTCCCATGAAAGACCTCATTGATATTCATTGTTCGAAACCATAAAACTATTATTTTATCATACTGTTAGAATGCAAATTTCCGTCGAATGAAAAATGGTCCTCTATTATAATTTATGACGTATGATTATGAAAAAACGCTTAATTTACATAAAGATGGGTTAATAAATCAATAGCTACTAACAATTAACGCCAAACACAATGGTATATTACTAATAAATTAGAAAATACAATAAATAATAAACAGCTCTGAGCGCTAAGCGATGTTTACCGAAGTTAATGTTAATAATTTAGTGTGGCGAGGCATTCTTTTGCATCTGGTGTTCCTTTTGAATTCGAACGATTCTCAATAGAAGTTTATTCAGATCGGCGTGATAATTGTTCTGTAATTTTACATGAACAAGCTGTACAGTTACGTTTATTGTATTTATCAAATTAGTATTTAGTGCTTGTGTTTTATTAAAATTCATCTAGAGTTATACATACCAAACTATTTAGAAGGAATAAATTAATTATCTTTAGGGGGAGTCTTATAGAGAAATACACACATCTGTCCAAACATTTAGAATATTGGCAAATAGGATATCTCCGCCTACGGTTCTCTAACAAATAGTGGTGAATATTTAAAATTAGACTGTTTTGAAATGAAAATAACAAAAGCATTGTTTTGTTGTTAACACAAGTTTTTCGATTTTTGCATGTTTCGTTGATACTGGTATTTACACATTATTTTAGTTTTTTTTTAATTTTCAATCAATCCGTTTAAAAATGCCTGGAAATATGATATCTCATTTTAAAAGATCTAGAGTAACTGTTTTGTTAGAACAGGGTTTTAATCAAAGTAATATCGCGGAAAGTGTAGGTCTTTTCAAAAGTGCTGTATCGAAATCGTTTGGAATCTACTGACTGAAGCGGTTAATTTAGGAATACGCAGAAGTTCTTTACGTATTCCTAAATTAACCCTTCAACAAAAACATGTCACAATGCAATGTGCTCGAGAAATAGTGGATTATAATCCTAACTGGAATAACGTGGTGTTCTCCGATGAGACCAGAATTGGCTTGGTTTATGATTTTCGAAGAACATTAGTTTGTAGAGCCCCATGTCGACAGGCCCGACTAGAAACAGCTCAATCACGTATCCCATTTGAAGATGGGAGCGTGATGTTTTGGGGTTGTATTATGAGGGGTACACCGACACCTGTACTGGGCCTAGAGAAAAGAGTCACTGGTGCTGTGTACGTCGGGGACGTTTTAAAGACTGTTACGAGATGCAGTGGGTGACGGATTTGATCCAACGCTCTGGATGACAACGCACCTCCACATCCAACAGCAGCACTACAAAATTTTCTTGAAGACGAGGGACTAACCAAGTTAGTCCTTGATATGAATGATTCCCCTGATATGAATGTCGTTGAACATGCTTGTGATATTCTGAAAACACGCTTCCAGAAACGAAACAATCCTTCTCTTACTCTGCGAGAACTAGAGATGCTGCTCGTGAAGAATGGGAGAAAATTGCACAAACCAAAATTGATCATTTAATCAACAGCATGCCAAATCGTCTACAGGTATGCATACTGACCCATGGATGAACTACTCCTTATTAGTTTTATTGAAAGTTGTTCATTTTATTTTTAAATTACTTTTGAAGACAATTAGTACATTGTGATGTTTTGACTCCAAAATAATAAATTAATTTTAGGCACATTGGTCATTTGGTGTCGAATTTTATTTGGTACCAATAAGAATTGTACCAAATAAAAAAAAGAAAATGATGATTACGTAAACGAGTGGAAGAAAAACTTAATATCAATAAAAAAAATTAAATGTTCGACTATTTTAAACTTTTGGAACTTTTTCAAATTAGTTACTAGTGCCGAATGGGGGGGGGGGGGGGGGGGGGCAAGTACAGCACATGCCCTGGGTGAATTTAAAGGGAAGATGCAATTTTAATTATAAGATTATTAAAGTGCACTTTTACTCGCTAATTTTCGATCTCAAACAGAAAATAAAAATGTTTTGTAAGATTTATGACTGTTTTATTTAATGTTTTATTTAATGTATCGTTTATTTTCGATTTAGATAATTTTCGAGCGCCATTTGTTTAAGTTGTCCATAGATATGAAAATTAATTTTACTTTAAAGGACTTTCGTAAAGTTAATCGGCAATACGTAACATTATTTTGAACATAAAGTTTTCCTAAGAAACATGTAACCAAAATGCAGTCATATCCGCGGAAAATGGGTCAGAACTGCTTCACAAAGTCGCCCGTCGTGTTATTGGACCGCCAATTTCGGATCAAACGCAATTCATAAAAATGTAATAAATTTGTAGCCATTTATTCCATAGGATTTAGGCATAAATTTGGTTTGTTTTGTTACAAAAATATAAAATAGAAACGTACACATTATTGTCGTAATGTAAAAGTTGAATTGTCTTGCCCCAACTAGATTTTCATACCATAGCACGCTTTAAACGATTCACATCAAGAAACACATGATTAATTGTGTTATTAAATGTTCAAAATGTCTGCCAATTTTAACATGCAAAAAATGTGTGCTAAAATGATGCCTACAATTCTCACTTTTGAATAACAAGAAATTCGCAAAAATGTTTGCACTGACACTTTGAATACCATTGAAAATGACCCAAACTTATTGGAACGGATATTAACATCTGACAAATCATGCTTTTTTACTTATGATCCTGAAACGAAGCGTCAATCCATGCACTGGAAGAGCCCAAATTCACCCAGAGCCAAAAAAGCTAGAATGATCAAATCAAAAAGCAATGATTGTTTTTTTTTCGATATCCGTTATTCGAGTCTGTTGAAGCTGTGAAAGAGAAAACGGCACCCGTTCTGAAGGAGCTGATAGAAATTCGAAGAAGTGATCAAACCAAAATTCCTTTTTTTTGCTGTAATTTTCATCGCTTATTCAGATATTATTTTAATTTCTTAAAAAAGAAACAAAATATTCCTGCCCATTTAATCTTTGGGGTAAAACAAATGGCCCTATAAGCTGTTCTCCCATAATTCCAGTCTACAAATTAATCGAAACTTTATGTTAGGATTTTTTTTCGTTAATTGCGTGGGGATTTTCAGTAGCCCAGCTGTGGAAATCATGAACAATTCTTTGCTTTTGGCCAATAAACCACCATAAATATTTTTGCTTGGATGAAAAATCAATGGGTATGAGTGTACTATTATCCGCAATTGCTCTTTTTTTATGCACAATCCAATGGGAAACTCCAACAGGTCACGCAACACTTCGAGTACTTCTGGTAAAATTCTCTTCAATAAGGTGTGAAATTTGTTATTTAGCTTCAGGATTAATATTTCAATTTTGAAAGCAATTTTTATATTGTTTGACATTAATAATTATTTTGAAACTAATTTGGTTACTTGTTTCTAATATTAGTCGTATTGTTTAATTTATAAGCGCACGTTTTATCTCGTAAGTCACAGTTTTAAACGTTCAATTTACAAATCTGGAACAAAGTTGAATCGGCCACGAAACGAGAAAATAAAAAATCACGACCGATGAACTGTTGTTATCGATTCGGGCTAAATTTCGAAACAATAAATTCAATTCGCTTTCGGGCAAATTGGATTCGTTTCGTTCGAAATGTCCGACGAAACTCGCGAACAGCGTAAAATTTCCCCGCTGAGCTAATCCCAATTCTCACATAAACGTGCCCTGGTTGAAAGCGACGAATAAATTGATCAAAATTTAATCCAATAAGATTGAAATAAATAATCTATAAAAATAAAACTGTAAAAGTTCGTTTGTTCGAAATCTCCAAAAGTTCTTTGAAGCCACCGATTGCTTTGAAATTTTGACACAAGGTTGTATTCGAATAATGTGTTTTTGTATACCTAGTATATAGATGTTTCCCCTCTGACAAGTAAAAACAGGCTTTTTTTTGAAAAAGAGCGCCATCTGTTGGGCGTAAAAACAACACACGCTATACTATTACACTATTTTATGGAAATGGGAGGGCCATCTGTTGAACGTAACAGCAACACACGCAATACTAAACTTAGGCCTTTTCATCACAATTTTTTGGGCGTATGCGTTACCAATAGCCATTTTTTCGTACTGTTTTTTGTAAACAAATAAGTTAAAGTACCCGTGTACCAATAATTAAAATAAAAATATATTAAGTAAAGTATATTCATTGAAAAATATAGGGAAAAATAAAAAAATAAGTGTAAAATAAATATATTAAGTTTAAGTTAAGTTTAAGTTAAGTTTTTTTTAGAGGCGCATCAGCAACTGAGAAGGCTATTTAGCGACTGGACCTGCAGCTTAACGTGGGTTCCGAACCACGGTCATCAGCTACCGAAAACCCCGGTCAGCAGCCCCCCTCAAGCACCCCCCCTTGGTTTTGTGCTTAACCGAAAGTATCACGAGAAGCCTACCGACTGGCGAGTGACCAACGTAGAAAACCTCTCAGAAGGCATCCGGCCTTACCCAGCCTCGAACTCGCGTGACTGAGGGGTGATTCCTTGTCAGATTTTACACTTTTACCTATAAACATTCACAAGAATTTAAAAACACTTTTTTTGCCTAGTACGGGATTCGAACCCGCTCCACATTAACTGCCGTAACGTAAGGCTGACGTCTTAGACACCACAGCTAATGTGGCTCCATAAATATATTGATAAAATAATTGATCATTTTTCGTCATAGTCTCCTCCACGCACTACACATTTTCCTCAGCGATTTGGAAGTTTGTGAATTGCTTGCTGGTAGAAGCTTTGAGTTTGGGTCATCAGCCAATTGAGCACGAAGTCTCAATTGGCTGATTGGGTGGCAAATCTGGACTGTGTGGAGCGTGTTCAAGGGTTTCCCAATGCATATTCTCTACTTTTTCCTTCGTCAAAACTGAATCCATCGGGTACAGATTTTAATGAAGCCAAGATAATTTCTGATGATAGTTTGAGCACTTCCAAAGCTAATACCCATCTTTAAAGCGATTTCATGAATAGTGAGCCGCCGGTCATCTTCGATAAGGTAACGAACTGTACCAATGTTGACCTGCGACGTCGATTATGACTTACATTTACCACACTTTCTCGTCCACTCTTAAACTCCTTTGTCCAACCAAACACTTGGGTCTTAGATGGGGTATCGTCCCCATACTGAACTTTCAACAGAGTTAATTTTTCGGATGATTTAACGCCTTCTTTGGTTAAAAACTTCATTATAACCCGTTGCACAATGGACGGTAGAACCTGTTGCTCACTCATGGCTGTACTGATAAAAGAACAGCTCACCGATCGTTTCTTCTCTACATTGACAACTCGCTCGTGATTGGTTGAGGAACGTAACTGTAAAATTCCGGTTTATATTTGATTCACCCTCGTATATCCATATATCTCCCATAGTCCCACATTCAATTAATACAAATTCTGAGTTTAACTCACTACATTGCTCGGTTTGCACATTGCAGGCTTTGTTGAAACACCCATTATTTTGTTTCATAATTATCCGTTTACATTGTATTAAGAGATTACAGCTACTTTCTGACCAACCCAAGAGGCTAAAATCTGGTTTTTCAGATGGATCGGCGGTCAGTCGGCTAAGAGGTGTGACACCTCCCGTGACCCGTACGGTTCGTTTCCTATCGTAACGGATCTTCGGTACCATCCCTGACAGCAAAAGTTAGCTAGATTTGTCATGACGAGAATTGTGGGTGTGCTCAGCATCATTCCCGATAAGTAATTGACGTATAAGGTATTTACAAATTCGTATGATTTATAAGTCCTTGTTAGCATTGGATATTTCTAAACGTTTTTCTTTACCGACTTAACCTACTGTTAAACTGATAAGGATTGGACATTCCCTCAATAATTTTATCCAATTACGGGGAGAAATTCATAAATACTTGATCTAGAATATTTATATTATTATGAACTTCATTCAAGTATTAAAAACAGCCGCATTTAAATACATGTAAAAGGTGTGGAATATTTATATGTCAAGGCTGGGGAACATTGATACTATTCATCACAATTAACCAACTTACTATCAATAATAAAATATAAGAACAATAAAATACATCCGTAAATAATGTCCGTTTGATCTTGCGAAAGGTTTTTTTGCGCGCAGATTTTGTGCATACCCGATTCATTGATTGGAATTGATGAACGATTGTGAGAGTTAAATTAAATTCTTCAACCGACGAACAGAACACCCAGGATACCGGATTCTGTAAATATTTTCATCACTTCTTACAGTGGAGATTCTGCAAAGCAAGTTCTTCTATTACTGCGTGTGGTGAACATTTTTTTGCGAATAACGAATATAAATATCGAATGAATTAAATTTATTTGTTATTTGCGAATAACGAATTAATTTTTCATTCGTTATTCGAAGTAATGTAAATAGAATAATTTATTCGTTATTTGATCTCATTTTATTCGTTCTATCAATATTTTTTTAAGAATTGAAAATAAAAAATAAATGCATAAAATTGAAAAAAGTTCAAGGTTTGTCTATTGAAATTTTTTTCTTTATATAAAAATATATATTTTTATTATATAAAGGCAAAATTGTAAAAAATATTTCAGATAAAAGTTTGTCAAGGGTCTGCGAGAAAAGAATTGCTTTTATTTAAAAGCAAATAAGAGAATTATGGCTGTAGTAATGGATAAATCTGGTTAGTTTGGACATGTAGAAAAATTAATTCAAGAGAGCCTATATAAACTAAACTCAAAGAGATTTACCACTAAACACCAAAACACTTTTTTTGAACTGCTCGACGCACGTTTCGCTAACCATATTAACATCATCAGGAGATGATTTAACCTAATTTTAAAACTAAACTATGTTATATTTATATGAGATCCTAATTGCTACCCTACTACCTACGAAGCGTACTACCTACCTAATAAAGCGTCTAAAAAAGGATATAAAAAGGAAAAAAGGAGAAAAACAAAACAAAAGAAAGAAAAAAGAACCGTGAATTTAACTGACCCTTACATTAATAATTGGAAAAGTTGACTGAACGGAATAGATCCTTTATCCCGGTTCATTATTTTCTTATATTTTTCTCTTTGAATGTTTTCATATGCATTCAAAGCCTTTTTGTTATTTACACTTTTAACCAATTTCAAATTAGTAATGTCTATGTTGTGGTCATGTTCGATTGTATACTGGGCAACACAAGATTTTTCATTTCTCCCATACCTAATATGAGCAATGTGTTCTTTATATCTCGTTAATCTAGATCTTTTGGTTTGCCCAATATACCTTCGATCACAATCTTGACAGCTAATTTCGTAAATCCCCGACTTTTTATGTTGATCAACTTTACACTTTGGGTTACCTAGGGCTTCTCTTAATTTATTATATAGTTTGCACACAACTTTATTGTCCACTTTTTCAAAATTTTGTCTAACCCTCGTGTTAATTGGGTTTCAAATGTTATTACCAAGAATTTATTTTTGTTCTGATCCTTTTGAAAAGTCGAAGATTCTTTCAATAATTTTCTGAACTTATGTTTTCTAATTAATGTATCTACAATGTTCTTTCTTATTATAACCGTTCACTTCAGATACCTCCCTAAATGATTTTAATTCTTTGTTATAATTATCTTTGTTTAAAGGAAAATTGATTAATCTTTTTACCATAAAATTTAAACTCGCCATCTTGTTTTGGAGGCTATGATTCGAATCGGTAGGAATGTATCTTGAAATGTTGGTGTTTTTTCTATAAATATCAAAATTTAACCTTATGACCAAGTGACTTATTGTTTCTACTTACTAAAACATCCAGAAACCCAGAAAAATCATCTAAGTTTTCATTTTTTAAATCAAAAATTGCATCCACATATCTTAACCATACCTTTGGAAAGTAACTGAATTCATTTTTCGCTTCGGTTTCAAATTTACTCATAAATAAGTTGGCTAAGAACGGTGACAGAGGATTGCCCATTGCCGTTCCTTCTTGTTGTTCGTAAAACCTGTTATTAAGTTGAAAACAATTTTGCGTCATGCATAATCTTGTTAAAAAGATGTACTAAGAAACAATCTTGTTATTAAAACCATTTAACTCGAGTAACTCTCTTAGGTATGTCAAGGTATGTGGAATCGGGACCCTCGGAAACAACGATGATATGTCAAAGGAAACCAAGACCTCCCCTTCCTGTAGATGTGTGTTTTTGACTTTTTCTATACATTTTGTAGAGTTTATCACAAAACAGGAAGGTAGTTGGGTTGGTAGATTTACAAATTCCTTTGTTAACCATTTTGCCAAGTTGTATGTTGAAGAATCAATGGATTGGTTTTCCAACACACAAGTTGGCAAAATGGTTAAGGAATTTAAAAATCTACCAAACCAAATACTTTCCTGTTCTGTGATAAACTCAATAGAATTCATAAAAAAAGTTAAAAACACACAAGGATGAATGAATTCCGCATGATTTGAATGCGTATAAAAGGATTGAAATAGAAAAAATGCAAGAACACCTACTCCATTCAGTCAAATTTTTCATTTAGGTTTTTGAGAAAAGTTATACAAGTCATACAAGTGACTTTTTAGAAAAAAAATCGTTGTGAATAAAATTGCAAACGCGGCTAAGTTTGTTAATTGTCGTGCTATAGATATAAATGAGTTGTCGTTGTAAAGTACATTAAATAGTTAATCTACTGACATAATAAATTTGAAAACCGCCTAGAAACTTTGGAAACTATGAGTCGTTGAATTTCTGAAAATATGATGCATTAAAAATGGAAGCAAATAAAGCTAAAAAGAGAGAACAGGTTAAGAGGCATCGATTAAGTCAAAAATCATTGCAATTGGCTTACGAGAACCCAGCCAACCAGGCCTCCGAAGTGACTTTCTGCGACGAAAATTTAGAACCACAACCCTGTGGGGTGACATCATCCTCGTCGCAAATAACAATTGTGAGTACTAAACGAGGCAAGAAGAATCGATTGTGCCAAAATTCATCGCAATCGGGCCACGAGAACTCAGCCAGATGTAGAATGGTTCCCTGTTTAAAATTGAGGCCCGAACCGATCGTGCTTCCGTCTGTTTTTTTTTCTCTATAGTAGCTTGTTTCTGTCTCGCTTAGAGTACAGTCAAGTGTTTAAGTCTATTTTATATGAAATGGCAAGTTCTAGTTGTCTATTATGTAAAAATCCAGCACATGGAGAAAGTAAAAAAAACCGACATTTCTAAGTCGGGTCCCTAATGTTTGCTGTGTGAGTTATCACGTAAATTTAGTGAAGTGGATGCATCGCAAGAAAAATTCTAAGCCATGGACAAAAGGTTTCAAGTACCTAAAAGAAATATTTTCTAAATTAAGTAATGCAAAACTAAAAGAAAACATATTTATTGGATCTATAAGGAAGCTTCCAGGTGATTTCCGTTTTCAGGAAAAATCAAAACAAAAGAAATTGGCAGCTTGGAAGTGTAGTGAAAATATTTTTGGGCAACAAGAAAGATGAACACTATAAAAACCTTCCATACTACTGTATCGCATGTCCTTCAAATTGAATTTTTAACACTCCAATTTGGATTTTTTCGGGAAAATTTGGGTGCAGTACGCGACGAACAAGGAGAGCGGTTTCATCAAGACATCAGAACAATTGAAGCAATATAACAGGGACGCTGGAACCCATCTATATTGGGCGACTACAGCTGGTTTTTAAAAAGAGATGATACTACCAGAATACAAGACGAAAAACTTTTTCGATTATTTACATAATCGTTAATAATGTCTCATTTTGACTTCTCGAATATCTATCTGTCTGTCGTTCAGTTGATACGTTGGTACCCATTTTTCAGCTTTCTGCATCTTTCCCATGGCATGTAGACGACGACAAATGGGTCTGCGACAAACATTTAACCTCTCTGCCATTTGTTGTTGAGTTTGGATATGACGCTAACTTGAAATCGTGTAAGCATCAATGCAGACGATTTTGATTGCAGACAATAAGTGAGATCTACAACAACTCATCAATATAATAGAAAAAAAAGCCGAAACATGGGATTAACCATAAATACAAAAAAAATATTAAATTCATGGCAATCACAAGGGAAACAAACATATTCAGAGATTCCAGCTTAACCTACACCGGAAAACCGATAGAACGGGTAACAAAACCTAAATATCTGGGAACATGGTTGTATGAAGAATGGTCCTCAGACAATTAAATTAAATGCCGTATCGATCAAGCCCGAAGTACTCTGAAATTAAAAAAACTGTTCGTTTATAGCGACTTAGACCTTGATCTTCGATTAAGATTGATAGGGTGCTACATTCGATATGTGCTTCTCTGCGGCGTAGAGGGTTGGACCTTAAAGACAAATGCTATGAACAGACTGGAGGCTTTTGAGATGTGGATATACCGCAGAATTCTTAAGATACCATGAAATGCTAGGGTGACAAACGAAGAGGTTCTTAAACAGCATCATAAAGAAAAGTAAGACTGCATATCTCAGTCACATCATGCGAGGCCAGAAATACCAATTCCTACAACTAATCATCGAAGGCAAAATAGAAGGTAGAAGAGGATTAGGACGTAAAAAGATGTCGTAGCTGCGGAATGGTCGGTCATAAATGATATACAATCGCTAATTCATACCGCCAGAGATAGAGAGAGAATGGAAAATGTGGTCGCAAACATCCATTAATGGATTTGAAAAAGAAGAAGAAGCATCAATGGCGTTTTGAAAGGTACTGTCGTAGCAACAATATGACATAAGCGATTAGACCGTGAATAGACCTTTATTTCCAGTGCCGTTTCTTTAAAAGAATAAGAATTATTAATCGCCAGACCTGTTACTAAAAAACATCCAATTCGACCTGATTAAAACCATATAAAGACGTAAGCAGAGACAATAAGTAATTCCTAAGTAATATGAGTAATTCCTTGCTATTACTTGCAAGGAATTAACGAAGCTTTTAATTATGACCGGAAATTAAGTAGCGAATTAAGCATATTTAACATTGATTTTTGAAAATTACCCCCTGTAAAAACGTTTACATTAGTACAAGGACTTTAGTGATTGAACAAAGGCAGTTGAAGCTAAATCTTGTCCAAGAAGATCTGCCACGTCAACCAATGAAGAAAACATTAACAAAATCAAGGGTCTTGTACTGAGTAATTACCGATTGAGTTTAAAAGACATTGTAGATATGACTGGGAAATCGTTTAGGACTATTTGATCAATTTTGAAGAATAATTTAGGGTTGCCTGGGGTCATCTTCAGAAAACACTAATTTTTTTTTGGAAAAACATCGCCCCGTTGAAACTGCCAAAGAGATGCTTTTACACTATGATGACAGTTTGAAATATCTAATTACTGATGATGAGACAGGGTATCATGCTCACCATGCAAGTATCATGCTCAAATGAACCAAATATGGAAAAAAGCCGTAAAAGTCGATCAAAAATCAAAGTTATGTTAACTGTCTTGTTCATTTACCATAGTAGTCGACAGAGTTCCTTATAATTGGTCCAAGAGTTAATAAAAAACATATTTAAATGGTATGCGGCATTTAGGTAATAGCCATTTGAAAAAACCTTCAGATTTGCTGCAAAACAATATATAGATGTCGCTTTACGATAACTTACTATTACACACTGCAATAACTATTCGTCAATATGTCATTAAAAAATCAAACAAATACCATTTCACAAGCGTCAGATATGATACCATGTGACTTTCTTGTTCCATGGAGTTGAAGAAATCACTTCGTGGACGCTGTGTCCACGGAGCATCTCAAAAAGTTCTCTTGTCGCTTTGAAGGGAAAACAAAAAAAGTGTATTGCGGAGAGGGGGAATTATTTTGATAGATAATTTAGACGAATAAATAAATCATTTGTTTTATTTAAAAGTTTTCTTACTTTTTGATCATAATATACAATTTTCTCGAATTAAACAAACGATTTATTTACATCCTCGTATAAAAGGAATATTTGTTATTTAATTTCTTCACTACTGTACATAGTAGTGTTGTTCATAGCATTTCTCTCTGAGTTTGTGTCTTTCACAACACTAAATGGATCATTGGCATCATTCCCGCGAAATTTCTTCAAGCCAAATAATTCAAAAGGAAACAGAGTATATCAAAATTGCGAACGAAATTTCCCAGGTTTTGCTTAGATCGATCGTTTGAGTATCACGTTCGCCTATTTAACGTATACGAAGCGAAGTAGCAGGCATGAAAATCAATTTGTTTTGTTAATGAATCCGCCCACAGAGTGCACTAGCCTGGTGTGTATGGAGCACGTATCGTTCTAGACGTTCGTCGAGTTTGACGGCACGAGACTGATAAGGCCGGTTATAGGAACAGGAACAAGCACTTTGCGGATTGGAATATTTTGTTATAGTTTTGCAGTGCGGTCAAAATATTAATGAAAAAAAGTGTAAATATTTTAAATGTATGTATAAAGAATATTTCCTCTTTTACAGCTGGTTGTCGGGGTGCAGTGGAGCTTAATTTTTACTAATCTTTTTCATTATATTCTCTTATTAGTTCAATTCTTTTATGCTTTTGTAAGATATCTACAGTCACATTTTAGCTCATAATATGTTAAATGTTCAAACTGAAATAAAAAGACAAACAATTTCATATACCGTAATGGACAAAAGTATATAGACAACCAGTTTAATGCTTACTGATATTTCTTTGTTGCAGAATTAAATTTGCTTATATTGTTAATACATTCTACGGCACTGAAAGGAAAAAAGAAAAAAGGTAGATTTTATTTTGTTTACACTATAGCCAAAAAAGCAAACTAAGCAAACACATTTTTTTAAGAGACAGAAATATATAGACTTTATAGATATCATAAACTAACTTTATTCATTTCACTTTAAAATGAGTCTAGTTAACATACGCATCGGTAGACATTCATCCTAAAAGATTTTTTAAAATGCCGTATAGTCCTCATATTTTATTAGAGATATACCACTATTCCAAAGGGGTTAAAATCAAGCTACTATAGCCAAAAATTTAAATTTAAAAAGGAACGCTGTATGGGCAATACTTAACAGATTTACACAAGGGGGAACAATAGAAATATCGCCGAGATGATATCGCCTTAGTGAGAGTAACAGTAAAGTTAATTAAATATATTTCATCCAAGGTTCCATTCAAGACGCCAATCGAAATAAGAGCTGATTTAATAAACCACGGATTGAGACGTATCCACAAAGACCATTAAAAGAAGGCTTAATGAACAAGAGTTGTTTGCAAGTCGACCTATCAAGAAACCCCTTCTCTCAAAGAAGAAGAGAAGGAACCGTTTAAGTTTTGCTCTTCGACATCTCCATTGGACCTTACATGATTGGAAACGGGTATGCGACGAACCAAAATTCAATATGTTTGGATCTGATGGAGTTCGTTATTTTAGATGCCATGCTGGAAAAAAATGCATCAAAATACACAGTTCCTATTGTTAAGCATGGAAGTGGATCTGCCATAGTCTAGGGTTGATTTTCGAGTTTTGGAGTAGGTCCTTTACACCGCATAGAAGGGAGAGAGACAGAGAATTTTAGTAGTTTAGGTCGCATCGATATCGAGATCATTTAGCGACCATTAAATCAAATTATGAGTCTATTACTCATGGAAAAGATAAGGATTAGATATATATATATATATATATATATATATATATATATATATATATATATATATATATATATATATATATATATATATATATATATAAGCTAACTATGTACAAAATGTAAAAACATAAATATATAAGTATAAAATGTATAAAGTGTAAATGTAAAATGAGTCGTAGGTTACTATATCACAGACGGGTTGTATCATGAGTAGGAGAATCACATATGATTATGTCACAAATGTTGTTATCACAGGAAATTGACTAGTTTGCTCACACTTTGCTACAATCATTTGAATGAAAGCGAAGCGCTTGAAATGGCTATATCTTGGTAAAATAATTTATTTCTTTTAGGTAAGCAAATGTGTAAAACATGTTGGCAGAACTAAGATTTTTGGTAAGATCTTGACTTAAGCCGAAGAAGGATCTGAGAGGAGATAATATCGTGCAGTCAGTCAGAATGTGTTTGATTGTTAGAGAATCATTGCAATATTCGCAGAGGGGAGGGCCTTCTCGTTTTAGCAGGAATTCATGAGAAAATCTGCAGTGGCCTATCATGAGTCTTATCCATTTAACTGTGGCTTTTCTATCCCGCAGTAGCTCTGGAGGGGATTGAAAGAATGAAGGTTTAAGGACTCTCAGTTTGTTTGGTCTCTCAGGATCATCCCAATATGACTGCATTAAGATTTGTGCAAAAGTTTTTGCAAAAGAGAGATGGTCTTTTGGGTGGAAGCTGCGCATGTATGGTAGTCCGTGCTCTATTGAGCGCTTTGCGAGCTGACCAGCTTCCTCATTACCTTTGATGGCCTTATGACCAAGGCACCGAACGAAAACAATAGAAGAATCCTGAGAGATGATGTCTTCTACAAGATCTGTAATTTGTGCAATAACTGGATGAGAAATGAAGCGATTTTGAATCATGAGCAGAGCATTTTTGGAATCAGAAAATACAATCCAGGAATTTTCAAGGTTTAATCTGATATATGAGAGACATTTTTCTATTGCCACTAATTCAGCAGTAAGTATAGTGGTTGAAGTCGGAAGTTTGAATCCAGAAGCGGTTCTCTTGTGTACAAAACCGCAGCCAACTCCTTGGTCCATCTTAGATCCGTCTGTAAAAATTGATTGGCATGGGGAATGAGTATCGAGTAAGGTGTTTATAATGGATTTATATATGGAGGAAATCGTGGATTCTTTATCATATTTTAATAGAGAGAAGTCTACCTGAATTGGATGAAGCAACCAAGGAGGAGAAGAAATAGGACGGATTGGAATAGGGACATGCAGTTGTATATTTGACTCTATTAATAATTGTTGAAAAAGGATTCTGGGGTCGTGAGCCAAGTTGTAAGTAGATGGGAAAGGGGGGATAGGGGGGATGGAAAAATGACTGATAGCCAGGGATGAATGGTCTTTGCCAGAGATATGTACCATCTTTTAAGAGAAGGTATTTTCTTCTGGTGGATAAGAGCTCTAAACTCGTGATACAATGTAGGCTAGGGATTGGACTAGTGGGGAATGCTCCAGTTATGAGTCTTAAGGACGTGTTCTGTATGACATCCAGAGAGCGCAAGTAAGATTTAGGAGCGGTTGCGAAGATTATGCAGCCATACTCTAACTTGGATCTAATTATAGCCTTGTATAGTTTAAGTAAGCAGTGGTGATCCGAACCCCAAGTATTGTTTGAGAGCATCTTAAGTATTCCCATGTCCCGAGCACATTTAGCTTTCAAATAGTGAATGTGGTTTTTCCAAGATAGTCTATAATCAAATGTGAGACCTAAGAACTTGTGACACGGAACTGTGGGGATAATATTGTTTGATAGAGTGATGGCGTGTAAGCGAGGACAATTGCGTCTTCTGCAGAAATAAACAACTGTGGATTTTTCAGAAGAGAGCAAGAGATCTGTGGAATTGGACCATTTTCTCAGAGAAGTTAGATTTGACTGAATGATTCTTTCGCAGACTCTTGAATTGGGGGAAGAATAGTATAGCAGGAGATCATCAGCATAAAGTCTGTGCGAGATCGTAGGGCTGAGATATCTTTGGATATTATTCATTGCTATATTAAAAAGAGTGGGGCTCAGTACTGAACCTTGAGGGACACCATTTAGTAGTGGGAATTGATCAGACATATGTCCGTCAATTCTGACTGCAAAGAATCTATCAGCGAGGAAATTCGAAATAAATTTGAGAAGCCGTCCTCTGAAACCCCACTTATGTAGGGTGTTCAGGATCGTGGGTCTCCATACCGTATCGAAAGCACTGTCTAAAAAAGCTGCCTAAACTAGGTGATTTTTCCTCTGAAAGGTGGTCCAGATGTCATTGTGAAAAGCCATAAGATGATCTAGGGTGGATGTTGATTGTCTGAAGCCTAGTTGATGTGGATCTAGCAAATGATGGAATTCTAGGTACCATGTAAAGCGATTGTTGACCATTCTTTCGAAGATTTTACCTAAATAATCTGTTAGCGAGATTGGTCTATAGCTACTAGTTAAGGAGCGAGGTTTACCAGATGGGTATGGGAATCAGTGTGGATTTTTTCCAAGCAGAAGGTTCCACTATTCCAATATCCGTTATACAAATCCAGTAACTTTTCTAATGCAGCTTGTTCGTCAAGACCAAAAGGGAGATTGTAATGCTGTAGGGAAGAGTCTTCAACGTCGAAATTTACAATTTGAGAGGATCTATGATTTCGCTGAGAAATACTTATGTAATCGTCTCCCGATACTTCAAAAAAGAATTTTGCAAAGCAATTTGCAATTTCGACTCTGTTGGAGATCCACTTGTTGTCATATATTAAACCTTGAATTGGTTGAAGAGGTCTACCTCGGAATCTTTTAATTTTGTGCATAGAAGGGATTATGGATAGATTTATATATCGCGATATACTGATGAACATAATGTCGCCTTATATGGAAGATAACTTGCCTTTAAGATCTTTTCAACAAGATAATTACCCCAAGCATTCTTCAAAGCTAGTCAAGCAATTTTTTATAGATAAAAACATTGTTATCTGAAAGTGGTCATCGCAATAACCGGAATTAAACCCTATAGAAAACATGTAGGATTACTTGATTCGACAGATTGAAGATAAGAATTACTCCTCCGAAGAAAATCTATATAGGGAATTGGAAAAAAAAAATGGAAAAGTATTGATCATGTCTACACTAACAAACTTGAGTCAATGCCAATGAGAAGATGCCAAGCATTTATTGGTAACAATCGTTATGCTACAAAATACTAAGCAAATTACTTACTAGTTTGGCTTATTTGAAGTGTAATTAATTTAATTTTGTTTCATATAGATCTTGGTAATATTAGTTTTGTCTATATACTTTTGTCCTATAAGAATTCAACTTTTTCATTTCTCTTCACGATATTATTTAGATTTATATTTATTTATTACTTTTATCCAACATCTATGGTTAGAAATAAGAATATATATATTTGTTTTTAAAATAATAATAACTTTAACTTAATTATATAGATATTTAGCTTAATAATAACACGTTTGTCCATTACTGTATATTCTAAATGGCATATTTTAGAAATATAAAGGGCGGAAAATAAAGAGCATTTTTAACATATTATAGTTTTTTTTTCGAAAAAGTAAGAATACTTCTAGCATACGAAATAATGTATGTGCTGTGTACGGCGAGAGTGCCGTTGAAGATTCCACGTACCGCAAGTGGTTCAGAGAGTTCCATGAAAACAGTTTTTATCTTAGCAATGCACCAGGTCTTGAATGGTCTGATGGGAACAAAATATTGAGGCCTGAAAGTCATTGGTATAAAACAACTCGAGAAATCAGAAAAATTCCTGGAATCAACCAGTAAACAGTGCCAAGGCGACTACGACAACTTCGAATTGTTAATAAGGCCGATATATGAATAGCTCATGAGTTAATGGAGAAAATTTTGGTAGAGTGAATTACTGCCTGTGATTTTCTAAGCGTGGAGCGCGGAGTTGCCCCTTTAACCAGCGCAAAAGTCAGTTTATGACAATCGCTGACGATTGGATCGCAACGAAGCTCCACAAGACTTCTCAAAGCCGAAAATGCACCAAAATAAGATCCGAGCGAAATGATTAAAGAGTAGAAGTCAACAGGAAGGCACCAATTCTCCTCCATGACAACGCATTCAGCAAAAGCTGCATAACTTGGGCTGTTGTCTATAAGTAATATAAGTCCGATTTTTCAAGCATTTCAACAACTTTCTGAACGGGAAATGCTTTAAAAATCAAGAGGATGCAAAAACTACCTTCAACGCCTTCATCGCCTCTTGGACTCGAAAGTTTACGCAACAGTATAAATACACTTGTTTTTCGTTAGCAAAACTGTGTTGATTGTAATGGTTTTTACTTCGCTAATAAAGCTTTGTTTGAGCTAAGATATGTGCATTTAAATTTAATGATTTAAAAGCGCAATAACTTTCTTAACAACCATACTAAAGCCAAAGTGACTGCTTTCAAACTTCCTAAATATAATATACGTTCAGTATTTCAAGGAATGCAATTTTGGATGAAGAATTGAAAATAAGCTTTAATCGCACACATGGATAATAATTTGTACTGTCGATTAGTTCGATATGAACGGCTGTAACTGTAAAATCATTAACTGAGGTGGATATAAATCTTAGATATTGAGTGGCGTTTTGGAAAGAGATTCTAAAATATTTCTCATCGTAAAAACGTAAAACCCGTTCTAACACTGCTACTTATAAAATTTCTCGAGATACCGTCGAGCGTAATTATATTTTCTGATAATGTAATTCTCAATTACATTCTTCGGCAATAATAAAGTGAGATAGGGCCGTTGGAGGAGCTTTTACGAGCGTAGTATTCTAAAACTGACTGCCACCGGCTAACCATCAGATATATAATTAACCGGTAACTAGCTTTTATGCGTCATTTCTTTACTCCCACATCAGTACATCTGAAAACGTTTAGTTTACCCTGGGGATGGCTTCCTGACATCTATTTCTCGAGATGGCATTTCTCTGCAAAAGGTTATTAATGTCATGATATCAAAATTAATTGATTCAATGAGATTTTGATCAACATTAGACACTATTTCGGAAGAACGTTCAAGAATCTTTGGAAATAAACAAACTAAGATTTATATTTAAATCTCCACTATACTTAAATTGTTTCGAACACATTGCCTTTTTGAAATACGAACTATATTAAACTAACAGTAAGAAAAGTAGTTACAACCCAAACCGTCCATCGACCCAATAATACCATAAATGATGTTAGTGGGGAAATTCATGTTTTCAATGTCTAGATGCCCTATATAAAATTAATAAGGGTGAACTATTCAAATCTACTAGGCCATTTAGAAAAGTATTCAATTTTTGTATTTTATTAATTTCTAGGCTTTCTAAGAGACTAAGTTATAACATTTTAAAATTATCGTTGAAATGTGAACCTTCCAGTATTAAGTAGTTAGCATAAGGAGAATGATTTTATTCTGTTCCTTAACAAATAAGACAAAAATTAATTGTTTTCACATAAACAACAAATCAGCAAATTGTGTGATATCCTGACCATCGGATCCACCCTTCAGTTTCTCTGGATCCCTAGCCACTGCGGTATAGTTGGAAACGCGATGGCGGACACCGAGACTAAAATAGCTGCCACAGATGGATCACCATGTCCCACTCTAATTTTATCCGATCTATCGTCCTTCGTCAAATCCCTGGTTAGAGGACAGTTAAAGAATCACTAGAGCCTATTGGAAGGACTCAACAAGCTTAGAGAAGTCAAAACCTCCTACTTCCTCAACAATTTTCCGAACTTCCCCTCTAAAAAGAATCTCCACCATCTGGTTCAGAATAAGATCGGGACATTGTGCTCTCACTCACCAGCACCTGTTGAGGAACGACCCTCCTCCTATCTGCTCTTCTTGCGGTGAACCTCAGACCGTCCGCCATTTTCTGATAGGATGTCGCGCCACATCAAACATCAGGACCAGACTCTCCCTCCCCAGTGACCTCTCTACTCTCCTTCGACCCGGCTCCATGTATGTTCTCCTCCTCTATCTAAGAGAAATATCCATCACTGATTAAATTTAGTCGCTGTTCTCGCTCTTCCTCTTTCACATCTCTCATCATCCATCCTCTCCATTCCTTAATAACGAATACGCGTTCATCCTACCACCATCCGATAACATGCCCTCTACTTCAACACTTGCCCTTTTTCTCAAACCCAAAACCCTGAATCACTAATGTTAGTGAACATTTGCCGCAGTCATTCAAAAGGTCTCAATTAATAGACACACTGTGGTCGCTAAATGGTCACTGTCACCGATGCGACCCTCATCCTAATTTAACTAACTAACTAACTAACTAACTAACTAAACAACTTCGTGCTCCTTTATAATCGCTATCCCAAATGTCTCGGGGCAACTCTGGATAGGACTTTGTCCTCCAAGAAATATTTAGCACCCCACAGAAACAAACGAACATTATCGAGAAGCTCTGTAGCACTTCTTGGGTTGCTTCTGCTGACACGCTCCACACTTATGCTCTTAGCTTAGTGTTCTCAGCTTCTGTAGTATTTAAGGGGATGTTCCTCTGACTGTATGTCCATTTTTCTGAGTCATTAATCATACAACGTTCATCTGAACTCCTTGCATTTGTATGGTGTTTGTTTCCCCTACAGATTCAGTAATAGTGGTTCGTGTACAATGCCAAAATTTCGAATATGTTATATCATTAGAGAGGGCAATGAGTTCCAGTTTTTTACGAATCTCTTCTATAAATTTATAAGAATGCTGGACTATCAGCTTCCTCTGAAGGAACTTTTTGGGTGGTACTTTTAATTTTAAATGAAACCTAGAATAGTGTGGTCACTTTCACATTAAACTCCAGGAAAGGTTTTCAAGATGGCCGAGAAGAAGTTCAAGATAATCCACGCCCGGGTCGCCCTTTCACGTCAAAAACGGATGACAATATCGAAAAAATCGGTAATCTGGTCCGATCTGACCGTCGGTTAAGTATTCGTGTGATTGCTGAAACTGTAGGAATTGACAAAGAAACATGTGTGTCAAAATGGTGACTAAAATGCTCACGTTTGAACAATACGAAGCTTGCACAAATGTTTGTACTGACACTTTGAATGCCATTGAGAATCACCGAAACGTATTTGCGACTTCCATATGTTTGTTAAGGTGAAATCTGCATTAAGAGGAAACAAGATTTGAGTCCGTTGAAGCTGTGAACGAGACAGCAGCACAAGTTCTGAATGAGCTGACAGAAGAAGATTCGTATGGAGCGTTGTAGAGATAGAGGAGAGGTGTATATTGAAGGTGATAATAAGTAAATATGTATGAAATCAAAATAAAATGTTTTACAGCGTCAGTCTCGTTATTTAATAGTCACACCTCGTACATTATCGGTTTTCTACTAGATCGTATATTTGGACTAAATTTATATTAAAAGGAATATAATTCTATTGAAAATTAAAATAACATCAAACACATAAATATTATGCCTAGAACCCTATAAGCTGGTGAAATTACCGAACCGAAAGAATATGAAACGTGGAAATTCTCCTAATGTAAATAAGTCCCATTCATTTGTCGCAACAACTAACTGCTTGTCACAGTCCTTCTGCTAGCAATGCAACGAACCTATTATATTATCATATTATGAATGGCGATGCAACTTCACGTCATACTATTACTTCCCCATTACTGTTTCATTGTGAAAATAATGGTCATAATAAATTCTACCAATCGCAGTGCCATTTCTCGACTTAAAGAACTCGTGGAACGCTGTGAGGTAATTATATATAAACAGGACAAGTCAGTGTGTGTGCTGTTTTTGTTACAAATCGACATTTAGAATTGGTTTTATACGTAATGTCTTACTTATAGGACGAATATTTTATGGTCTTAATATTGATACGTATGTATCGGATATAAGAATTTCAAATATACATATCGTAACACATCGGTCAATAAGTCCTCGGTCTGACAAATAAAACACTTTTTTTGCAAATTTCGACTTAATTCATCAAAATATTCTCCTTAAAGAGCAATACAATCATTCCAACGGTTTTTCAACATTTCTACACCTTTTTTATAGAACTATTTCTATTTTGCGTTGAAAATATCTTTCAGTTTAGGCAACTACCTCTTCATTGGAGCGAAATTTCTTTCCAGCGATCATATTTTTTTAGGTCTAAGAACAGGAAATAGTGGCAGGACCAGATTTGGAGAATACGGTGGATGGGATTGTGACATGATGTATTGCGATCTCGTCCGGCAAAGGCACGTTTGTAGGAGTTTGTTTATGCAAAAACATTGTGCAATTCGTTCCATTGTGCAAACATTCTATCTATACCAAAAAACGGTTTTCTAGCATCCTTTGACGTTAGCAACATGTTCGCGAATATTTCGAATAAGGATTGTCTACAATTAATAGAAAATTTACTCATAAAAAATAACATCAATCGAATTATTAAGCAAGATATTTTAAAACTCTTTAACTTATGCATTAATGAAAATTATTGTCAATTTTATAGTGTTTTTTACAAACAAAAGGATGGTCTAGCAATGCGTTCCGCACTAAGCCCTTTATTATCAGAACTGTTTATGTCAGACTTGGAAAATATTTTTTTTAAAACGGATAAAGCAAAAAATATAGTCTTTTGATATAATCGGAAAGATGATATAATCGGGATAAAGGACCTATTCCGTTCAGTCAACTTTTTCAATTATTAATGTAAAGATCAATAAACTTCACGGTTATTTTTTCTTCCTTTTGTTCTCTTTTCCATGTTTTCTTTTTTTGTATCATTTTTTAACACGCTTCATTAGGTGGGTAGTACAGTTCCTAGGTGGTAAGTTAGTAATTGGGGTTGTCATGTAAATAGAATATAATTTAGTTTTAGAAATAAATTAAATCATCTCCTGATAATGCTAACACGGTTAGCGAAACGTACGTCGAGAACATTAAAAAAGGGTTTCGGTATTTAGTGGTAAATCTCTTTGAGTTTAATGTTTCACACCGAAGGTTCCACTAGAAAAATTGATAATAAAGACCCATCTAGACAGTTATTAAACGATCAGACAGATCTCCGAAATTCACCACCATTTAAAATATTGAAAAAATTAACCCCAATAAAAGGTAAAATTAGGTACATATGATAAACAGCTGTTATTACTTTAGTTTTAAAATAGTCTTTGAGAAACTATAGTCACACAAATTTAATTCGATTTAAAAAATGGACTGTCACAAAGTAAGGGACCAATAATTTAAAAGGCTTTAATCAAGATGTTCTGTTAGGTATGGTTCAGAACCGTTAATATTAACTAAGAATATATTAAAAATGATTAAAAGAACACATTATGTCATAGCGAGATCAATATTAGAGTTGTCATTAAAGGATAGAGTACCGAATTTTCATCGTCCCACTCACTTTGTGGACTGCTGCCTGAACTTAGAAGAACACTCTTTAAACACTCTTGAGGAATGTTCATTGGAATACTTTTTGATTGGCTGTAATACGGCCCCATCGAGCGGAAAGTTATTCATACCCAAAACATCGTTCATAATGTACTGAACACGGTCTATTGAGATGATCACAATGTCAGGAAGCTTGCGTTCCTTCAGTCGAGAGTTATTTAATACGACATTGTGGATTTTTTAAACGATTTTATCGATCGTAGAGGATTTTTCGGGCAATTATCAACTCCGATGGATTTACGATCACGTATAAATTAAACAGGCAACTTTTTCCATTGAAAACGAAGAGAATATTTTTTTAACGTGGAATCTAAGTTTTTTTCTATGTCTGTCGGTGTTAAACCTTTATAAACAAAGCACATTTTTAATAAAAATTTGAAAACGAATTTAATAAAAACGGTGAACTTAGGGAACCGCGCACCGACAAGTTAAAAAAGTTGATTTGGCGTCTAGCGGAAAATCTATTTGAGTCTAGCACTATGCTTAAATATTTAACTTTAAGGTTTTAATAATATTTTTTGCTTATGCTGAGATTTAATTTTCATCATTTTTAGTTAATTTTTAAATGTGACTTATCTACCGGAAATAATCTGGTATCGAAAATAACCCTTTTACTTTCTGATTATTTCGATTGCAAAGTGCAATGGATTTTTAAATCAGGCAATTTAATTTTAGAAACGCACATAACGGAAAGATTAACCGATTACGCTATAATTTCGTTTTTCGCAAATTATTTTCAGACCTGAAAGACCACACAAGAAATACAATTTTCTCAATTATCGGCTTATTTCGTTCTTCTCTCTATATTGAAAGTATTGAACATAACCCGCTCATTAAAATATTCACAGTTTAGCCACTTCCAAATTGGGAGGCGTGAAAAATTTATCAGCATTATCAACATTATATATCCTAGTATTCAAAAAACTATATATATTTGATTGATTTGTCCGTTACTTTGCGATAGTTGATTTTGTAAAAAGGAATAAAATAATTTTATACTTTGTTATCTATCACTTTTAGTTTTAAATCAAATTTAAATAAAAAATAAAAAAGACGACATTTTGGTTTATTATACTGGAAATGACAGACAAATAAAGGAACATTAAAGCATTTAAATAGTACCTAGAAAAAGAACAAAATCAAACCATACAATTTCTGGACCTTTCAATATCCAAACAAAATAATAAACTATAATTTAATATCTATAGAAAACCCACATACTCAGATATAACAATTACAAAACAATCAATCCACCCCATTACACATAAATATGCTGCATATAAGTCTATGATCCACCGAGCTTTCACAATTCAAGTATATCCAAAAGTAAAACATACAAATGATAAAAAGTACTGTAAAATTTTATATTTCTCTCTTTGAGGAAACATAATTTGCAAATAGTAGTACAAAAAATTAAACATTTTCGAAGCGATTAAAATTTATAAATACAATAAAGACCCTAAACTCAAAGAGATTTACCACTAAACACCGAAACACTTTTTTAAATTTCTCGACGCACGTTTCGCTAACCATGTTAGTATCATCAGGAGATGATATAATCGGGATAAAGGACCCATTCCGTTCAGTTAACTTTTTCAATTATTATGTAAAGGTCAATAAACTTCACGGTTATTTTTTTTTCCTTTTGTTCTCTTTTCCATTTTTTCTTTTTCTGTATCTTTTTTTAACACGCTTCATTAGGTGGGTAGTACAGTTCCTAGGTGGTAAGTTAGTAATTGGGGTTGTCATGTAAATAGAACATAATTTAGTTTTAGAAATAAATGAAATCATCTCCTGATGATGCTAACACCGTTAGCGAAACGTACGTCGAGAACTTTAAAAAAGGGTTTCAGTATTTAGTGGTAAATCTCTTTGAGTTTAATGTTTCACACCGAAGGTTCCACTAGAAAAATTGATAATAAAGACCTATCTAGACAGTTATACCCACATACTCAGAAATAACAATTACAAAACAATCAATCCACCCCATTACACAAAAATATGCTGCATATAAGTCTATGATCCACCGAGCTTTCACAATTTGACTACCTGAAAATAATAGAAAAATAGAACTGCAAAAAATAAAACTAATAGCACAAAATAACGGTTTCAAAGAAAAAGAAATTAATTACTTAATAAATAAAAAAGGGAAACAATTACTAATTCATCAAGTATATCCAAAAGTAAAACAAACAAATGATAAAAAGTACTGCAATATTTCATATTTCGGTCCAATTTCAGAACAAATAGCTCGCTCTTTGAGGAAACATAATTTGCAAATAGCGTTTAAAACCACCCAGTAAACGAGTAAATTAATGTTTAATGCCAAAGATAAAACATCAGCAAATACAAAATCCGGAGTTGATATGTTAAATTGCAACAAGTGCAGTGGCTGCTATGTTAGACAAACCGGCAGAAATTTTCAGAGCAGACACAAAGAACATCCCCAGTATTTAAAATATTCTAAAAAATTAACCCCAATAAAAGTATAAAATTAGGTACATAGAATAGATAAACAGCTATAAAACCTTAATTTTAAAGTAGTGTTTGAGAATGTAAAATCATTTTTACGAAACTATAGTCACACAAATTTTGTTTAAAAATAAAATTGATACATAACAAAGTAAAAAATTGTCTTATTCCTTTTTAAAAAAATAGACCATCACAAAGTAACGGACAAATCAATCAATAATAATTTAGATCCCTTTTTGCAATTTTTATGATAAAATATATAAATGTTAAGCTCTATTTTGCAGTAAAAAAAAATTAAATTAAAATGATCGAAGTTATTAAAAAAATATTTGGAATATTTACTTCCGGTTTACCACTAGAAAAAAAATCAAATTTGGAATTTGATTTGAAAATCGAAAAAAACACTACATTTATTATTTTATTATAATTTAATTCAATATGAAAATAAAATTCCAAAGAAACCCTTCCGTCAATAAGGTGAATTCTATAGAATCCCATATGTTAACAACTAAACTTAAAATTAAAAAAAAATTATGTGTACACGTTCATATCACCTAGAACTGCAATTATGCCCAATATGAACAAATTTCAGAAGAAAGAAGAAAGAACCTCATTTTTTTCGTTATCCGCTTCACGTGAAATTCCCCATTATTCAAATCGTAGCAGAAAAATACAATATCAAAATTGTTAGCTCGATCATATAATCATCAATTTTGGTATTTGTTGTTTTTTACAATTTGACGTGATAATAAAATTCCAATATTTCACCATAGATATAAGGCATTACCTTCCTGATATCGATTTTTTCCCCATTAATCGGAACAGATTTTTTTAATATATTTTACTATTGGGCAGAGGTGGGCTCTCCTTGTGTACTTTCAGCAATTTAAAAGTATGGGATTGCAAACCATCCATACATTCCCACGTTTTAACATATCCAGGATTTGAACTTTCATACGGGAACTGCCTGTAGTTTGACACAGCAAAAGTTTCCAGTTTTGGAACCTGTACCTCCAGTCAAAGTACTCGTTTATTTTTTCTTGAAATCAACAATTTCGGTGTATCGGATTTGCTTCAAAGTAAATGGTTGTCTTTTTCTGGAAGTTAATATTGAGTCTTCATACTCTTCTGGAGTATATATTCGATCATGTTTTCGGATATTCCGTTTTGCACAGCCAAAATCTCTATCGCAGGGCAAAACGAATAGCCTCTCATAGGGAAGTACTGATATATTTTGTTCAATGTCTTGGTGGTTGCGTGCAATGCTAAGAGAAAACCGATCATGGTTTTGTTTCAAGTCTGCCCTGCACATCCGCCGGAAAACAAGTGTAGTTCATTAGAAGGAAGGAAGAAAATGTATATGTTTCATTATGTAGTCATTAAAGAATATTCAGACTTCATAAGGTCCTTTCTGACCTTGGCCGCCATGATAGGTATAAAAATAACCAGTATTCTCCTTAAGATAGTGTATTTGGAATGCGTATATCCAAAGCTCCCTAAAATAAAAAAAAATCTTTCACTGCAATATGCCGTAGTGGTATATTTTGCATGTAATCAAAAGCTAGGTCGATTAGTTCTGGTCGTTCAGCACGTTTTGAATTTTATTATAAAACTTCTTCACTTGGCTTTTATGGATCATTAGTTCCGCTGCAACTACTCTCTTTACATTATCGTTAAGGTTAACATCTTTAAGTCTCGTTCCATGACTTTCGTTCTCCGAACAAACATCAACCTTTGGTCCCCCAAACCTAAGATTGAAGTTTTCGATGAAATATTTCAAATATAATTCGTATTTAACCAAGTTCTCAAACTCTGGATATTTTCCTTCAAAAAGATTATGCATTTTCTTCACATCCAAATATGTATCTAAATAACGAAAACTTTTTAATTTTCTGAGTCATCGCATGTTCTACGAAGTCTGTTATTATGCCTGCCTCTAAGATCCTTTGAAAATTTAGCTATCAGAAAATAGGGTGTTCAGGCGCTGAATTATATGAAGATTTAAATGTCTGTTTGCACACGGAAATTCGACTTGAGCATTTCAAAACAGTACGTAAAGTACGTAAAGAAGTACGAAAAGTTTGATTTTCTGTCTTGTTTATTTTCTGCACTTCTTACGCGATGCCTTTGAAGTGGTTTCCATTAGTCCCTGTAGAAATGTCTTGCTCGTTTTTCGACCCACGGTTGTATAGCTTAGATATAACATCTTTGTTTTCTCTCTCAGTAAATTGTTCCATACATTTTTGTATAGCTGAAAAATAAAACAGCTATTTAAAAATTCAAACAAAACTTGTTAAAACTCATTAACTTACCTACACGCAGGTCCCACATTCTTCGCATTACCGTGTTTTTCCTTCTTAGAAACATATGCTTGACCTTGTAAACGTGCTGTTTTCATAGCGTTGTTTCCATCTAGTGGCATCCCTATTTTTCTGCTACCACTATTAGTATTATCAACCTCTCTACTATCACTGGATGACAGAATTTTACTTGAAATTGTTGAAAAATCGCAAATATCAAGCTATTTTTTACAATACACATACACACGAAGTAAAATCTCTGCTTGTAAACGTACGGTTTTTGAACTCACCGATTCTTATATCTATTTCGATACTATCGCAAGGACTACCTGGTTATCTTCTGCAAGAGTGAACCAAAGGGTTTTTTAAAAACCTAACCAAACCAAACCTAACATTTATTTTGTAGACTCACCTTTGATTAAATTTTAATAAAATGTAATAATTCATGAAGGGCGTTCTGAGTCAGTCAACCTACTATCTGATAGTCTGATAAAATAAGATATATTGGTTTCTGTACATGCAAATTTCTAACTGGATTACGACCTAAGGAAAGTGACAACGTCACTTTCTTTTTCATATTGAAATTATACTGGTTGAATGTACCTTGATTGTATTGCGTTATGATTATTTGAGATTAGGCATTGAAAAGCTGGTTATCAATTAAATTTTATGCATTACTGAATTAGATTTAACTCGTATTTTATACGGTTGGCGTGTTACGACTGGTGATATTCGTTGATTGGACAATTAAAGGTACGTAGATTTTTTTTTATTTTGAATATTGTCGAAATAAAGAGTAGGAAGTGATGTAATAAGATAATGAAGAAAAGTTTTCCTGTATGGATTTTGGAATTGAATCAGGTTGAATTATTTCAGATTAGTATCGTTAATTGTCGATTGAATTTTTTTTTTTTTAGTTTCTTATCGACATTTTTGTCGCAAGATACACAGTATCTGGGAAAAATAACGAAATAAAAAATATAATATAAATAAATTATAAATATAATATATAAAAATATAATATAAAAAAATATTGTAAATAAATTAAATAAAAAATAAAATAAAAATCACGAGTGCAAACTATCTGTCTGTTTTCACTCTGTCTTCGTATATTAGTAATGTATATATCATGCTGCATTAAGTAATAAAAATTAACCACAACTAAGAAAAAAAAACATTGTCTTCTATTAAGTACTTTTAATATCGAGATTTTAAGATAGATATTACCTATTTATGAATATCTGAAAGCGTCTTATTTGTGTACATATAGATAAACAAATATTTTAGATATATCTAAGGGATAATAAGCTAGATATTCATTATAATTAATGTTTTCATTGTTTCGTCGGTTGGATTGGTGTTTAAGAACTCTTCCTGAAAGAAGAAACGACACGGGAATAATCTAAGTGGAATTTTTGTGGTAATTGGTTGAGAAACTGGTGGCGATTTATGATTATTAGTGTAGTTGGAGTAGAAGACAGAGGCGGAACAGCTCAGTGTTGCATTCTATTTTTTTATTATTTGTTATAAAATATATAATACTAAATAGAATATCTTGAACATACAATCTTATAGGCTTTTTATTTGTTTAACTATTTGTTTCTACATGAGACGAAACCGTTTAATTTTTTACTGTTTACTAAAAAAAATGATGTCATTCAAGAGTCGATACAGCTTTAATATATAATATAAACTAAAGTATTCTTGTCTATCTCCACGGATTGCATATTAAAAATTGAGAAATTTTGCTGTTTCGAAGACGAGATGTGAAAAGAATTCCTTAACAATATAATTAATCAAAATAATGCCAGGAAAACGTGGTCAACTCTAAAAACATTTAGTATAGCTTCTAAGTGCCAACGAAGTTTACCTGCAACTTAAATAACCTGAATTTCGACCCAAAATCGGTATTTTGGACAATTTGTTTCGGATGTAAATGATAATTGCGATTGAATTCCTCTTCCGAAATACGGTAATCCTTCTTCAATTTCTGACCTATGTATTATTAGCATAGTTCCAGTTGTTCCTAAGATTTTTGAGAAAATTTTGTTTAAACAGATGCACGAGTTTTTCGTCTCCAGTACAATAATCTCCGATTCGCAATGTGGCTTTATAACTGGTTCTTCAGCGTCTACAGCTTTGGCTTCTGTGACTTTATTTATTGGTACTTTCGGTCAGTAATTAAGTTTTAATTTTTATTTTTTTTATTAACGTTTCGGTGCAACAATGAACCATCCTCAGAATAATTCTACAATACATATAATTTTTATAAAAAACACAAACTTACATTTAAAAACCTACCAATATTAAATTAAACAATTAATTTTTAAAATTTTTTAACTAATATGTGATAATTTGGTATAAAATTTTTAAATGACATATTTGACTTTGACATATTTAATAATTCTTTCACCTTTAAATTTTTCTTTTTTATTGTAACCTAATTGTTTTGAATTTGTTATATGGAATGATATTAGATGCAAAAATAAAAAAATATGAAAATTTATTATTTAATAATGTTATTATATATACAACTTAAATTACCTGTATCATTTCTGAAATTAATGGTATTATATGTTTTTTTTATATAAATCATTTCTTTTATATTTCTTTTTTTATATTATTTTTCAAAATCTAGGATTTTTATGTCGTTAAAATTAAAGTTGTGTTCATTATCTATAGCATGCCTTGAAAGGACAGTTACGTTTGGTTTTAAGTTTCTAATGCTTTCTTTATGTTCATTAATTCTGTTTTTTAAATATTGTTTAGTTTGGCCAATATATGAGCCTGGGCAGTTTAAGAAATCAATTTTGTAATTTAAATTTGTTTGTTTCATTTTGGGTGTTTGTGGTTTTGATTTTGTAAATATTTGTTTAGTGTTATAATTGGGTGTTTCTGCTATATTTATATTATATGGTTTAAGAACTTTTTTTATTTTATTATTTATTTCTGGTATGTATGGTAAAGGTATGTAATTTTCATTTTTAGTTGTATTATTGTTATCTATGTATTATATTTTTAATTCTAAATTATATATATATATATATATATATATATATATATATATATATATATATATATATATATATATATATATATATATATATAAACAACGATTGTTCGCCTTGTTTTCGTCTCGTACACTTATTTCATTAGCAGGAATATCCGAGGAAGTGATAATCCTTTCCTTACACTTGGTGCCTACTAAATAACTGAGCAGGAATTCCTGTACTTGTGCCAAGACGATAAAGCTATTCATCTTCAATATCTATTATAACAGCCAGTAGAGTTTTGGTGTATGCTTCAGATCGATCTAGTTCAGGTATTGTAACTGTTTGCCCGGGTGTTGCAGGAGAAAATTATACTGAAACGCATCACTAAAAATAGAAACACCTGCATACTAATGGATCAGCTTATTAATTGGGCCAAGCGCATCCGCAAATAAATAAATCAAAGATTTACCAGCACGAATTGGAAAAATTTAATCAACCATTCTTTACATATATATATATATATATATATATATATATATATATATATATATATATATATATATATATATATATATATATATATATATATATACATATATATATCTATATATAGAGTATATGTAAAGAATGGTTGATTAAATGTACGAAACTTATTTCCCCTTACACCTGTTCGAATATAAAAAAATAGTTTGTTATTAACAAACCTGAAACATATGGTGGTATGATAAAAAACCGTATATTGCTAATATATTTTTAAATATAGATGCAAGCAGATTAAAGGTTTCCGATAGGCAAGAAGTGCGTTGGTTAAGTTGGAAAATGCATTAAATTATTTTAATTAGAGGATAGAAGTTTCGCAGCTAGCTCGCTCCTTAATGGGTTTCCTTAAATGACGTAATTATGCGTGCGAATATGATTTACCATCGCAAAATATGGTGTATGCGTGATGCATTCTACTTATATCTATACGGTACTATTATATGTGGTAGCATTATAATTAGGATTTTTTTCAGCGAGTCATCGCTGGAGCTTTAGATTTAATCAGTAAATAACCAGTATCAAGATATTTTGTTACCTACTACACCTTTCACATGAAAGACAGGTATTAAGTTGGTTGGTAAATAAATTCGTTCGGATATATTTTGGTATAGGTTCACTATAATCATCAATTAATAGTTAATATCTTGAATAATGAGCATATACCTGTAGTGTGGCAGCAGGCGGTTATATACCCGATTCATAAAAAAGGAGATAAACTGAAATGCGAGAACTATCATGGTATATCATTGTTTTGCACAGTTTACAAAGTTCCAACAAACATAGTAAGGTAGATGCTAGAATGATGTATCGAAAAACGAATAGGCGAATATCAGGCAGAGTTTAGAAGAGGACGCTCAACTATCAATAGTTCATAGTCCGCGAAATAATGGAGAAATAAACGAATGTGATACTCTTTTATTTCAGATGTTCATACATTTCAGAGAGGCGTATGGCCGTGTACAATGAGCAGTCGTATACGGGACAATGGAGGAAATGGAAATATCAGCTAAGATTATTAGATAAATCCGGATGACGATGCTGAATTCCAAGACAGTCGAAATTCCAACACACCAGTTCTGTTTAATATAGTATTGGATAAAGCCATTAGCGAAACAGACATAAACGTAAATTGGTATGTAAAGTAGTACGTAAAATGGTAGATAAAGAAAAATAGATCGGGGTAAACACTAAAAGAGCCGATGAGAAATATAGACAAAACAAAGATTATAGAAAAAAACAAACAAACATACAAACAAACAAACAGTGGAAAAATCATTGGCTTCGTATGCATTCCCGTTAAAACACTGTCTGTCAAATATGGCTTCGTATGCATTCAAGGTTGCTTTCTGTTCTTTACAGAAATTGATCGTTCCTGGTTCTATGATACTTCCAAGCAGCTCAATTCTATTATTGGAGATGGTTTCTTGAGGAACGACGATCGTGCTTCAGACTCCGACTCTGAACACGAACGTTACTCTCTCCAGGCTCCTCAATGAAAATATAGTATCAAAGCAGAATCCTGATCAAAGCAGAATCAAAGCAGTATCAAAGCAGTAAAGCAGAAGTATCAAAGCAGAATTCTGATGATGATAATGATGGTGATGATGATGATGGTGATGATGATGATGATGATGATGATGATATGACCACACAAACTTTGCAGGCTCCATCTACATCCACAGCAAAGGGAAAAAGATAAAAAAAACAAGGTTATTTGGAAAAACCAAAAATGGAAGCTTTTGATGAAAAAAACTTCAAATTCAAAGGAATTTCCAATCTACCAGAAACAATCAAGCAGTTAGATACACCACCAGAAATTTTCAAATTCCTATCGACGGATAATCTAATTAATATGATTGTTGGGCAGTTTAACATAAAATATCTTCAAGACAACGTCAGCAAGCCAGGAAATATCAGGATAGAAGAAATGGAACAATTTATTGGAATCATAATTTTCATGCATTGTGTCGGAACATGTTGGCCAGTTACAAGTTTACGAAACCATGACATGTTACAGATTTGAGGCTGTAAAGAAGAATTTACATTTCAATAACAACAAAAACTTCAAGTCTCGTAGAACAGATGGTCATGACAAACTTGGAGCTCTTTTGGATCAAATTCGAACGTTTGTTGTTGGTGTCAAAGGAAGAGTTTTTAGAAGTGGATGAGCAAATAATTCACACCAAATGTCGATACGAAATCAAGCAGTATAATTCTGCAAAATCACATAAATGGAGTTACACAAATCAGGTTTTGAGCGGTGTGTCAGGCTTCAGCTATAACTGTGACATTTTTACTGGAGAGCAAAGCAATTCATATCCTTCAGATGTTCCTGATCTTGGCGTCAGTTCTAATGTTGTGACCAGGCTCGCTTCCACAGTACCAAAACATGAAAATTATAGGATCTGCTTCGACAACTGGTTCAATAGTCCAAAGCTTCAAGTTTATTAGTGTCGAACTCGGAAAATGCCTGTTGAAAAAGGAATGAAAAAAAAAAGGGACGAGGAAGTACGGTAGAGAAAATACCGGTCATAGACGATGTGAAGCTAAGTTTAGTTTCTTGGTTCGATAATAAGACTGTGAATATACTCTCAGTTTACCTAGGCAGTGAGCCGACAACAACAAAACGGCGGTATTTTCGACAAGAAAAACAATACAGGGATATAATATCTCCCCAAGCTGTGGATGTTTATAACCAGTACATAGGAGGAGTAGATTTATTTGGTTTCTTACTCGGTTATTACAGAATTCATTTGCAATCTCGCTAATGGTACAGTTTTTTTTCCACATGATAGACATGAGCTTAGTAAATGCTTGGTCGCTATGGAGCCGAATCAATGTAAATGAATACAATCTGTTATTTGATTGTACACTTGCAGTTTCCGAGCATATGCGTAAGACAGGAAAGTTTTAACCGTGATCGACCAGCTATCATCATCGGAATCCCGAGCTCAAGCCGAGTTGGCACTCCTTGAAGCTTGCTCGATTCACCGATACCCTACAAAAAGTCGCGAAAAACTCCAGCCAGGCATCAAGACCTACCTTTGGATACTGTGCGTTCTGATAACGTGGTTCATTTCCCCAAGTGGATTAAAAACATATGCCAGAACTGCTCAAAATTCCGTTCTTTCAACAACTTTTTCTTTTTTCAAGTATTTTTTTCAAGTGTGAAAAAATGTCAAGTTTATTTATACTACAAGGAGAAACGAAACTGTTTCAAAAATTTTCACAAAACATAATTATAATTTTAATTTAAGGCATACGAAGCCATATATGGTGTGATTGTATTTTTTTGTCTAATTTGGACTGGTTATTTAAGACAAATAAAAAAGTTTTAACCAAAAAAAATTTTTATTAATTCTCAAGCTATAAGGAGTTTAGTTCAAACTTACGGTAAAGCACAAATGAATTAAAAACTGTACGAAAAAAAAATTACTGCACACAAACAAGTCCAGTGCGACAACACTTTCGATTGTAACAGTTTTAAAAATGGTAATCTCGAAATAGAACCGAAACGACAACGCAATGTCTGAAAAAGCTAATAAATCGATATAGAGAATATGCAAAACGAATCCTTTAAATGGAATGCCGACGATTTTTATGGTATTTTAAATCACATGCATTCCGAAAGCGAAATTGCTGCGGTATAACGAAAACGAAAAGTCACCTTAACGAGTTGACAATTCTATCACGAAGCTGGTTGGGCGTGCCACACGAGATTCTGTATGTCAATACTAAGTATTCGTGTAGGACGTTGTTTACAGGAATTAAAGCCTACCGATGTAAATTTTCGTCCTAGATTGTTCCAGGTGCAGAAAGAAGTTTTAATCCACTAGCAAACAACAATAAATTATATAGCACCACATACGCGAAAATATTTACAAAAATCTGTTTGTTATTTTTTTAAGTGAAAACTTTAGCCGCGTTGAACGATTTTCGGTAGGGGTAAAACTTAAGGGTTCGCGTCACCGACATGCTAGTAACGTGTTGCGCCAGACTAGCGGCGCCAATTGTGTTTTAAATGTATTTTAATGTATTTTAAATTAAATTGTGTTTTAAATCATCATTATTTTAATTGTTTAATTGTAGAATCACTGTCCAGTACAACAGTGAGTACTTAATATGCTAATATTTTTGTGTAGAAAAATGAATAACAAAAACAAAGCCTTTATTTTCGAATATTTCGATAATTAATTTATTAATTAATTTAATGTCCATAATTTTTTCATACCATAATTTAAAAATTCATATAAAAAAACAAACAGTTATTCCAAAGTTTCAAGTTTTCACTTCTATCGGCAGTCCCCATGACCGCCTACCATTTTTTTTTGAAGTAAGGATGTAAGGATACTGTAAGGATTTTTTTTTAGTACATATAGTGATTTAAATTTGATAATTGGTTTTTAGTTCTTTAATTTATTTTTACGATACATGAATAAAGATACGGGGGTCGCTCAATAAATCCATAGAAAATCCAAGAGATAGCGCTAGTTGCATCGTAAATGGTTCGTTTTTAGTAAGCATGATTATTCACAAGCTGTCAGTTTCAGTTATATTCATCACATGGTTTAATTTTTATTGTCGATTGAAACAAGAAACTGTTTTTTATTTTAAAAGAATGGAAAAAGTGAGATTCTGGTGGTGATTTAACACTTATATTTAAAAGGCTTCACACTGAAAGAGATCAAAGCTGAGTTAGATGAAGTTCATGGTACGTCTGCTCCTGTATTTGCAACTGTTTATAATTATGTAAACGAGTTTAAACGTGACCGTACATCCACAAAAGATGAACATCGTTCGGGACACCCAGTGGAAGTAGCTACTATCGAAATGATTGACAAAATCCACCACACGGTTTTAAGTGATCGACAAATCAAAGTGCGCGAAATAGTTGAGGCCACAGGCTTATGGCAAGGTAGAGTGTTTTCAATTTTGCACGAAAAATTGGGGGTGAAAATAAAATACGCCAAAAGACTGTGCCAAAAAAATCGACTTTTTTTTTGCAAGCGATACCGGATTTATTATTTGTGATGACAAAAAAAAATGTGAAAGTTAGAGCCCTTAATACTTATATTAAGAAGTGTATCATCGCGACTTTCGATTTTTTAATAGCCAATCGCATCATTCGTCTAAAACTCCTAAACCATCAATTTGAAAAATTTGAGCAATACATATTCTTGAAGGAAATTGAATTATCTACAAAAAATAGGTCTCAATATAAATTTACGTCAAACAAGCCATTTCCATGTAATCAAGCCTTGAACATTGATCTGTTTTTACAATTTTACTTTTCAAATTTGAAATTTTGTAACTAATGAACGAATCAATATTTAAAAAAATACATTACACATTCTTAAAGAAAATTAAATGCGCTACAAAAAAGATATCTTAACATTTTTCGTTAAATTCACTCCTCCCAAAGTTATTCAAGGTTAAAGTTGAATTTAAAAGTAATTTATCGTTTTTTTGCGTTAGACCTTATTTTTTTGTACTTGATTAAAAAATTTAAGGCTTAATATAGAAAATACTTTTGTTTAAGTACTATCAATAAATTTTTTCAAAATTCATAATTTATTTAAACTTGATTTTGCTTAGAGTTGTTTATCTACGAAAATTCATTTTACTGTATTTAACTAACTGTAAAAGTAAAAAATATGCGGCTTTTTATTCATAAAGCATTTATCAATGATATTATATACTTTTATATGTATATAAAAATCGAATTATAAATTAGAAATAAATTATAAATAATTAATAAAATATAATAAAAGTTGTTCTTCGTCTTTGGTAAAGACAGCCAATTTTTTGAAAAATTGCTTACATTCCTGAAAATTGTCAATGCTGGACCAATTGTGTATATTTTTATCGATAAAATAACTTTAACCTTGAATAACTTTGGGGGTAGTGAATTTAACGAAAAATATTAAGATAACTTTTTTGTAGCGCATTTAATTTCCTTTGACAGTATGGTATTGTATTTTTTTCAGATATGGATTCGTTCATTTGTTACAAAATTTCAAATTTGAAAAGTAAAATTGTAAAAACAGATCAATGTTCAAGGCACGATTACATGGAAACGGCTTGTTTGACGTAAATTTATGAGACCTTTTTTTGTAGAGAATTCAATTCCCTTCAATAATATATATTGCTCAAATTTTTCAAATTGATGGTTTAGAAGTTTTGGACGAAAGATGCGATTGCTATTTATGATACACTTCTTAATATAAGTATCAAGGGCTATAATTTTCACAATATTTTTTTGTCATCACAAATAATATTTAAAAACAAAGACGATCTTTTTGGCCCAGTCTAATGTACACTGATTACTTAGAAAAACAAAAAACAATAATTATGCGTCATTATTGCACCGGTTGAGTGAAGAAATCAAGAAAATTGTCCTCATTCGAAAAAGAAAAAGATCCTCTTCCCTCAAGACAATACACGGGTGATTTCAATAGCCAAAATCATGAAATTAAAGTTCGAATTATTACAACATCCACCGTATTCACCGGATTTGGCTTCCAGTGACTTTTTTATTTCCAAAGTTAAAAAAATGGCTCAATGAACCACGGTTCACATCGAACGAGAAGGTCATCGCCAAAACAGATACCTATTTTGAGGGCCTTCCGAAATCCTTCCTTTTAGACGGCTTAAAAAATTGGAGACACGCTTGAAAAAGTATATAGACATAAAAGGGGATAATATTAAAAAATATAAAAAAGATAGGCAATCTGCCGACAGAAATGAAAATTTGAAACTTTGGAAAATTTTCAAATGAATTATTCTTTAAATGTATAATTTAAAAATATATAATTTTTTTTCACGTAGGATCGAGGATCTAAACAAATTTAGAAAATTGACATTTAGAAAAACTAATTATATTACAATACTTTTATGTAAAGTTCTATTATAAATTTTATTTATAAGTTAATAAATAATCATTTTGCAAAAAATAACAAAACATTTTATTTCTGACAATTTAGATCAATAAATAATAATTTTGAGAAATTAAATTTATTATAAAACTGTATAGAATTTTTAATTTTAAAATCCGCGACAAAAATACTATCGAACAACTAGAAATCTGTTTTACCATGCTAGTGAGATAACTCCTAAACCACAATGAAATATTCATTGCACGATGTATTGCAGATATTAAATATTAAAAAAACAATTTTCAAATTTTTCAACGCAAATATTTATACCGATTTTTTTTCTACATAAAAACAGTGATTCTACAACTAAACAATTAAAATAATAATTATGTAAAACACAATTTGATTTAAAACACATTTAAAACACAATTGGCGTCGCCAGTCTTGCGTGACACGTCACTAGCATGTCGGTGGCGCGAACCCATAAGTTTTGCCCTATAGAAAATCGCTCAACGCGACTAAAGAGGTTTTCACTTCAAATATGTACTTAAACTAATTTGTTTTTCTATCCTTTTCTAAGGACTTACTGAACTACCCTCGTACCACGTTGTTTGTCTGTCACACCACGTAGTGAATAAAAGTTTTGTTGAAGAATTATAAAGTAAATTGTTGTAGGGTAGATGCCTGTTTTAATTTTCAACGACCGTAATAACACATAAATTAGTTTTTACTTTCTGGTATCTACCATTGGACTTTGTCAACATTTAGTTACTACAGAATATACTCGGTATTCATTTGCACAGATCTAAACTGGTAGCTGTTTAAATTGTTCAAATATATAATTTTCCTTCTTGTGCGGTACTTCGTTAAATAACCGTGAAATTCTTTAAAACTATCTTGCTTGGAAGTACAATATCTGGGTGTTTTACAGTTAGTCCAATATATCGTACGGGGGTTGCTATTTATGTATCCAGAATTATATATGTTAAATAAATATTAAATGCTGTTCGTTGGCAATCGCATCACTTGGGAATGGCTGGACCGATTTGGTTAATTTCTTTGTAATGATCGTAATAATCCGAATAAGATTTTTAGGGAAAGACAAATTGGAAAAGTTGCCTCGAAAACTGGACAATTTGGGAAAAACTGAAAGTACTTGTTTTCTATAAGATTTTTGTATGAATCGAACGATGGATATGCGTAATTCTTTTTTTGTTTTGTTCGTTATGGGTTAGAGTTTTCAAGAAAAGAAACACGCAAAAGAAAGATAAACGATCACAAACCAATTTATTGAAATTTGGACAGGACAACGTCTGTCGAGCCAGTTAGTAATAAATAAAAACATATATTTGTCATTGAAAATGGTTTTATTCTTTTTCAAAATATTCTCCGCAATAATCAACACACCTTTGCATACGCTTGAACCAATTTTCATAGCACGTTTTCCATTCCGATTGTGGTATCTCCAAAAAATGCATTTTGAACGCATAAACCACTTCTTCTGGCGTCGAAAATGGTTGATCATTTAGTTTATTCTTAACGGACGGAAACAAAAAGAAATCATTGGGTGCCAAATCAGGACTGTACGCCGGACGACCCATCAATTTCAAGTTTTAACCGGTTAAATGTCGAATTGTTCGATCCGATGTGTGAGAACTCGAGTTGTGGTGAAGAATGATCCTGCCTCGCTGGTTGTCTTTTCTTGTTTCTTCAAAGACTGCTCATAAATAAATGGTTGTTTGCCATTCAGAATAGACCTATCTACGATTCTCTAGTGACTCTGGCTCATTTTGAAAGACCCACTGTTGTTTTCGGGCTCATATCATAGATCCAAGATTTGTTTCCTGTGAAGACGATATGTGGTGCTTTTGATGCATCAGATTCCGGATACATAAATAGCAACTTTCGTATTATGAAATATAATAATAAATACTTTAAATATTGAGCACAATTTCAATCAAAAATAGTTTTGACTAAATTGTAACTAACCAAATTAATTCTTTTATAGGAACCTTCGACGTGAAACTCTCTCTATCACTAAACACCAAATCACTTTTTTTTAACTTTTCGACGCGCGTTTCGCTAACCATGTTAGCATCATCAGGAGAAGATTTGTTCTGAATTAAATCATCCCCTGATAATGTTAACATGATTAGATACATATAAAGGAAAACATAATAAAATGATGAGTGTTTTAAAGACATTTCAATAATCACGCCAGGATCAGTATTACGCTACCATTTTGTGTTGAGGCCATAATTCTTCACGATATTTGTGATAGTTTGGGTTTGGCTGTTGTGTAACGCACACTTGCGAGTTTTATTACGGATAATTATACGCTAAAAGAAAGCATTAAAACTGTTGAAATTTACTTTAAAATTTTCATTCAATTATTGACACTCAGCATAAATTTAGGCGAATATATCATAATCAAGAATTTGAGACCGTTGGGTTTAGGCCAAACATCAGAGATAGAATAACAGTTGTGAACCGCTGAAAATATTGTTCGTGAGTAGCAAAATGTGCAGAAGTCTCCAGAAACATCAATTCAATGACATCGTGTACATATGGGAGATACTCCACGCAGTTTACGTCGAATTTTGAGAAGTGACTTTCTCTGCACATGTTGCCCTATAAACTATAAACTCCAAGTTGTTCAAAACCTGTTACCAACAGGCAACAATAAGCGATTAGAATACTGTAATGCCATCATAAATTACTGCCCACAAATTGACAATTTTCATGCAAAATTGATTTGAACAACTCTCTCAGATTATAAACAAATATATTTTTATTAACTAAGATTTTTTTCACGTATTTTCTCAATGGCTATTTTACGCAGTCTTTCAAATAACCGCGACAGGAATAAAAATCAAAAGTAAAAGCTGATTTCATTTGATAATATCGGCGTTTGATTTCGCTTATCACCGACAAGCATCAGATTTCATTATGCCGTGTAACAAGTCAAATAGATTCAGTTGAAGCCCGCTCAGCATATTGGCACCTTTAACAATTGACACTAGTGTGACACCATTTGATTTCGATCAGTAATTTCACCTATAAATTTAGTATTTAAGAAAATATATTTTATTAAGGGAACCGCGTTGATTTGGCAGCTTTATTTTTTTGTTAAAACAACCTGTTAATCTTCGTCGAATTGTTCTGACAAGTCACACTTTATTTATTCCACTTTCGAATAATACGTACATACAGGTAAATGTTCGCTATTTGTTGCTAGATACTACTTTTCATTCTAAATTAATAGATGTTTCGGTTAACAATGTCGATTCTTTGCAAAATTTGAGCATTTATTTCCACAACAGAATAAATTACCTTAATAATCAAAGTATTGGCCATCGTGAGCTATTACTTTGTCCCATCTTTCCGTCAAATAATAACAAATCACTCAAATCAATCAAATTCACTTCTTCATAAGAATGTAAGTCTGAATGTCCGTGCTGCATCGATCGGATAAGGTGGGACGTCCCATTTGACGTTTTCCAAATAGTTTTTTAGACATTTTGCAACATGGGGCCGAAAATTGTCATGGTGAAAAATTACTTTATCTTGTCTTTGGGTTTGTCTCGTTTTCTCCCCAATGCTCGATTCAGTTTTATCATTTGTTGTCGATATGGATCTCCAGTAATCGTTACACCAGGTTTCAGCAGTTCGTAATACACATCTACCCTACTATCCCACCAAATACATAGGAAAGCCTTCTTTCCATGCATATATTGCGCACTGGTTGTGCGTTGAAAGCTAGCCTGCGTCTACCTATATTTTTTTTGCTTTGAATTGTTAAAATAGATCCACTTTTCATCACCTCCCACAACTCAATGCAAAAAACCTTTTCTTTTCTGTTTGGCAAACAAAATTTCACAGGAATGGAACAATATGGAACCCATTTTCCTTTCTCCTGGATCTTTCACAATGCATGTAGACGTTCAGAAAAGATGGATTGGACAATAATTAAATACTTCTGTCAATTGTTTCAACATACAAGTTGAGTCTTCATCCAATAATTCTTTACAAATCTGCATCTTCAAACTTGTTCGGCTGTCCTGGACGTTACTGGTTTTTTTATATCAAAATCACCACTTTTAAAACGTTTAAACCATCGTTCCCATCGTAAGCTTCAACCAACAATCGACAACTTTCCGCCGTTTTCTTCAAACGAAAGAAGGTTATTAAACTGTCCCGAAAAACGTCTTTTTTTCTGGTACATAAATCGCCATATTAAAAGCTATTAAAATTATGTTGTTTTGCACAATGAAAATTAATAACGGACAGGCTTTTGATGGAGTACGTTTACCCCACAAAACCCCGTAGAAGTCATTCATCTATACCAACAAATGTATTAGTAATGCCATCTCTTAGCAAAATTGACAATTTTAACTGAAACACCTATTAGATAAAACATTAGAAAAGGACAATAATGAGCCTGACAGTGAATATTTCAAGTGGCAAAAATTAACCAAAAAGCCCCTTAATGATAATCAATGTCAAATATTCACTGATATGTATGAAAACAAGTTTACTACAATTTACTACATTGGAGAGAATGTAGCTTCCATCTTACGCAGTTGCAATAGACCGCGTGTGGAGATAACACTAATTCAACGGAATATATAGGATATACTATTAAAACTGCAAATAATTACTAAGAACCCAGGTACTCTATATCAGCACTAACTCCATCTTCCTCAGTCCAATCTTTTAGAAATAATTTTTCTGCTAATTAGAATTCTCTTAGCCATTTTCTGTTTGTTCAGAGTAATAATAAAATGAATAAACCCGAAGAAATTTATCACTAAACACTAAATCACTTTTTAAACTTCTCGATGCACGTTTCGCTAACCATGTTAGCATCATTAGAATTAATTAGAAGATTAAATCATCTCCTTATGATGCTAACAAAGTTAACGAAACGTGCGTCGATAAGTTTAAAAAAATGTGATTTGGCGTTTAGAAGTAAATCTCTTCGGGTTTAGTGTTTTATATTGAAAGTTGCAATAGAAAAATTTAAAAAAGGTGTGTTAAAAATATTGCATAATACCGAAGATATTGTTACCATTAAGAAAGAATTCGTAAATGCATTTATACATTTATTAAAATAAAATCTTCTTCGTGAGCATTATATAATCCTTTAACACTAAAATGATGGCTTTGCATACCTCTGGAACGAATTTTGAGTTAGAGCGTTTTGAGGAAATTGAAAGTATATATTAGACTTATAAATGATTCTCAACTAGCAAGGAACCGTAAAGTGACAACAAGACGTATATTACGTGAAATCGTTTGTCTGAAATTACTGGTTTGAAATTTTACTTCCAAACATTTTCAAAATCTATTGTGGGCATCCTCAAGAAATTCCGGAAACACGAGCCATATTTCAGCTTTGGTACGTGATATTTGTGTACATATTTCTGACAACAAAAAGTTTTCTTACCCACCATTTTTTCTTTTCTCTTCTTTTATATTTTTCCTTCATGACAAATACGGCTATTGCAGCAGCAAATGCTGCTTGCGAAGGCCTATTAATACCATTTGATTTAACAGTCTTGTGGGAGCGGAATAAAGCATCGAAATAAAATTGTATACAAACAATGTTCCACGATATGCTTTGAAACATTGTTCCGTAACAAAGTTCCTCAGGGTGTACCAACCTTTATAAAACTACATACATATAAAATATATTTTAATAAATTCTAAGGAAATTACTATTTCCTTGTAAAATACGTGAGCTGACTACATAAAATTTTTATCACTTCAATCTATAAGCGACTTCAAATGAAACGAGAAGAAACAAGAAACAGCAGCAGTAGGTAATATATTTTACCAAATATGTATGCTCGCCGATGGTCGAGGTATGATAAAAATAATAAAGAAGAAACAGAAAAAATAACGAGCGTGCTCTTGGCGAAATGCCGTCAAAGCAAGCTCGAAAATAAATCTTTCATCAGTGGAAATCTGTGGGAAATCTAATTAAAGGTCTTGTTGAATTCATTAAATCGTGTGTCCATACATGACTGGAAAAATAAATCTCGTTCTATCGGGAACTATATCTATTGCGGGCTCGATTATACGACCAGCACGCCCCTCTCATTCGGGTTTTATAAAAAGAATGTTTAATTGAGAAAACGCCGACAGAACCAGCTCATCTTCGGAGATAATTAAAATAATAACTAATTTAAATAATTTCTTATAAATATTGAGAGGTTTAAAGGGTCAATGTGCATGTTTTGGGGTACATACAACAATTCATAGTGTTAACAATAATGCTCTATTTTATTCCTGTATGCGATTGCAAAAAATGTGGCAAAGTAAAGAGTTTAAACACATTTGGACTATAACTATCGTTAATAAAATTGTACCATAATTAAAACAGTCTTTACAATTCATGAAAATCAATTTTGAAAGGGGAAAATCATATTTGAACACCTAATATAAATTGTTTTCCAATAAGAGTGTAAGAACGTTGATACGTAAAAGCGGCAACACTGTTTCGAATATAAATATTACTCATAAATGGTTGTGTTTAGTACATTGTGTCAAGTTACTCATTGTTTTACCCAAAAAAAAAATCTGGTTAAATGGGTTTGAGAACATATCTAACTGCAGGATATGGGCTGATGAACATGCTCAAGTGATTCATACTTCTTCATTCTCAGAAAGTTTCCGTTTGGTGCAATTTTTGAACTGAAAAGAGTGGCAGGACATAATTTTTTTTTTGAAGGTGTCGATGTTACACATTTCGCCAGGCAATAAATCGATCGATAAATCGAGCTTCCATTTCACGAAATAGAGAATGTCAACTAGCCAACAAGATCGTGCAATCTCACGTCCTTGGGTTATTTTTTGTGGGATTACGTTAAAACTTTGGTTTGCCGACATCGCGAATAATTTTTGACCTTAAACGAAAATCTCGGACCATCACTGAATTGGAGTCTTTTTCCCTGTTTTTTTTTTCTGGACTGATGAAGAGTTTCTTCCCGCCACTCTACCCTCAATATCCAAATTTATGTAAATTATTTTTCACAGTTCTAGACGTGACGTTTACTCCAGAACAAGATATCTTATACTGTACCAATTACGATCTATGATAGCCTACACTCAGTTAATAGATACTGATTGATTCTGGTAATTTGTTTTTGTTATACAGCTCAATATATTTCTCCATTCTGAGAATAATATAATTTTGATACAATTTATATTTGTATACTTGGTTTTTCTCACCTCTTGATACACTAAAGATCATAAATTCTCAGTAGGATTAATATCTGATAACTGGGGAGGTGTGTAATCAACCTTTCTTTGGTATTGTAGTGAGCTTGTAGTGGGCTTCGAATCGTTATCTTGCTGGAACCCGAAGACATCTCTAGTACTACATTTCGAATAGCTTTGGAACATGTTTTCTGGAAGTATTTAGGATCACATGAATAATTACTACTAATAGTCCTAGCTCAAAACATTTACCACCATGATATTTCACCATTATAGTTTAGTGGGTTTGTTTAGTTCAATAATTTCTTTTGTAACTAAAAATAACTGATTTTTGAAGATCCAACGGGTAATTTATGTACTTTCCAGCGAATAGGAGTCTTTTTCCGTGTTTTTTTTTCTGAACTAATGAAGGGTTTCTTTCTGCCACTCTTCCCGCAATATCCAACTTTATATATATTATATATATATATATATATATATATATATATATATATATATATATATATATATATATATATATATATTCATCCTCTTCCTCTTCATCTTCCTCCTCCTCCTCCTTCCTCCTCCTCCTCCTTCTACTACTCTTCTTTTTCTTCTTCTTTTTCTTTTTCTTCTTCTTCATAGTCTACAATAATCAGATCTATAATTGCCTGAGTTTGAAGTTATACCTGGTCTTCTAAATTCCATTGTCATTGATAGCACCAACAATTCTTTTGCAAACTCTTCTTTTAAATACTGCAAGCATCTCTTCTGTTTTCTTTGTGATGATCCACGTCTCGAAGCCGTAAATGACTGATAACCGAATGAGTCTTTTATAGATTCTTACTTTCGTACTGCTTTGAATAAGTTTCGATCTTAGGACAAAATGCAGGGAATAAGTAACTTTGATAACCTTCATAGTACGACTTTATCATCAAGTTTATTTCCAAGTTTACTTCCAAGATACGGAAATTCCTCAGAACTTCAATATTGTCATCTCCGATTATCCAGTTCTGCTCTCTTCCTGGACTGGTTTTTTTTCCCATTAACTCTGTTTGGTCTACATTAAATGTCTAGACCAGTTCTTTAAGTTTTCGCTTTTACTTTTATCATCTATCTCTCTTAAAAGAAATTTCTATAATGTTAATACGTTTAGGTCATCTGCATATTCTACGATCTGTTTTTTTTCCATCATTAATCCATTTACGTCTATGTCTGTTTCGCTTATTATTTTGTTCAATTTTGTTTATTATTTTGTTTATTTTGTGCAAACTGCTGCCAATCCATCGAATTAAAATTGTAGTTTGTGTTGTTATAAGTTTACTACATTTAATGAAGTTAAAATAAAGAAAATTCGATGGATTCAAATATATTTTCCAGCATTGCAGATCGTCTAATACGGTGTATGGCTCGCAGAATTAAAGAGTGTTATAATTAAGGTGGCTCTACTATTTTTTTTTATAAAATACACATGGATTTTTTTTTTATTATTATATAATACTAGTATGATAAATGTAAAAATTACAAAATTAATACAGCAAAATAATTGTTACAGTAATTTTTTCTTCTTCGCTGTATATAAATAGCATAGAGTTATTTTTTTCTTTCTATGTTTCCAATCATTATTTTTTAATCTTAGTATGCATATTAAGCCATTAGGAATCAGTCGAGCATGTAAACCAAAAATTCTTCAGTTTCTATAACTTATTTATCAGAAACATTGGTGAAATTGAATACTCATTAAAGGTTTAGGTGGGCATATTAGCGAAAAATTTTGAAATTTCAAACAAATACGTTATCAATGGTGAAAGTTAATGAATTAAAAATTAAGACTTAGATTAAGAAAGTTAGATCACGATACGTACTAAATAAAGAATGTTCGTTGATGATGTAATGTACCATTGCAATTTTGGTTTGGAGAGTTTTTTAGCCTATAATTTTTAATCGTTGCTTTCACGAATAAAGCTAAAAATGTTATTGATGATACGATATCAAAAGAAGAAAATATCACGCCATACATCAGTCCAAATCGATGTGACAACATCGCAGGAATAGACTAAGAGAGATGATCTCTATTCTTATGTTAATTTAAAATTATTTCAATGTATATTAGTTTGTGTATTTGAGTTTAATTTAAAACCAAAAATATCTGCGAATATTAATTGATACAATTAATGTAAGTAATTAACAGTAATGTTAATCGCTTAAACAATATGATAAAGTGAAAAATTAGTGCTAATAATTTCAACTTTCATATTAAACGACAATAATGTGTACGTTTTCATTTTCTTTAACAAAACAAATCAATACTAGGATTTTAAACGACACACAAGTGGTTTTTTAATGTTTAAAACGTTTATTATAGATTTTGCTATACATATGTATGACCTTATAGGGCTTTCTCAAGAGTATTTTGAACTTGTAGTTGAAATTATAAAAAACCTTAAACAAAAGTTGAAAGATAATGACTTAATCTTTTGCAACAAAATTATAACTAAGACAGAGCATAATAACAAAGTGAAAACATTACTAGAAAAGAGTAATATAACTAAATTAAGAATAGATCCTACTAATAAATGTAAAGCGGAGATTACAAAAACACCCAAAGTATGTCCACTAATAACATTAAATAAAATTTATAAATTTAACAGTATGAACCCTTCAGTCCCGAAATTCTATGGATTACCTAAGATTCATAAAGAAAATTTAGTTCAAAGTTATAAGTTGTGTAAAGATTTAAGTCATAGGCTACCTAAATTAATCAATTTTCAGTCAAGATATGCAATTAAAAATTCATTACAATTTATACAAAAAACTAAAGACATTACATTAACGAATAATGAAAAATTAGTCTCTTTTGATGTAAAAAGCTTCTTTACTTCTATACCAGTAAATGGGTTAATTACAATTTTAAACAGCCACATAGACAATGCAGACATACAAGACAAATTAAATATTGAACTAAAAACAGCAATCCTAGTTTGCTTGGAACAAAATTCTTTTTAATATAACAATTAAATATAATAATTAGTAATGAGATATATCAACAAAAACAGGGACTTCTAATGTGCTTAGCTATCTCACCTTTGTTATCTGAAATTTTTATCTCTCATTTCGAAAATGTTATTTTTAACATGAAAAATCTATCAATTAACAATATATCACAGTGGCACAGATACGCGAACGATGTTTTTTGCATTTGGAATGCTACGGAAAGAAATTTACACACGTTTTTAGGCAATTTGAATTCCACAAACAAAAATATATTATTCAGTATGAAGATTGGACTTAATGATAATTTTAACTTCCTATACATAAATATAAAGAAAATATCTAATAATTTAAAATTGAATATTTACAGAAAACCGACACGGTTATACATTTAGCAGACACGGTTATACACTTTAGTTCTAAACAATCTTGGCAAGTCAAACTATCTCCTTTTCATAGTCTAATACATAGGTTAGGTTTGGTAAAGATAATTTTAATAAAGAGCGCTACATCATTAAACAGAAAGCAAAAAAACAACGGCTACAAAGTTGGATTAACTCACAAATTGTTAAAAAATAAAGAAATAAAAATGAATTTACAAGAATTGTATAACATTAAAAGGCAAAAAGATTAAGAAGTTTAAATTTATTAATCACACTTCTAAACTTAGTAATACAGTATGTAAAAGATTAAATAAACTAGGTGGCAAGGTGGCAGGATTGTGAAGTGATATATATATATATATATATATATATATATATATATATATATATATATATATATATATATATATATATATATATATATATATATATGGTTAAAGTGGTAGAAATATAGGTTGTAGAATAAAAAAACATAAAAATATTTTAAATAATATACAAAGCAATTGAAAACAATTATTTTATAGATATAAACAATGTTAAATTATTGCATTCAGAAAAGAGAAGTAAAAAATTAAACCTACTAAAAATATTGGAAAAAAAATCGTTAAAGAATTGTCATATAATAATCATGAATGACCAGCAAAATTTCCAAAATACTTCGGTAATAGATAACATAGTATTGTAATTGAACAGCCCGGTTATATTATCCTAAATATCGGTATACCAACCGATATTTAGGATAATTAGGTTACTACTCTGGTAAAAAAGTAGAGTAAAATCTATAATAAACGTTTGAAACATTAAAAAGCTACAAGTGTATCAGTTAAAATCCTAGTATTTTCAAAATATCTCACAAGAAACCAACTGCGTAATCCATAAATATTATTAAGACAAATCAAATTTATGCTGAAATGTATAGAATCAATGGTAATAAAAATATTATATTTAATTTTCAAAAAATACTTTAAGACATCAATCAAACATAAATGAATTCCTGAATTCCGTTCAATCCGAAATTGGGTATCCAAATAAGCAGGTTAACAAACCTTTTGTCAATTTTTAAGAAAACTTCGAGTCGAAAAACGAAAATCGTTTCCCTTACACCCTGTATAGCACACTTAATAGCTTGGTCATTCTATTATGTATTATATTCCTATTCCTTATATTAGGTTTAATATAGCGGAAAATTTGAATTAAAAATTGTTCGGATATTGACCAACCATGTACAAAAATAATTTTCAAAAGTGAATGATCGCCGAAAGAAAAATATCTCTCAGTAGACATAAGTAACATTCAAAACTATATCAATAAATAATTAAAAAATACATTTCCGTAATAATTAAATCAACGTCATATCAAAGCTGACACTTGGTTGTTCTTTAATAATTTCATGCAAGTCTTCTTCAGTCACTAGAAACATGTTATTAGGTATAATTCGACTAGCAGGAAAACACGGTATATATCCTAATTTCAGTACGAATAAAACATAGAAAGGCACTGAAATCATCGCAAATGATTGGATCAAAGAAATCGAAAAAAGATCGTGAGATGCGTGTTAAAATTTAATCACTGAAAATAGTTTCTCTGTTCTCTGGTTATTACTGATAAACGTAACGAAATCTTACGTAGAAGCAAAAATGTATTCAGTATTTGTTTTTGTTTATATATTGTTTAATGTAAAAATATCTCTTTAACTTACCTGGAAGATTTATTCCAGACATTAGGAGTTTATCTGGCAGTTCGGATATGGTTTTTGGTCTGGCGATTTCCATTTTCTTATTTATTATTCCTACAAGGAAAATAAATAATGTTAATCATCTAAAAATCTTGCAGATCCTCTTAGATGTCGATCATTAATCATTAATCATTTGCAACCTTTTAGTGTGCGCCATGGAACTACAAAAGATTTGCTACTAAGTACCAAATCGCACGTTTTAAAATTTTATATGCGTGTTTCGCTCACTATGTTAGCATCATCAGGATATGATTCAATCATTTCCTAGACTGAATCATCTCCTAATGATGCTAACATGGTTAATGATATGCGCGTTGGGAGATTTGAAATGAGTGATTTAGTGTTTTGTAAAAATTTCCTTGGACTTTGTTGATCTTTTATAACTAATGATTTTAAAATCATTCGATTTCTGATGTATATTTTTATACATCCAAATTGATCTTCTTCAAAGTATTCTCCTCCCACTGATTTTAACGTATTTCCAGTATCTGAACTAGATTTTATACTCGATTTCTTGTATCTCCTTCAAAGCAACCGAATCAACTCTCTTGAAGGGTTGAACTTGAACTATTGTGCGTAAAAAAAAGAACAGATACGAAGTGCGTCAATCGCACAAGAAAGGAACAAGAAAAATTCACACGATGCCATATCTGGTAAATATGGTGCTTGTGGAACGGTGTGAAATTGAACCTAAACCTTTGTAAAAGGGAAACAATATTTCTCGTAATATTTAACAAATAATATATCATGAATAACGTAACTATATATTATGTACAATAATACAGAATTGACTCAGATAGATGGAATAGATACAGATGGAATGAACTTGTATGTCTCAAAATTATTTTTCATTTTACAACAGTAAATAGGGTTTGATAATTGACATACCATTAAACCTCCCACTCGTGGAAACCTTTATGGACAACCTTGGAATAGTAATTCACCACAATGGACTGGATAAACAAGTTGTACATTGGTACAATAAATAACTATTTTTCTACGACATATTAATTCAATCCACAAAAAAATCAAATTTACAATTGAATTAGAAGATAACAACAGTTTAAACTTTCTAGATCAATCATAAATATAGTTTCAAGATATTTCGCAAACCATCTCATACAGATTCAACAATACGTAAGAAATAATTACATCCACAACACAGATTAACAGCTTATCATTGTCTTATACACAGACTGACCAATATTTCTTTATCAGATGCTGATTTTAACAAGGAACTAAATACCATTAAACAAACAATTTTAAAAATAAAACTCCACAAAAATACTGTCTAAATAAAAATTCTGTCTGTAATAAAAATTAATAATTAATCATTAACTAATTATTATACAAAAATAATTATATTCAAGTAGTCCTTAAAACAAATAACAGTTTGGGAAAATTTATCAAAATTGCAAAGTAAAAACGAACGAAAAATACAAATCGGAGATATATCACTATTATGTTCGAAAACGTATATACGACAAACAGGCAGATCTTAAAAGAATGAAGAATGAATGAAAGAATCTTAAAATATGTTAAACGAAAATCATTCCTTAACAGTGATTTCAAAATATATGTACAGAACAACAGCAGAAAACTCTCTCCATCTAAAGAGTTTAGAAATAAACTGTCTAAAAGATGAGAAACCACGTCTGAATGACCAAATTGGACTAAGAAAACCTTCTTTATTAAATTTCTACAGGCAAGTAATACTATTTGAGTACATTTCCTATAAATATATATTTTATTGTAGAAACATTTTGTAGTTATACTCATTTCAAGATCGAAAAAATTTATTTCTGACGAAGCTACATTGCTAATGTAGCCAAACATCAATACTAAAGCGGGGATTTTGACAAAAAAGTATTTTATTAAACATTAGTAATAAATCACAAACTAGACGTCTTCATAATTCTATGAATTACAACTAAAAATTCTCAGGAAAAGAATCTCATCAGCATCATAATTTACAAACTGTTAAAATGTAATTTTATTAGTCATCAAGTTGTCAAAACCGTGATGTTATCTGTAAGAAAATTTTCGTTTTGATGCACCTGCCTCAGTTAAATCCCATTACGTTATCTCGGTATCTATAACTGTTCATCAGTTATCATCTGTTAGATATCTGTCGGTACATTTTTGTTGCTAATACGACAGTTATATTTAATAAACAACGGGAAACTGTTAGGTGTGTGTAACTATAGGTTTTTAAATATTAGTGTCCCGAAAAACATTCCCACGACTATTGTCTCTGATTAGCTGTTGTATATATTATAAATGGTATTTCACTGCACCAGTATGTAGAATGATCAAGATATTTTCAAGCAAATTTAGAGGAATTTTGATAATAGGTCTTTCGCGGAATCTAGATATTATATCGGGTTCAAGGTCACGTAAATTTCAACCTAAAACAACTCTATAAATATTGAGTCTGTCAATGATGACAAACTCGAGTTTCTAATCTTATTACACTATCTATAGTGCCTACAAACCAGTCTATACGAGGATTATTATCTATATATCTGGAATAATAAATATAAACAAACATTTATCATCGAAAAGGGCTTCATCGTTTTTCAAAATATTCTCCGCGATGATCGATACACTTTTGCATATGTTTAAACCAATTTTCTTTGCACAAAAACAGCAATAAATTATAACATCTTTTTGAAAGTAAGAAAAGTAACATCGCAGCTAATTAGACAAACTAAAAGAAAATATGAAAATAATCAACTTAATGAAATAGAAAAAAAATCCAAAAAAATAACACCCGAAACTTTTACAAAACATTTAAAACTAAATTAGCAGGCTAACTACCCCAAAGCCTTTGCTCTAAATAACCAAGATAATTGCAAAGAACTTGCGAAATATTTTGAACAATTACTAAACTGGCCTGAGCCCTTAAATAGATTACCAACACTAAATCCTAAACAAACAAACCCAGATTCATTACCACCAAATGAAGATGAAATAATTAGGCAAATCAAGCGACTTAAAAATAAAAAAGCTTCTAGTGAAGAGGGAATCACTGCTGAACTTTTGAAATCCGCTGGTCCAAGTATAATCAAGGAAGTAACCTATACAAGAACTTTGGCGAACCGAACTGATTCCGGAATATTGTAAAGATGTTCTAATCCATCCACTATATAAGAAAGGAGAACTACAGAGGGATATCTCTTCTTCCAGTTTGTTACAAGATTTTATCTCAACTTCTACTAGACAGAGCACAGGGACAGTTAGAACCTAAAATTGGTGAATATCAAACTGGTTTTCGACCGGGCCGATCCTGCCCTGAACAGATCCTGAATCTAAAGTTGATCCTAAGACATCAAAATCTGTACAATAAAAATCTCGTCTGTACATTTATGGATTTCAAAAAAGCATAATTTTCTATTGACCGCGAATCTTTATTCCAAATCTTGAAAGAACAAGGACTAGATCTGAAAATGCTGGTAATTATTAAAGGAAGACTAACTAACACAAGGTCAAAAGTTACATTCATGGATGACATCTCACAGCCCTTCGAAATTAAAACTGGAGTGAGACAAGGGGATGGACTCTCGCCACTCTTATTTAAGTGTGTTCTAGAAAAAGTAATACAGGAGTGGAGCGAAAAAAAGTCGGCCCTGAATATTGTCCAGCCCATTAAACTGGGGAGACCCAACATCAAAATAGATTGTCTGGCGTTTGCTTATGATCTAGCAATTTTGGCTCAAGATATATTAACGGCACAAAAATATATTGAAATCCTAAAAGAAACAGCAGAAAAGGTAGGATGCCAAAGTTCCTTTGAAAAGACACAATACATGACCTGCAACAGACTAAGAACACCATTTCTAAAAACAAAATATGGTAACATCAGACGAGTCCTTCAATTCCTATATTTGGGTGAAATAATCTTGGAAAACGGGTTGGAAAAAGCGACCAATAAGGGTAGATGTCAAAAAATGGAAACTGCGAAAAACACAAAACACAGTAATGAAGTCAGAATGTCTATATGGGGCAGATACGCTCATTTTGAATAGAAAGAGAGACATCGAGGAGATTGAAAAGAAGGAAACAAAAATCATAAGAAAAATCTTAGGCCCCAAACAAATAAATAGCACACACATACTTCGACTTCGAGAAAACCAAGAAATCAAACAATACACAGATATACATAGAGACATGGTAAAAAGAAGAATTAAGTTTTACGGACATATAAAACGGATGAATCCGAGTAGGCTAACTAGACAAATAGTCGAAGTTTATGAAAATAGGAGTAGAGCTAAGATAGAAATAATTAAATGGAATGCTTCAATTAAAGAGGACCTAAGATCAGCAAATATTACATAAAGTAAAATTCAGGATAGAAGCTGTTTCAGACACAAGGTTAACGTTTGGGAGATTGACCAGAGAGAAAAATGTAGGAAGACTGGAACAACTTGGTCTGACGAAAGGAAAAAAGCTCATAGCGAAATATATATATATATATATATATATATATATATATATATATATATATATATATATATATATATATATATATATATATATAATATCTGGAGATGTGGCCAAGGTAAAAGGTAACCATTGAATATATCTAACTATACCTATGATATGGAGGGAGGATATTATCTTACGAAAAGTAATGCTCTAGAGCATTCTAAGGCATGAAAGTAGCTATAATTCTAAACCTCAAAATCCACGCGCCTACGATCTTCATTTGAGTTGGTCTTCTATAATATAGCCAATGATTTGCAAGCGGTAATCCTAACGTTCTCCGACGCTCTATATCCCTAGAACGATTTGACTTTCGACATTTTTAAATGTCAAAACTGTCTAAGCATCTTTGTTTAAATCTTTCGTTAAGCAACTGTTAATTACACGATTCTTTTTTTTGTCTTGTTGTTGTTTAACGGCGACGCGATATTGTTGTCGATACTAGAAACTTACTACTAACGCCACTTAACCACATTCTTTCTTTACACCATTTTAAACAGATAATAAAATGCCGTTTCCATTAAATCTATCTCATATCGGCCTACCGTGCGCTTTGTAGTAACGATTGCAGCGCCTACTTAAAATTGGACGGATTCCAGTTTTCTCTCTCTCGGCCACGAAACGTCGCGCAACACGGTTCGCATCGAAACTAATTCGTTAAGTGGGCCGGGCAATAAAACATCCGTTTTGGTAAATTAAATAGTGAACCGGGAATTAGCTCTATTAAGGTTCACTACACAGAAAAACAGTACCGTATTTGGAAAATTCGTATCATCAGCTCAGAAGCTTTTTTTTATCATCTAATAAACGTAGATATGGTAGTATCAGATCAATATATGTAATAAGTAAAGTGACTTTTTAAATATAACTCAAATTATGTATTTATTCATCCAGCTTTAACTTCCAACCATTTCCAAATTCCAGCATTATAAAAATAGATATACTAGCTGGCCCGAAAGACATTGATCTGCCCTTTCCGGTAGGTGATATTCAAGATATTTATTTAAATTATTTACCAATTATTTTTAATATATCACTTTGTTTCTTTAATAATTGATAATATATTTTTTTTAACATTAAATAACGAAAATGTTGAGTTGATTAGCTCAATAAAACAGAAATGGTGTTCACATGTAATACTGTGTAAATATGAATCATTTCGTTTTATAAATATAGAATTTGTTATTAACTTGACTACAGTGCCACCTATCAGATCCTTGCATAGCTATAAACCATCGTCTAGACAAAACAAATATATTGTGGGAATATTGATCTCAATCGGTCAAGTCGTTCAGAAGTTATACGATCACAAAACAAACGCCGGTAGACGTTATGCCAGTGTATATGTATTTACCTCTAAGTTGTATAATTTTTTTATTAGTAATTCACGTAAACAAACAATATTTTTTATTATTCCATTCACTATATAATCAAACCATTTTAAAGTAATTCAAATTAATACTAACATCTAGCTTAACGCAATTGAGTAAACAATATATTTAGTTTTCTGATTTGGTGTATAGATTTACAGAATTTTTGGAGTTCCTACTTTGGAGCAAGCCAACATATGGTTGACTTTTCGATGGTCAACGAACCCAGATCGTTCGATTATATGTTGGGGGCTCTGTCCAGTTAAGCTACCCACCCTATATAAATTTCCTTTCACTTATATCTATATTCATTGAGCCACATTGTATATCATAAGGCAGCATTTTAAAATTTAAATAGTGTAAGCAGGGAACGATGTGGTTAAGGTGTAGAAGTTGATGCGCTACTGCCCGATCTAGTGGCGAGGTACAACAGAGTGGTTAGGGTGAAAATGTTCACCGTTTTCACATACCTAGGTATACTAATTTTTGTAGCGATCGGTTATACGGTGTAGAAGTTGATGTCATGCAGTGCCATCTAGTGATGAGTTACCACAAAATGGATAATAAAAAAGCCTTCTCCATCAAAAAATACTTAGATGTGCCAACTTTCACACACTCAACACTTTTTGCTGTCGTTACATTATAAACTATAATCACACAAAGTTAGAAATAAAACAAATAATATATAACAAAGTATATATTATACAGCAGAAAAGGTAGGACTCCAAATTTCCTTTGAAAAGACACAATACATGACCTGCAACACACTAAGAACACCATTTCTAAAAACAAAATATGGTAACATCAGATGAGTCTCTCAATTCAAATATTTGAGACGGCATTGAGACTTACACAAAATATTTACAACAAAAAAAATCTAAAAACAAAAAACTGAGACATTACAACACAGTTATTAAGCCAGAATGTCTATATGCTGCAGAAACACTCATTTTGAATAGAAAGAGGGACATCGAGGACATTGAAAAGAAGGAAAAAAAATCATAAGAAAAATCCTAGGCCCCAAACAAATAAATAGCACAACATACCGACTTTTAGTTTTACGAACACATAAAACGGATGAAACCGAGTAGGCTAACTGGACAAATAGTCGAATTTTATGAAAATAGGAGTAGAGCTAAGATAGAAATAATTAAATGGAATGCTTCAATTAAAGAGGACCTAAGATCAGCAAATATTACACAAAGTAAAATTCAGGATAGAGGCTGTTTCAGACACAAGGTTAACGTTTGGGAGATTGACCAGAGAGAAAAATGTAGGAAGACTGGAACAACTTGGTCTGACGAAAGGAAAAAAAACTCATAGCGAAAGAATGAAATTAGTATGGGCGCAAAGGAAGGCTAACAACAAACGCCTCTAATTGTACTTCGCGTGGTCCACCAGGGCCTATACGTGAATAATAATAATGTAACAAAGTAATATGTTATATTCGTTTATTAAATAAGTTTCAAATAAAATTTTTAATCTGGAAGTTTCGATGCTGTAGTTTGCTAGTTTTTGCAGTAGGAATGTTTAATAGATGCCCAGCTGCAACCCTACGTCTCAACCTCCAACTTGTAGAACCAGGTGATTTTCAGAGTTATTTGACAAAATTGATTGATAAATTTGGAGAATAGACTGGATGTGGTGGAAAACATTCAAGTCCGATCAGCGCTTACCTCTTGCAACACGTAATCGTACATACCATATAGGAGAAACACTTTTTATCACTAGATGATATTAAGCACCCTCCTTATCAATAATGTTTTTCCATCTAATAGGCAGATTTTATATTTCTGATCGCTAGAACGAAGGTGGCTTTTACTAAAGAAAATTTAACCTGTTTCTGTTTTTGGCCTGTTCTAATTCTAACATTTTTCTTGGCCAGACAAATCCTGCATATGCAGGTAACACCAACCATTCCAATTCTTTGATTTTATTCTGAATATTCTTTGTAGAGTGCAGTTTTGCTTAGTGTATTCAGAATTCAAAACTTCATTGACATAATAGAAGCATCCCTTTTCTGTGGATCATTGCCATTATTATTGGATATTATTAATTAAACCTTAATTTAAGCCTTATAATTATTCACAATAATGATTAAAAGTAATGATTTGGTTTAATTTTAGCTTAGTTCTAATGGTTCAAATCAATTATCTTGGAATGTTCCTAATTTTTCCCACAATAATTTGATTTTTTTTTAAACTGAGGAATAATTGAAATATTCTGATAAATTGCGACAAAACTTCTAGAGTATTAAGAGATCTTAAATATAAACACGTGTGTCTAACATTTTGATGCTTAAGAAACGCTAGCCATGTTAGAATAAATTATTTCCTGATGATGCTAACATGGTTAGTAAAACGCGCGTCGAAACGAAAAGTATAAAATAGTGATTTGGTGTTTAGTGGTAAATCTTTTCAGGTTTAATGAGTGTCTGTACATTTTTTTTATAAAAGTTTAATCTTTTATACCACACATGTTGAAAACATTTAAAATTATTAATAATTATCGCGTAAAAAAGCGAAAGACGTCTATTTAAATTGTTGGCTCGAGATAGATCGTATTTCCGCTGCTCTCGCAATATATTAAGTTTCCCTAACGAAATGCGTACCAAGCCCTGAAATTGCATATAACAATCGAGGGTAAAGTATCCAGTGTTTTTTTCTTTCGCCGTTGTCATCGACGGAGTTGATTATGTACCACCGGCACCGGCCAATTTATTACGACAAGCGGTTCTCCTTGAACGTAATAGAACACATACTTGCTTCTAATAATAAATGCTACAAAAACTATCTGCCTGACAGGTACCTGCAATTAGCAATTACCGGCTGAGCCTTTCGTTCTACCTTATGACCAACGTCGAGGTCCATCCCACGCGAAAATGTTAAACGCGTGGACAACGAACACAGAAAATGGAAAAGTTGTACGCGATACAGATTCAGATTTATTACATACTAAAAATCGCCTCTTACGAAATTCAGTTTTACCACTATGATCAAAAAGTAATGTGACTTTAATAAAACGGAAAATATGTATTTATTCATTCCAATTTATTTTGTTTCCTTCAAGGTAATCCCCTCTCACCTCAATAACACCACGGTCAGTAATTCCCCGGTCTGACATATAGATGGCGTCACTTACGAAAAATTCTTACCTGTTGTGCTTTTAGTGACGCTACTTTTGTTATTTTCAAAATAATAGGAAAAATACAAATAGCATTGAAGCGAAATAACGGCTTGATAAACATTATACGGACTTTGCCCGGGAAAATTAACCATAACTGATTGGTATCCTGAATTAAAACGTGAAAGTACAAACACCGATGATGCTGAATGCTTTGGACGACCAAATGAGGTGGTTACACCAAACAATATCAGAAAAATTGATAAATTATTTCGCAAAACCGTAAAGCTGCAAGATATAGCTGATATCATGAAGATATCGAAAGGTATGTGACAATGGATGAAACATGGATAGACCATTATACTCCGCAGTAAAATCGGCAGCCAGCTGAGTGGAAACTGTCCAAAGCGACAAAAAAAAATACAACCATCGGCAGGCAAGGTTATGGCCTCTGTATCTTGACCCGTGTCAAAAATTGTTGGCAACAATGGCTAAATCGCATGCATTACACTTCGAATTGCTTCCTAACCCACCGTATTCTCCAGATCTGTCTCCCAGCGACTTTTTCCTGTTCTCAGACCTCAAAAAAATGTTTCCTAGAAAAATGTTCGCTCCAATCAAGAGGTAATTGCCGAAACTGAAGAATATTTTCAAGGTAAAGAGAAATAGTTCTAAAAAAAGGCGTAGAAATGTTAGAAAAATATTGAAATGATTCTATTGCTCAAAAGGCAATAGAATCAATTATCATTATTGTATCAATATCAATTATATTGACACAAAAAGTTGAAAACTGCATAAAAAGCGTTTTATTTATTAGACCGGGGACTTATTGACCCATGTGTTACATTTGTTCTAACGTTTGTTTCCAATATATGAAAAAGTTTTTTTATTCGACTTCTTGTATTTCCTTCTCTCTTCTCTCGAAAAAAACAGAAAAAAATCACATGAAGTTACATCTGGTGAATATGATGCTTGTAGAATATTATTTGTTTTATTTTTGATGAAAGATTGACGAATAATTATTACGGTGTGAAACTACGAATAGTTTTGGAACAAAAAGACCCTGTACCACTGGTAAAGACTTTTATCGATATAACCTCATGTCTGAAACACTTTCTAATGTACAAACATAAAAAATTTCGTTTTTTAGAAAATCATTAATGCACATTGTTCGATACAGTTTTCAATTAAAAAAAAATTGCAGTTTTAAACAATTACAGAAGATAATTTTTTACTGTATAAGTAAAATGATATAACATTTTTATCAGATATCAAGAATAAACATACCAACTTAAAAATAAATGGTTATGTCGATAAGTAAAGTATGATAGTGCTATTAAAATACGTTTACTCTCTCTTAGTTAAACAGGATGTGTAAAGGCTAAAAAGCTAAAACGAAGTGCTAAGTACAAGGGAAACAGATTAGAGAGAGCTAGAAAGCATAAAGTCTGGACCGTACTCAGTGGACTACGGTCCAGTTCGTTGGATAAATTTGAAATATTTAGACCAAATTTTGACGAACTGATTTCTGAATTCTGATTCCAACGAATTATGCAAATATCGGTGCTTGGAGTAAGACTCAAGGAAAGACGAATGAACATTCCTCAAATGAACGAATTCATAACAAAGCAAGAGTGAGAGAGATAACATAACAATCAGCTAAAATGAAATGGAGATGGATAAGACATTTGAAAAGAATCGCAGGGAATAGGTGGACACATATGATCAAGTGGAGACCCAGACTGGAATGGACTCATATGGAATGGACTGTAAAGAATCTATTGTTAAGCGTCCCCCTATAAAACCGTCGTGATCGCCCATTCCTTCTTCAATATATGGTAACATTCCCTGCCTTGCAATGTTTGTTAAAACTATGTATACTGTGCAAACCAATGTCACCATTCGCATTTCAGTTTATCTGATTTCTTAATATTATTCATTATATATCAAATATTTTTTTGTTCAAATAAATTCCTGTTAAGCCAAAATTAGTGTAAATTATAACTAATTACTCTTATAAACAAATCTACCTTCAAACATTTCATTCATCATTATTATCCGAGAAATACGTATTCAGGTAATCGAATGTAGATATAAAGCAGCAGCATTATCAGTAACAAAAAGCTAATCAACCACCTGCTCATAAGAGAACCAAGAAATCCAATCCGAGCGTGGGTGAGCGCCCAAACAAGTCCGGGCTCAGTAGGTAAAGCGGTATCGACGATTTCAATGAAAACAAGTGGAATAACCTCATAAAACAACGGACACGAAAAGGTAAAGAAAAACTGCACTCTGGCTACGATATACTGAGAAACGTGGACCGCCTAAACAGGTGGGCCGAAATCATATTCATTTATTCGCATTCCTACCACGGTTTACAAATCTCTATCACGTTGGCGTCGTTGAGAGACCGCAGTAGTTTGCATGTAGATTTTGCGTAATAATGACTTTTTTTTTATTTCCAAACTATATCGAATCCCCAAATTATTGTGCAACATACAGCAATGTAGTTTTAATTCATATTTACTTTACAAGTTCGATTACAACTTCTACGATGACATATTTCTTGAAATTGGTTCATTTTAGTTACAAGGGGTGTTTTTAAAATAAAGTCCGTTTGTGAATGAGAGTAAGAATGACGCGCAATCACTACAGTGCCCTTGTGCGTTTGTTCCCATGCATTGCGCGCGTTTAGGCGCCATCGTCTATCTGTGTGATGAGCTGTAGAAATTTATGATGGTTAAGAAAATTGAGTCGCTCGCGACTGTGAGATATGTTCTGTAATTCGATTCTTAAGTGCAAAAATCAGATTTAAGAGGTTTACGATGATAATGCTATGAGTGACAGTAAAGTTCGAAATTGAGTAAGAATGTTTAAGGACGGGCGGGTTAATGTGCATGATGAGCCATGCCCTGGCCAACTTTCCCTGATTTCTGAAATTTTAGTTCGCGATGTGAACAACAAAATTCGAGAGAACCGACGATTCACGATTACAAAGTTATCAAGTGAATTTTCACAGGTTTCAAGGTCAGTTTTCTACACCATTGTTTCGGAGAAACTGAATTATCGACAATTGTGTGCTCGCCAATCTCGATGGATTCCAAGACTGCTTTCTGACAATCACAAAACAAAGAGATTATGCTGTGCTTTATCGTTTTTTACTCGATACAATCAGGATCAATTATTAGATGACATCGTTAAAGCAACACTCATTGGAATGGGGACATATAAGACGAATGGAAAGCCAAACAGGCAATTTTACCACGAAATATCATGATAACTGTCTTTTGGGACACGAAACGGATTTTGTTACTCGATTTTATGTTGACACGCGTAACAATCAATTCTGATGCGTATTGTATTACCTTTAGAAAACTCCGGAGTGCCATACAAAACAAGAGGCGTGGCCTACTGTCCTCCGGTGTGATATTGTCAGTCAGTCAATCAGTCTTTTGGATGGGAAGAACTGGATCATCCACCTTAAGTTAAAAAGTAAAAGACTTTGCTTCTTAAAGAAGTTCCTTCGTCAACCGTTCAACGACGATGAAGAAGTTAAAATTGCCGTCATAGATTGGGCTTCTTAACACGGGCGGCAAACTTCTTTGATATCGGAATTCAAAAACTTGTTGAGCGGTATAAAAAATGTTTAAACAAAAATGGAAATTATATAGAAAAGTAGATAAAAGTATGTAGAATATGGAAAAAGATGTGGTATTTTTCTTCTTACTAAAAAACGGACCGTATTTAAAAAATAGATCTCGTATTTTTAACTTTTAAGAGAAATAAGACAATTAATTTTTTTCTATAATATATTCTTTAAATCGGTGCTAATTTTTCATATGTGATCATATGTGACTTATTAACAGCAATGTAACTTTATGCCCTGTTTAATACATTTTCGCAACTTTTTTCCACATATCTGGTGTTAATGTTGCTATTTTTGCATGGATGATGTCCTTAAGTAACAGTATGGATTGGGGCTTAATTATCTAAACCTTTTCCTTCAAAAATCCCCATATCAAATAATCAGGAGTCATCTAAGCCGGAAATCTGACAGCATAAGAACAATTTTATAGAGAAATTTAGCGTAAATTTTGTGGAAAAATTTCCATTTGTGCACGACATTGTCGAATCAACGTTTCTGGAAACTCTTCCACACTCTGTACCACATGATTTCCAGAACCTCACTTCAGAGATAGAATAAATGAATTCGAGAACCGCTGAAAAAAAATGCATTGAGCTTAGGGGAGAACATACAGAAGAATAAAATATTTTCTTTCAACTATAAACTTGTTTTACCAGTTCCGCTCAGCGAAGTTTTCAATTGGCCTTGTATACGCTAATCTTTCTTTAAGATTATATAGTATTATATGTTTTAAACATTAGATTTTATGAATGTTATCAATCTAAATATAATAAATTTACATACAACATTGACAATTTTTTTTAAATGACATTTGTAGGAGGGAGGTGCAAACAAAATGTGAACGTATTATTTTAGGGGAAACATATTCAAAGTAACGAACCATGATGTGACGGAGGAAGTGTATACAAAATTATAATAACTAGCATGACGTAATATTAGAACAGCCCTTGAATGTATTTTATCCTCTATTTAGCACTTTTGTTGGTTTACGTGCCCATTTAAATAGAAATGAACCCAATGACACGGCATTTCACACTTTTTTTGGACTTATGATGCGGGGCCTATTCTCAACTGTTCCGTCTTTCTTCTCATTATGTCTTGCTAGAATGCCTTTCGCTATCCGCTCTTGCGCAAAGATATGGACTTCCCAGAAACTTTCCGTTTATTTTGTCTCCTCATTGTTCCAGTGTTCTTTTAGAATTCCTTCGTTCCTCTTCCTACTATCCTTTGATATAGCCTATCTTTATTATATTTAAACTCCTTTTTCCCTTAAAATTGTCACCTATTCTTCTACTTTTAATATACATAATATATAATATAAACGTTTTAGTTCCATTTTGAATAGAACCACATACTCTTTAATCCATATTACTTTCATTGTACACTTTATGATCTGTTCAATATTTACTATATTCAATTTATTTTTATTAGTTCATGACTGGTATATACTCTTTGTGGGCTGCCAAATGGCCTCAGTTACTGACGCGATCCTAAACTAAAAAATTCAAAAAAAAATCAGTTGTTCCAAATTCTTGATATTGCTTGAATAAACGATAACGAACCGAACGATTAGTTGTTGTTGGTATGGTTAAAACTTCACATTGTGTATACGTTTTGTATTTATATCCCATTTCAACATCGAACATATTTATTCCTGGTGAAGATAGAGTGCTAGCGAAACGCTCCAAATATTAATAATGCTGAAATTTTAACAAAAAAAGTATTTTATTTAGCAATAGCATTGTCAATTAGATATACAACAACTTTTCGAATGATCGTCGTATATCATCTAATCTATCATTATTGTCAAATATAAAATTATTCAAATTACCACATTTCTACTAATCTAAAGCAGAAAAAATGTGCCTTCACGTTAAACGATAATAACGACAATAATACATAATATATAATACGATATACTTCAATAAAACAAATAAAGGAGTATTATCCAGAGCAGTATTTAAAGTAACCGTTGGTCCACTAAACAATACCCATTATGAATGCAAAAAGCAGAACAAAAGCGAAGAAAAGTCGGGCAAACTGAACCGATACGGATCTGATATTTCGATTTGCAAACCAAAGAAATGCGTTCTTGCAATTTGCTTTTGTTTGTTCGCTTGTGCCTTATCAAAGCTGTTAGTCAAAACATTACATTCCTATAAGTTCTCCGGTATACTTATTTCAAGATAACAATTGTGAATTACTAGTGGTACTCTTTGAAATATAAATGCGGCGCTCTAATCTTGATTGGAACTGTTTGGAATAGTTTTCAATTTAAGAATGGAACGGTCGAACGTAGTAACAAGGTGCTATCGCTGCTGTAACTGACAAAATAATAGAAGCATTTTGTTATTTAATAAATTAAATTTTATACGGGGTATGCCAGTTCAACTTAATTTTAATATAAAAGATCTGTAGAGTTTTGTTTAATTGTCTTATTTGCAACAAAAAACTTTCACAGCCTCAAAATTTTATGTTTTACTTTCGAGTTAGCGTTAAACTTTTTTCGTGTGGTAAAAATGTCGAGTTTCATCAAAATCAAAAAAGTTCAATCAAAAGAAAAACGCGAGTGAAGGCCATTCTATACTTGTTGAAACTTACGGTGATAATGTCTCAACGCTTGTAGGACGCTCTTGCATTGACGCAATCCAAATCAATTGTTGGAAGAAGACGATATGCAAATTCAAGAACAAACGGGAGAGAGGTTAAATTTTGGTCGTCAAACCATATGTCATGGAATGATTACTTCCTGCCTTCTGGAAAGGATCCAGAAGGCAGATAAATGGCTACCATATTAGCTGAACGACAGACAGATGGAAAGGCGAAAAACGGAGTGCAAAGTTTTGTTTTCTCGGAATGAAGGAGATACTTTTTTCCATCGCATCGCGACTGAAAACGAAAAATGTATATATTTCGAGAACCTAAAATGCAGAAAATCATGTGTTGACCCAGGGCAATCATCAACATCGACCGCAAGAACGAATCGCTTTGGAAAGAAGATAATGCTGTGCATTTGGTTGAATTAGAAGGGTGTCCTGTATCATGACCTTCTAAAACCAGGTGAAACCCTTAATACCATTCACTATCATCAACAAATGACCAATTAGAACTATGCACTAAACGAAAAATGACCAGAATGGGCTACAAGACACGGCCAAGTGATTTTGCAACACGACAATGCCTCATTACACACAGCAAAATCGATCAGAGACATCACTTCTGCACTTAGCAGGAAACTCTTGTCCCACCCGCTGTACTCACCAAACTTGGCCCCTTCCGACTACCAGTTATTTTCATCGATGTCTCACGCACTTTCTATGAAACACTTCAACAATTTGAAGATTTCGAACAATGGCTTGATGACTGGATCACCTCAAAACATGTATGGTTTTTCTGGGGGGGTTTCAACAAATTGCCAGAGAGGTGGGAAAAAACTGCAGTTGGAGATTGCGTAAACTTTGAATAAATCATTTTTTCCCTTTCCCCCAAATTGAAAGTGTTTATTTTAAGAAAACAATAAGAATTATAAACCGCCACACTTGGTATATGGTTCACTCTAGAATCAGTAATATTCACTGTAGAATCGTATATTATACTTTGTTTTGAAGCTGAAATTTAAAGCTTTAAAATAACAGTTCGGCGAGAAAAAACTCTGATCGAAATAGGATCTGTAGTTAATTAAAAATAGAGGGCGATAATTGTTGGCGACCTAATAAACAAAGTAAAATTTACAGTATAGAACAAACAAATAGCAAAATTTATTGAAAAAGAAGATCAATAGAATACACATAAATTGAAAAAAGCATAAAAAATATAGCAAAAAAAACATCAGAGAAAGATTCAGGAAAACGATTGCACTAATTACACAATTAAAAATTTAGTATGCCCATTCAGAATTGTAACCAAAAATTTGTAAATTAGGTATAAAGGCAATGAAAGGCAATAAAAGGCAATAAAAGGCAATAAATTAGGTATAAGGCAATAAAAGAAATGAAAAATAATAATGCACCCCATAAAGCATTGTCTATCGGAAAAGTAAACTGATTGTCCATATTACGAACACTCTTCTAAATCAAATATTCTAAGAAAAAAATCCAATAACTGGAATGAATCGACACAACAATAATTTTCAAGAAAAAAAAATGATAATGCATCTAAAAAAATATTGTCCAATAGCACTTTTTAATATCGATTACAATATATTGTAAGAGCATGTGGTAGACACTCCCAGACCGTCTTCACCGTCATAATCAGGTTGACAGTATAGTCCACCAGGAGCTTGTAAGTCGTAATAGCCTTAAAACAGAGCGTGTTCCCTATTATAAATACACTCCAGAGGCGGTATTAGATTCACCCGATTTCAGGTTATATTACGACCGAGTAATAATAATCGACAAAACCGTGTACTGTAATAGGTCAAATGTTATATTCCTGCATAAAAAGAAGAAAACAGCATTCCTAATCGACATAGCTGTTCCAAACACACACAACATTCAAAAGACGGCTGAAGAAAAAGTACAAAAATATACAGACCACAAGTTAGAAATAAAAAGTAAAAATGAAAGTTGTCTCAGGTCCATATTGTGCCATTGATAATTTCAATAACTGGCATTATACCAAAGAACCTGAAAAATAACATCAAATTTCTGGGACTAGAAGAATATCTGTTTAAAATAATGCAGAGGGAGGTAATTCCTGAACATTTTTGGAGGAATTAAGTTGTTTTGGCCAGGCCCGCACTTCATTCAAAACCCAGCTTAGCTGGGAAAAAAGATAAAAAGAAAAATAATAATAATAATAATTTAACAATATTTCATTATTCCCAAAATTATTCAGAAGTTAAACCACTCCGACTTTGCCTTTTAAGAAACTAGGAATATTTTTATTGAGATTTATTATGGCAATTAACATTTTGCCAAGAGCAACGAAATATCTTGACACGGATTATACGACTACGTATAAATTCAGCTGCCCAAAATTTCATGGTGGCAAGTAATGGTGCAGTGTCCCCGTAAACAGCATCAATACGACTTTAATTTGCGTAGGCGTATTACCTTTCAAATGCAACAATTTAATGATGGCTCCATATTTGATTTTTCCATCAGTACAGAAACACTAACATCGACTGATATAAATGACTGTTAAACTGTTAACTTTCAACGCATGTGCAATTATATTTCCAGAATATTTTTGACGAGTAACGCTATCTTCCTGTTGAGGCTGGAAACTTTTCAGACCACCCTCGTATTAAAGGTGCATTAATCTGATGTTAATATAACTTGATAATTATTTAAAATTTACTTCAACAATCAACTAAATATAGTTTAGATGCATTCTATGTTTAGTTTTAGTATTTATATAAACCCTATTACTGTGATGGTATGTGACCACGAAAATGTAATTTAATGCTAATTCGAAATCCCTTAATAGTAAACTGCATAGTGGCCATCCCACATGAGATGCGTTAAATGAATTTCCGTCTAATTTGAATTGAATGGTTGGTCTGAACAGGGAGCTAATTCTAAAAAGAAAAGAATGATGGGTCTTTTTGGAATTGTCTAAACGTTATTTTGTCGGAGACCAGAGCTTTTATTGTTTTGAGGTTCTTTTACGTAATTTTAACCCAGACAAGAACATGATTAAATATTTTTTGTTAAAAATGTCAGAATGGCAAGAATTTAATTGACGCAACGGCGGAAATGACTTTATTCGTGCGATTTATCATTATCACATTCAAAAGCACCTTCCAAAACAAATACTTAAATATCTTTCACATTGAACAGCTTTAATTATCAACAAAAATTACCTGACCTAATATACGTTGACTTTTAGTTCACACGACTTTCTTAGATTTAGATTCTTTCGGAAGTTAAACATTCTCATGTTGTCAAGACCGTACAAAATGCAAGCAAAAATGGTAAAAGGTAAATACGATCCGAACGAGATAGCAGACCCGAATAAAAATAACGAAACATGTATATGGTCTTGCGTCGATGGTCAATGAGGATAATCTATAGAGCGAGCCAGGAAATCTGAGAACATTCTGTGTATTATTGCATTCGGAAAATTAACACCTAAGGAGAAAGTCCGCAGTAAATGTAACGATTAGTTTGGTAAGAAAACAAAGTTATGACCTTCGTTTCACAAGAAAAAACCAGTTAGGTTTTTTGTATCAGAGTCAAAATGTTTAAAGATGTTTCGAAATAAAATATTGATATGGAAACAACATTAAAAAGAATGTTTACTCATCTTAAGTTGAACTGAAGAAGTTTCTCAAAATATTTCACATCAAATATCTGGCAAATTATCATAACAACGCTAGTAAATTGTTTAAATTTATTATCAAAATCCGTGTTCTCTGCCTTAAACTTAGAGAGTATTTCACGCTGCTCGCTATGAAAACAAAAACAACAAAAAAAATTGTGCGTTCCGAAGAAAATATCGTCGTTGTTGCTGGCAGTGTTGATGAAGATCCAAATTTATCAATTCGTGGCCATTCGTAATGATCAATGATTATTTAATTTTGAATTTGAATGCTATTGATCTGAATGCTATTGATTTGAATGCTATTGATATATATGCTCAGCTTACCTGAGGAAATGTAGAGTTTCTTATACCGATCACAGAAATTAATTGATATTCTTTTAGATCAATTCTTCTATTGGAACCTTTGGTGAGAAAAACACTAAACTTGAAGAGATTTACCACTAAACACCAAATCTATAACAAATATATTCTATAACAAATGTCCAGCCAGTAAATAATCGACTTATGATACTATTCCTCAAGTGTGCTAACAAAAACTATACATTAATCAATGCACACCTCCCAGTTAACGAAGAAAATAAATCTAATCTTGAAAAAGTAAATAAGTCCTGGCGAATTCTGGAAAAGACTATCTCTAAAATTCCCTCTAACCATGTAAAAATCCTATTGGGTGATTTCAACGCCCAACTAGGGAAGGAAAAAAAGTACAGGAAAACAGTCGGCAGTTTTCCCGCTCATAAATGGACTAACCATAATGGTAGAAGATTGGTTGAACTATGTTCGCAGTTTAATCTAAAAATAATGTCAACCCATTTTAAGAAGAAAATTACAAAACAAAAGACCTGGAGGTGCCCCAACACGTACATGGGTGAATTTCAAATTGACCATGTTGCCATTTCGTACCCCAATTATAAAGAGATTTTGAATGTTCAAGTCAGGAAAGGAGCTAATATAGACACGGATCACTACTTGACTAGAATCAAACTTAGCTTAAAACCTCGAAAACTTATTCAAAAGGGGCTGCTAATACCAAAGTTGGACCCAACGAAAATAAAACCAACCCTAACAGAAGAACTTGATAAACAACCTGCGCAGAACTGGCAAGAATTAAAACAAAAAATCATTAAAACAGCCTTAAAATTGGTCCCTTAACAAAAACGTAGAAAACATCCGTGGTGGGATGAAATTTGCGAGCAAGCAGTATTAAGCCGAAGTAAAGCATTCAAAGATTGGAACAGTCAAAAAACAGCGATAAATTATAACATCTTTTTGGAAGTAAGAAAAGAAACATCGAAGCTAATTAGACAAACTAAAAGAAAATATGAAAACAATCAACTTAATGAAATAGAAAAAGATTTCCAAAAAAATAACACCCGAAACTTTTACAAAACATTTAAAACTAAATTAACAGGCTATCAACCGCAGAGCCTATGCTTTCAAAAGGAAAACGGACAATTAGCTCTAAATAACCAAGACAATTGCAAGGAACTTGCGAAATATTTTGAATAAATACTAAACTGTCCTGAGCCCTTAAACAAATTACCAACACTAAACCCTAAACAAACAAACCCAGATTCATTACCACCGAACGAAGAGGAAATAATTAGGCAAATCAAGCGGCTTAAAAATAACAAAGCTTCTGGTGAAGATGGAATCACTGCTGAACTTTTGAAATCCGCTGGTCCAGGTACAATCAAGGAAATAACCAAAATTCTACAAGAAGTTTGGCGAACCGAACGGATTCCGGAAGACTGGAAAGATGCTCTAATCCATCAACTACATAAGAAAGGAGATAGAACGGATGTAAACAACTATAGAGGAATATCTCTTCTCCCAGTTTGTTACAAGATTCTATCTCAATGTCTACTAGACAGAGCACAGGGACAGTTAGAACCGAACATTGGTGAATATCAAGCAGGTTTTCGACCGGGCGGATCCTGCCCTGAACAGATCCTGAATCTAAAGTTGATTCTAAGACATCAAAAACTGTACAATAAAAATCTCGTCTGTACATTTGTGGATTTCAAAAAAGCATATGATTCTATTGACCGCGAATCTTTATTCCGAATCTTGAAAGAACAAAGACTAGATCTGAAAACGCTGGCAATTATTAAAGCAACGTTAGCTAACACGAGGTCAAAAGTTAAATTCATGGGTGACATCTCAGAGCCCTTCGAAATTAAAACTGGTGTGAGACAAGGGGATGGACTCTCGCCACTCTTATTTAACTGTGTTCTAGAAAAAGTAATACAGGAGTGGCGTGAAAAAAAGTCGGCACTGAATATTGACCAGCCCATTAAACTGGGGAGAACCAACATCAAAATTGATTGTCTGGCATTTGCTGACAAGATATACATAGCGATATGAGAAAAAGAAGACTTAAGTTTTACGGACACATCAAACGGATGAATCCGGGTAGGCTAACTAGACAAATAGTCGAATTTTATGAAAATAGGAGTAGAGCTAAAGTAGAAATAATTAAATGGATTGCTGCAATTAAAGAGGACCTAAGATCAGCAAATATTACACAAGGTGAAATTCAGGATAGAGGCTGTTTCAGACACAAGGTTAACGTTTGGAAGGTTGGCCAGAGAGAAAAATGTAGGAAGACTGGAACAACTTGGTCTGACGAAAGGAAAAAAGCTCATAGCGAAAGAATGAAATTAGTATGGGCTCAAAGGAAGGCTAACAACAACAAACGCCTCTAATTGTACTTCGCGTGGTCCACCAGGGCCCATACGTGAATAATAATAATAATAATAATATATATATATATATATATATATATATATATATATATATATATATATATATATATATATATATATATATATATATATATATATATATATATATATATATATAATTTAGCACGAAAATTAAAAATATCATTTAAAATTTTAATCAATCTAAAACCTCTTTATTGACCTAATATGGTGTCGTCCGATTTCAAAATCAAAAAGTCTAAAATAGATTCGACAATATAAAGAAAAAGAACAATCCGAAGAGAGATAATGGTGCGAGTCGTAACATCCGAAGACGGTTTATAGAGCTAATCAAGGTCACATTTACATTTTAAATTACTAAATAAATCACTAACTGGCTCTAGGTCAGTGCTGCTACGTACATCACGAGCCGTAGCACGATTTTTTCAAAGCGGTTTTCTATTTTTGGACGAATCACATAACGGACAACGTCTGCATAACACACTGAGAGTAATTTTTTGTGTCTGTTATGGTAGGTTGTGTCAAAATCGTTAAGGTAGGCGGAAGATAGTATCGAGCAAAAGGCTAGATATTAGCCTGGGTGAATCATATTAACACAGATTCGTCGAAAAAGAAAGCCTCTACTCTGAAAAAAGGTACAATAACAATGCAGAACATAAGGTAGTAGAAATGTATCAATATCAAATGTAGCAGTAGTACTAAGGTCCGAAAGAAAAACGATAAGACAACACTTTTTTAGAATTTGTAAAGTGCTTTTTGCTACGATATTATTTCTACGGTTGTATTTAGTAATCTATCTAATGAATTGACACTGATTAAAAGTATTACATCTGAAATGTTTGCAAGTTGGGCCAAAAAGATAGGACAATTTCGATTTTTCCAATAATTCCAAAATAACTTTAGTATAATAATTTATAATTACAAATGAATAACCTGTAAACTCCCATCCTTTTTCCGAAGCTGCAATAGTTCGATGGGAAAGAGTTTAGTAAAGGCGCTTGATCTTATTTTGAGGAAGACTGGTCCATTCTTCCTCAATAAAAAATAATTTTCGATTATTTTACTTTATTTTACAACTCTATCATAAATAACAAAAATGTTTTACAATTAATTATAAATGAATTACAATTTATAAAATTTAAAAAAATCACGTGACTGCGAAAGCGCCATGATTAGCTGCCATGTTTGTGACGTCACTGTGTTAACGTGTTTTCACGTACTGTCAATGGTTTCTACCAGTGTATATACTATACTGTGTATACTCTACTTAATAATAGAGATCCCTTTGGGGAGGCTAAGTCGAACCTCGTGAATGAAAGATGTAATTTTAGTTTTATACAGAATAATATGCAGTATACTATTATGAAGATATATCATACTTTTCCGGAGTGTGTTCGAGATCTGTCACGTGATCAGTATGTTAGAGCGATCACAAGATATTCCTTAAATGATTTTCTTGGAAAAATAAAGGACAATTTAGATTTAAGTAAATTATTAAATTATATATATATATATATAAAAGAGTCAGGTAGTAATGAAGGTATAGGCCCCAAGAAATTTAACGAACGACATTCCCCAAGAAAACTTAACGAACAATAATGGATAATGAAGCACAGTCTTATCTAGTACAACAATCTGATAAAAATAGAAACCAAAAAAAAACTGGCATTATTATAAAAGTGAAACAGTAAATGTCCATCTTATTGTTTACAGATATTCTTCCATTGTGAGTTTTTACAATTGTTCATCGATCTCATACCGATAGATCGAATTGTAGACGACAGTAACAATTCAATGGAAATAGGGAAGTTGTTAACTCAAGGAATGTCTGTCTTTTATAATAGACACGTAGCTGCTTCTTACAACTGTATAACGCGTTTTTTTTTATTACAATTCAAGGAAGATTTAAAACATTTGTTGTTTATTTCTTTCATATCAACTGTTTTGAAAAACTTGTGTATTTTATAATGGATATAAGAACTTATAATTCTAAAATATCAATTATTAGGTACTCCACTTAATTAGACTACTTTGGACATTTATTTATGAAAAAAGAAACAAAGTTAATGTTCGAAGTAATATTCTTCACTTTAGCCACTTTTCAAACAATACACACACACGATTTTGATGACACAAACTCACAAAATGTTTTACGACTTTCTCAAAGGATGTGAAGCGGTTATATGTCTGGTGAATATGCTGGGTGCAATAATATCTAATTCCAACTTGGTTATTGTGTGCAAATGCCTTTTTGCTACGAGAGTTGCTAGTTATGTATCCGGAATAATAAATAACAACAAACATTTATCATCGAAAATGGTATCATTGTTTTTCAAAACATCCTCCGCGATAATCGATACACTTTTGCATACGTTTGAACCAATTTTCATAGCACTTTTTGTCATTCCGATTGAGGTATCTCCAAAACATACATTTTGAACGGGAACAACATACATACACGGACGGGAACAAGAAAATCATTGGGTGCCAAATCACGACAGTACGGTGGATGACTCATCAATTGAATGTTTTGACCGGTCAAATATTGAGTTGTTCAGTCCGATGTGTGAAAGCTCACGTTGTCATGGTGAAGAATGATCCAGCGTCGCTGGTTGTTTTTTTTCTTATTTCTTCAAACACTTCGTGCAAGCAAATGGTTGTGTACCATTCAGAATTGACTGATTCTGTATCCACATGCCCATTTATCTGAAAAATACTCGCGATCATTTGGTTCCAAGTGCTTGTTGGGCGAACAACTTTTCTTGAGTTTGGCTGCATTTTAAATACCCATTCAGTCGACTGCTGTTTACTTTCGGGCTTATGAGCATAGACCGTCAGCTGTATAGATGTTATACACAGATTTTGATGCACTACGATTGTATTTTTTGACTACTTCTTTGCATTAATCGATACGAGCCTTTTTTGAAGCGATTGTCGAATTATGTGGAATCCAACGCGAACAAATCTTTTTCACAGTTCACAGCACAGTTCAGCAGTTTCACAGCATAGCCTAGTACCATACTCCTAAGTAAAGCACCTGCAAGTATAATATACTTCAATGCAGAAATAATTTTGAAGGTGAGATTAAAACTGTACAGCTTCAGAACGAGTTGGGAGCTAAAAATATAGCTAACGAAAGTATGAAGAATATATTAAATAAAAACATCAGCCCTATATTGCAATAACCTGTTATGGCTCAAGCAAAAAAGAAGAACATTGCTTCTATGTTAAAATATTTGCCGGAAGAAGATAAAATTCATATGAATTATCTTTTGAATGCATACGAATCAATCATTCAATCACTTTTTATTTTCATTACGTGAAGTCCAAACTAAATTTTCAAATATCTCGAAGAAAAAGAAATATGTTTTTTCTTACTCTGCAATCATTTTCTCTAAATTGGTTAATATTTAATACTGGAAAAAATAAAAGATTGTATAATAATGACCTTTTATTAATTTAAATGTTCAGATATTGTTTTCTTCGGTTTTATTTTTCTGGACTCTGCATACTCCATTACCCAGGTGATGATATATAAATGAAAAGTAAAATCATTTTAATTGTAATTTCTGAACTGATTTTTCCAAAGTCGCTTGGCGTGCCGATAAAAAAAAATTAAAACTTTCCACGCTTTCATGCTACACCGACCTAGTCCGAACTACTACTTGAAATCCGATCTATCAATTCACCATTCTCACTAACATACCTTTCCTTCACAAGATACAATTACCGAGGAATATAAATAAATCTGTTGAACCGTTTGGCCTTATATTTCACCTTTGGAAACTGTTATAACACCCGCGAGCGTATATATGGAAATTCTGCGGGAAGTACAATTTTCTCCGATGTAAAAAATAACGGTAATGGTATATTTACCGACTGCATGCCGTAAATATAGCCATGTTTCAGTTTTATACAGTGCGTCTATTAAGGATTAGATTTGACATCGTAAAATGAGTTGATTATATGACAAAAAAATAATTTAACTTATTTACATTTCGTGTACCACAACTCTACCTCATATTTACTTTCTCAACACTTCTCACCATTTTGTAGTATGTAGGTATAAAAAAACTCTCGAAGCCATAGATCATGATGAAGCAGGTGATCTAAATTCACAAAAATACTGTTCTAACTCTTGCTGGTAACAGGTCTTTCAAATTATACCGTTTTATTAATTCTTGGATTAATGATGGCGTTGTGAATTTGCCCAGGTCTAGTCTCATTTCAGAAATGTAATGTATGACATTTATAAAAATGGAGTCGTATAGTACGTTTCAAGATATTTTGTTGCCCTTCGGCAAAACGTTAATTCCTAGTTTCTTAAAAAGCGCCAGAATCGGAGTGGTTTAACTTCTGAATAATTTCAATCAAATCGCCATCGTCGCAATCGTGATTCCATTAATATTTGTCTTTTATTAATGGTCCGATATACAAAACCCATTTGAGATAATATTCTCCGGAGGCTAGTTCTGCTGCAAAGAATGTTGGTTTCATCTTTCCTTAGTCGCTGTTGCAATGCAATGTAGGCACAGTTTGCTCTTCATACATAGCATAAATTTTGCTTTGAATTAAGTGTTTGTCGCTTTCGTCAACACATTTGCTTTCACTAGAATCACTGCAGACTTTTCTGGCTTTAATTGGTTTCGCCAAAATATTTTTAATTGTAGACCACTGAGTTTTCGTTAATGAAGACATTTCTCCTGCGGCTGCATTAACATTAAGCCCCCTATTCAATAAAGAAACATACATATATTTAGCAATTTGCTTAGCACATATATTTAGCAATTTGCTTAGCATCGGGCAATAAATGCTTCTTTTAAAATTAACACTACCGGAGACACAACGATCATTATCTTGCCAAGAACGCCACATTTTTACTACGTTTGGAATAACAAAAAATACGATCGAAATTATAGAACTGCACTGTTTAAGAAAATAATGCGAACTAAAAGAAAATATTTCGGAACTACTAAACCAGGTATAAAATTAATTTTATCTTTTTACCTGTTATTTAATTAGGCCCGGCCCTGTTTACATTTCTTGCAACTTTGCCGGATTTCGTTAGGAAACGGTTGTTAACGAGTTTATTGCAGCCAATCGGTCAGTGATATATCTTGAAGCGCACTATACACAATACAACAATGTTAAAATTGTTGAATTATTTTATGAAAATGGCCGTTCAGTGAAAAATGTTTTTAGAAAATGACTATCAAGCACTATCAATCCAATTGTTCAAAAATATCAAGAAACTGATTTGGTGGAAGATAAAAGAAGAAAAACATATAGTGGTAGTGGTTGTTCACAAGAGCATATTGATTTGATACGTGAATTTTGATCGTATTTATTGAATACGTCAATTTGATTGCTGAAGGGCCAGAAATATCCATTAGTCGACGTTCACAACAATTTGGACTCAGTGAATCCATAAGATGGACTATTTTCGAAAGGGTTTAGCTCTGAAGGCATATAAGGTTTAAATAGCACTGGAATTAAAGTCACTGGATGATTCAAAACGTGATGCATTTGTCAATTGGATCAAAGAACAAACAGATGATTTTTCTCAAATAATCATCTTTTCAGATGATGCATATTTTGAAATTGGTGGCTATGGTTAATAAACAAAATTGCCGCATTTGGACAATTGATCGATTCATCCTAAACGAGTCATTGTTTGATGTGCATTATGGTCAGAAGATGTAACTGGACCGTATTTCTTTCTGAATGTTCCTAGTGAAGCTGTAACTGTAAGTGGTGTTCGATATCGTGAGATGATGATTGTATTTTTGCGGGCTGAACTGAATAATAGTGATCTAGAAGATATGTGTTTCCAACAGGATGGCGCTACCTATCACTCTGTTAATGAAAGAATTGATTTATTGAGAGAAAAAATTCCTAGATGAGTGATTGCAAGAAACGATGATGTTAGTTGGCCACCAAGATCATGGACTATTTTCTTTGATGTTACAAAGAAGGCCAGGTCTATTAGAATAACTTATAATTGATACCTCAACTAATTGATGCAATTATTCGAGCTATTGGTGAGATAGAGAAACAATTATGCCGAAATGTCATCCCAAATTTTGACAAAAAAGTGGACGTCTGTGGAGATACAAGATATGATCAACTGGCAAATATTGTCTTTCTTGCCTTTCATGTTTAAATGTCAATTATCACCAATTATCGTCAATTATCAAATCAACGCAAATTATGTGTTTTATTGAAGATTTAAAAAAAATGTTCAATTTGAACGACCTTTTATATGTCTCTTGTTATAATGAATTCTTCTATCAAGTAATCATTTCTTTAAATCTTATTGTCTTTTATTTGCTGACTTTGCTCTGTTGTTAGTTTTCAGAGACATGTAATTTGGATAAACATCTGGATTGCTAAAACTTGTTTAAATAAATTGTATAAATAAATAAAACAAAGTTGTCTAATTTCCACTTAAATCTTTCTCTAAAATATCTCTAAAACGCGTTTCGCTACACTGTAGCTTCTTTGAATGGTTGACAAAGAATGAAAATGTATTGTGACAAATAGTAGGTACTATAGTAATCCAATAATTGTACATGGTTTTTGTGAGGATTCTTGTTAAAATACCAGATATTTTGTGCTTATTTTGTAACTGTAGTTTAAAATAATATAAGGCTAAAATGATTATTGAAGTTTTAATAATATATTATTATTATATGATTAATAATATATACGATACTTGATGAAAATTCACTTGAAATAAACAAACTAAATTTCTATGATTTATGTCTAAATTTCCACTATATTGTGAATGTAGTGGAAATTTATTAAAATCGAAGTTTCGGTTAATAATGTCGATTTTTTTCGCTAAATTTGAGCGTTTATTTCCATAACAAAATAAATTACCTTAATAATCAAAGTATCGGCTATCGTTAGCTAATACTTTGTTCCATCTTTCTGACAAAGAATGGATACTGTGTCAAAAGAACTTTTGGTTTATTTGAGGCAAACCATTCATTATGTCAGATTTTCAATTCCTTGGAAAATCCGTGCTGCATCGATCAAAATAAGTAATAGTCCGAAGGGGCTAAATCCGGTGAATACGGCGGGTGGGGTAGGACGTCCCATTTAACATTATCCAAATCTCTTTTTACACATTTTACAACATGGGTCCAAGCACTGTCATGTTGAAAACTACTTTATCGTGTCTTTGAACGTATTCTGCTCGTTTTTTCTTCAATGCTCGGTTCAATTTTATCAATTGTTGGCGGTATCAATCGCCAGTAATCATTTCACCAGGTTTTAGCAGTTCGTAGTAATACACAGTTCTCCTACTATCCCACCAAATATAAGGCTAAACCTTCTTTCCATGCATATTGCGCACAGCTGTGATGTTGTAGGCTGGCCTGTGTCTACCCATGATTTTCTGCTCTTTGTGTTGTCCAAATAGATCCAAAATAGATCTATATATATATATATATATATATATATATATATATATATATATATTATTATTCACGTATGGGCCCTGGTGGACCAGGCGAAGTACAGTTAGAGGCGTTTGTTGTTGTTGGCCTTCCTTTGCGCCCATACTAATTTCATTCTTTCGCTATGAGCTTTTTTCCTTTCGTCAGACCAAGTTGTTCCAGTCTTCCTACATTTTTCTCTCTGGCCAACCTTCCAAACGTTAACCTTGTGTCTGAAACAGCCTCTATCATGAATTTCACTTTGTGTAATATTTGCTGATCTTAGGTCCTCTTTAATTGCAGCAATCCATTTAATTATTTCTACTTTAGCTCTACTCCTATTTTCATAAAATTCGACTATTTGTCTAGTTAACCTACGCGGATTCATCCGTTTTATGTGTCCGTAAAACTTAATTCTTCTTTTCTCATATCGCTATGTATATCTGTGTATTGTTTGATTTCTTGGTTTTCTCGAAGTCGGTATGTTGTGCTATTTATTTGTTTGGGGCCTAGGATTTTTCTTTCCTTCTTTTCAATGTCCTCGATGTCCCTCTTTCTATTCAAAATGAGCGTTTCTGCAGCATATAGACATTCTGGCTAATAACTGTGTTGTAATGTCTCAGTTTTGTGTTTTTAGATAGGCATTTTTTGTTGTAAATATTTTGTGTAAGTCTCAATGCCGTTTCCATTTTTAGACATCTATCCTTATTGGCCGCTTTTTCCAGCCCATTTTCCATGATTATTTCACCCAAATATTTCAATTGAGAGACTCGTCTGATGTTACCATATTTTGTTTTTAGAAATGGTGTTCTTAGTCTGTTGCAGGTCATGTATTGTGTCTTTTCAAAGGAAATTTGGAGTTCTAAATTTTCTGCTGTTTCTTTTAGGATTTCAATCTGTTTCTGTGCCGTTAATACATCTTGAGCCAAAATTGCTAGATCAGCAAACACCAGACAATCAATTTTGATGTTGGTTCCCCCCAGTTTAATGGGCTGGTATATATATATATATATATATATATATATATATATATATATATATATATATATATATATATATGTATATGTATATATATATATATATATATATATATATATATATATATATATATATATATATATATATATATATATGTGTATATATATATATATATATATATATATATATATATATATATATATATATATATATATATATATATATATATATATGTAGGCGTGAGGATGGCACAGTGTGCAGGGCGCATACGCAAATGTAAGAGGTTGTCAGAAAATTTTATTCCACCAAAACCATCTCTTAGCAAAATCGACATTATTAACTGAAACACCTTCTAGATATAAATTTTAATTTGTTAGATAAAAAAAATATGACGATAATTAATTTTAAAACTTAATCTACAAGAAAATGACAGTAATCTTTATTAAATATCTTAATTTTGGTCCATTAATATCTGTTCGGAATATACCGTTTTGCATCCTTTTGATTTTCGGTTGGACACATTACATAAATAGCCTGGTGACCTAATAGTTGCGTACAACTGCAATGTTAGTTGACTCGATACATCTCATTTACATATTAAACTAATCACTCACCAGGTAACCTAAAAAATCAGCCCACTTTTAGTTCCAGCGTCGTGGTGGCGTTCAACATCTCGAAAGCAGATTTGTGTTGCGATCTGTTCGTACACCTTAATTGTTTGTCGAGTTGATTAGCCGGAATACGGTTCGTGCGAACAAAATACATTCTAGACATTATTTTAGTTGAGTTTTAATTTATTTATCTCGATAATTGTGGGCGTATTCAAATGTTGACTGTTTATGGAAATCATTAGAAAATATAACATGATTTTATGTCGATTTAACGAACGTAAAATCTGAATAGATATTTTTACCATCTAAATGTATATTACAACCTCTATACAGAGCTGATACAAATAACTCAATGTTCCTACACTGAAAGAGGAATTATATCCTAAGCATCAAGAAAATACAAATACATATAAAAGGTCTTCCAAATTGTGCGCTTTTTTTTTAATTCCTGAATAAAACGCACAATTTGCCATGATTTCAACATACTTTTTATTGATAATTGAAGCATTGTGTATGACATTTAAAAACGAAAGACAATATCTGCCAAATTATCCTCTCTGGCAGCACCGCTGACGTCCACTCTTTTACCAAAATTCTGGATGACATTTTGGCATAACCGTGGCTCTATCTCACGAATATCTCCAATAACTTTATACTTTACTTCAGGAATCGACTCTGCATTGTTCTTGTAGAGCTAGGCTTTTCACGTAACCCCAAAGGAAATAGTCAAACGGCGTCAAATCGTATGATCGTGGTGGCCAATTAACAACGCGGTTTCTTGAAGTGACTCGTTCAGGAAATTTCTCTCGCAATAAATTAATTGTATTAGTAGCAGGGTGAGGTGTAGTGCCATCCGTTTGGAAGCACATATCCTCCAGAATACTATTATTCAATTCAGCCCACAAAAATCCAGTTATCATGGTACAATATCGAACACCATTTGTAGTTACAGCTTCACCAGCAGCATTCTGAAAGAAATACGGCCCAATTACATCTCCTGACTATAATGCACACCAAACAGTGGGTCGTTTAGGATATAAAGCGACAATTTTGTTTATTAACATAGCTAACAATTTCAAGATGTGTTTCATATGAAAAGATGATTTTTTTGATAACAATTATCTGTTTGTTGCACGACGCACGACGTTTTTGCATGATCCAGTGGTTTTAGTTCCTGTATTATTTTAACCTTATATAGTACATTGTAGTTTTACAAAATTGACAAATAATCTTTGTTAACCATCCGAAGAAGCTACAGTGTAGCGAAACGCGTTATGCTTTAGAGAAAAATATAAGTGGAAATTAGACAACTTTGTTTTATTTATATAATTTAGAATGATTTTTTATCAAGAAAATTCTGCAACCATCCTCACTTATATCGTATACCATCAGAGCTAAATCCTTTCGTAAAATACGCCATGTTGTAGATTCATTGAGTCCAAATTGTTGTGTATGTCGACTAATGGAAATTTCTGGGCCTTCAGCAACACATACAAAATCAATATGTTCTTGTGAAGACCACTACGTCTATATATTGCTCTTTTTTTCTCTTCCAAAGGACCAGTTTCTTGTAATTTTTGAACAATTGATTAATAGTGCTTTTAGATGGGCGATTAATACGTTGTTGTATTGTCGTACGATGTTTATAAATGTTATATACTACACTTCCGAAATGAGACAAGGCCTAGGCCTAAATTCACAATGCCAACCGTTGTTTCATTCACGAATTAAAAAATTCGTTCAATCTGAATAACCTGGTTATAAAAAACCTGTTCTGTAAATCAAATACCATTAAGCCACCTAGCATTTGCGGATGATTAAATTTTGATTGCAAAGAAGATGTTTTGAACCATAAATTGTAAATATGGTGTGAAGAATTAAGCAAAAAGGAAAACTAGAATTTAAAAAAAACTAAAACAATGATGATAGCAAAATCAATCAAACAAATAATGATAATAATAGAAAATTGGAAAATAGAAGCAGAAATAGATGGAGGTATTAAAATAAGATTACAAAAAAAAAACATTCAGCAAAAGGGAATTAATAAGTGTTTCTATGGTGTATAGTATATTGTATATTAGACTGGGACAAAAAATCGATTTTTTTTAAAAGGGATTCCGATAATATTATTCATGATAACAAAAAATATTGTGAAAGTTAGAACATTTAATACTTATATTAAGAAGTGTATCATCGCGACTTTCGGTTTTTTAATAACAATCGCATCTTTAGTCCAAAACTCCTAAGCCATCCATTTGAAAAATTTGATCAGTACATATTCTTGAAGGCAATTGAATTCTCTACAAAAAAGGTTTCATTATAAAGTTACGTCAAACAAGCCGTTTCCATGTAATCGTGTCTTAAACATTGATATGTTTTTACAATTTTATTTTCAAATTTGAAATCTTGTAACTAAGGAACAAATCAATATTTGAAAAAATAAAATCTAGTAGTAGTAGAATATCATGGTTTAGAACTGGTCAGAGTAGCACTAAATAAAAACCAGAATCAAAATGATAACAACCAAACTCTAGAGGGAGAGAGCACAATAAGAAGATAGGCAGAATTTTTATTTCACTCTTGTCGTTTGATTTCGTTTATAGTTCGTTTTCAGTAAGTATTTTCACCTTAGGTGCAGCTATCTTTTACGAAATTTATTAACAAACCGGTAGTATGTGTGTGGCCTTTAATATATGTTACTAAATTATTTTTTTTTTCTAATTCATTTAATGGGCCAGTTTAAGATAATTGACTATACTTTGAATATGTTTATTCAGGTTCGGTAAATTTATGACATTTTTACGACTTCCAACGTAGAAAACCAAATTGATATAACTGTAAAATTGTAACATTTGTGATCTGATTCTATTATGTTAATTGCCTGCATCACGTAGATTATTTTTAGATATGTATATTATATATATATATATATATATATATATATATATATATATATATATATATATATATATATATATATATATATATATATATATATATATAGTACAATGTGCAGGGCGTATACCCAACTGTTAGAGGTTATCAGGAAATTTTATTCCCAGTTATATGAATCAGAGCCAATCAAAGACAACAATGCCCACGGAAGAACACATGCCAGATATCCTAGTAGAGGAAGTAACAAATGTTATAGAATCGATGAAAAACGGCAAGGCTCCAGGAAAGAACAGTGTAAACAGTAGAACAAAGAACCAGTGTAACTGTCGAAATGCTAAAAGCTGTTGGTCGGATATTACATAAAACACTGGCAAAATTATACTCAAAATGCCTCAAAGAACAAAAAGTACCTGACTTATCGAAAAATGCAGAAGTGATCATTTTATATAAAAAAGGAGCACAGGAAGATTTAAAGAACTACCGTCCAATAAGCCTCCTATCAGTAATGTACAAAGTTTTCACTAAGATAATTTCTAAAAGAATATTAATAAAATTAAATGATGCATAACCATGAGGATTCAGTACAATGGATCACATCCAGGTGGTACAGCAGGCCATAGAAAGGCACAATGAATACACCATGCCACTGTGCTTGGCTTTTATCAACTACGAAAAAGCATTAGACTCAATCTCAAAGCATGCGATAATGGATGTACTGCTTAGCCAAGGGGTAAATAAAGCACATGTAACCCTATTAGGATTAATATATGATGGAGCTACAGCCACAATTTACCGATGATCTTGAAGTGGGAATTAATGTAGAACGAGGTGTACGGCAGGGTGACGCAATATCGCCTATTCTTTTCTCGGCTGGCCTTGAAGAAGTATTCCGGAAACTGGATTGGGAACTGAATGGTGTAAAGATCAATGGTGCAAACTTAAACCATCTTAGATTTGCAGATGATATCGTTCTCCTTTCACAAGACCCAAAGGAGCTGCAAAGACACATACAAGAACTGCAAAGGGCCGGCGAACCATTTGGCTTGAAAATAAACCTGAACAAGAGTCAGGTTATGTTCAATAACTTCGCTTAGGACAGAACAATTTCAGTTTTAGGAAGGGATTTGGAGATTGTGGACAGCTTTATATATCTTGGGCAGAAGATTTCAATGGAGAGTAATACCGCCCGGGAGATGGAACGGCGTGTTAAATGTGACTGGCAGGCATTTGGCAGGCTCAACATAGTGTTTAAAAGCAGACTTTGCCTGAAAACAAAAGTCTTCGATCAGTGCATCCTATCCGTTATGACATACGGAGGTGAAACCTGGACACTCACATCGCAATCAATTCCAAAACTTCGGGTAGCACAGAAGGAAATGGAAAGATGTATGCTTGGCATTACAAGACGAGACAGAAAATCCTGCGCATGGATCAGGGAACAAGTGAAAGTCTGTGACATCATTGGAAGAGTAAACCAATTGAAATGGATGGGTAGGCCATATAGCGAGACGATGGGACGACAGATGGACCAAGGCAATCCTGGAGTGGATACCGCTTGATCGCAAACGTCCGTGAAGAGGACCGAAAGCACGATGCATTGATGACATCGTTAAGTATATTGGACCCGAGTGGCAAAGGAAAGCCCAGGACCGTGAAAGCTGGAAGCATGTTGAAGAGGTCTTCATCCTGCAGTGGATCGACACGGGCTGATGATGATGATGATGATCTAACTGCTATTAGTCCGGGAGTACATCCGATCGTTTGTGTCCTGTTGGTTAGGAAAGTGCAGACGTTTCGCCAAGGTCACACTTGACTTTCTCAATGCGTGTCTGAAGACTGCAAGCTTTGGAAACCGTCCCAGAATATTTCTACTCTTCTGGGTCGCAGATTGTGGTGGTGAGTGCTTCTTATTCTTCTGGTGTAGGGCCCGCCCCCTCGGACAATGTTTGGGGTGACTTAGTGGTAGTCAGTTGCTCATCCGATTGCGACCAGTGAGCTTCGGTCTGTCGGTGGATTACTGGTTTCCACGGGTCTGGCAGATTGAGAGTATCATCTCTTCTATTTAGGCGTCCGATTTTTTTATCTTTATTGTTTCTCGGATGGTTCTGATCTTGTAATTCGGGATATTTGCAATTTGTCGGCAAGTGTCGAAATCGATTTTGTGGCCTGTTTGTAGATGATGTTGGAACAGAGCCGATGTGGTTTGTTTATTTCTAACCGCCAATTTGTGTTCATCGAGCCGGGCTGATATTCTTCTATTGGTTTGTTCCACGTATTCCATGCTACAAGTCCCACACGATATGCTGTATACGCCCGGATTTTCTAAAATAATTTGATCTTTGAGACTTCTGATGCCTGATTTTATTGTATTAGCGGTTGATATATTATTTCTTCCAAGCAGTCGTCCGATTCAGTCTGTAATACGTTTGATATAAGGCAGAACAGTTAATTAGCTGACTTAAGATAGATGGATATTGAAGAGTTGTTGTTCTGTCTTGCTCAATTATTTCCTAATCTGTTTTATTTGTTCTTTTAATAGGTGCGTGCTGGCTTTGTTCAGGATAGCTTCTGTTCTTGCTGTTGTGTGGTATGACAGTTTCGTGAAAGGTGGTGGCAAATTTTCGTTGCGACACTTGATGAGAAACATGAGGTTGCATAGCAAAGTGCATCTCTTGTTTCTTAAGCTTTCATAAGTTTTGGTAGTTTTGAAAATCTCCTCCCCGTAGATATATATATTATTATTATTATTATTCACGTATGGGCCCTAGTGGACCACGCGAAGTACAGTTAGAAACGTTTGTTGTTGTTAGCCTTCCTTTGCGCCCATACTCATTTCATTCCTTCGCTATGAGCTTTTTTCCTTTCGTCAGACCAAGTTGTTCCACTCTTCCTACATGTTTCTCTCTGCGCCAACCTTCCAAACATTAACCGTGTGTCTGAAACAACCTCTATCCTGAATTTCACTTTGTGTAATATTTGCTGATCTTAGGTCCTCTAAAATTGCAGCAATCCTTTTAATTATTTCTACTTTAGCTCTACTCCTATTTTCATAAAATTCGACTATTTGTCTAGTTAGTCTACTCGGATTCACCCGTTTTATGTATCCGCAAAATTTAAGCCTTTTTTTCTCATATCGCCTATGCATATCTGTGTATTGTTTGATTTCTTGTTTTTCTCGAAGTCGGTATGTTATGTAATAACTGTGTTGTAATGTCTCAGTTTTGTGTTTTTAGATATGAATTTTTTGTTGTAAATATTTAGTGTAAGTCGCAATGCCGTTTCCATTTTTTGACATCTACTCTTATTGGCCGCTTTTTTTCAACCCATTTGATTCAATATTTGAATTGAGAGACTCGTCTAATGTTACCATATTTTGTTTTTAGAAATGGTGTTCTTAGTCTGTTGTAGATCATGTATTGTGTCTTTTGAAAGGAAATTTGGGGTCCTACCTTTTCTGCTGTTTCTTTTAGGATTTCAATCTGTTTTTGTGCCGTTAATATATCTTGAGCGAAAATTGCTAGATCATCTGCAAACGCCAGACAACCAATTTAGATGTTGGTTCTTCCCAGTTTAATGGGCTGGTCAATATTTAGGGCCGACTTTTTTTTCACGCCACTCCTATATTACTTTTTCTACAACACAGTTAAATAAGAGTGACGAGAGTCCACCCCTTGTCTCACTCCAGTTTTAATTTCGAAGAGCTTTGAGATGTCACCCATGAATTTAAGTTTTGACCTTGTGTTCAGTTATGATGCTTTAATAATTGCCAGCATTTTCAGATCTAGTCCTTGTTTTTTCAACATTTAGAATAAAGATTCGCGGTCAATAGAATAATATGCTTTTTTGAAATCCTCAAATGTAAAAATCAGATTTTTATTGTACAGTTTTTGATGCCTTAGGACAACTTTAGATTCAGAATCAGTTCAGGGCAGGATCTACCCGGTGGAAAACCTGCTTGATATTCATATATATATATATATATATATATATATATATATATATATATATATATATATATATATATATATATATATATATATATATATACAGATTTTTTATCAGATTCATTATGCACCTCGTTTCATTAGATAATTCTCCGCGTTTTCCTCCTTATTAATTGTATAACAAGTGAAACAAGAGGTCATAGGATGATACCAGATCTGGCGAATATTGATGATTTTTTACGAAATTGATGACAAGTATCGTTTTAAATTGTTGACATGACGTTGCTTGGTGGCATGAGGCCATTCGGTGTCTTTTTTACATTCATTCGCTAAATTATTGCAGGATATACTTTCTTCTTTTTATGTAAATATTTTTAAAAAATGAGCCATTTTCATAGTGTTAGAGGATTCTGTTCAGTTTATATTTCAACTAAATATTAAACACAGAGACGTACTAGTCAAAAAGTAAAGCGACTTTTGTTTTAAGTATTCGCGCACTTTAGTTTTCGATACAACCACTTATATTTTTAAGTTGATACGACTGTCCTTGGTATCTGAAAGAAGTTTCATATTATTTCACTTGTTGAGTTAGATATTATAGCTTGGTATAAAATACATTTATTTGAAATTAATAAAAATATTTAAAGGTGATTTTTTTTTAAGAAAGATTATAAAGCAAAGAATTTGCGTTAAATTTTGTCAAAAAAACCCAATTTTTTTGCCGATGCCTTAAAAATGTTAAGAAAATGTTACGGCAATAAAGCTGTCAGAAAAAATGCGTACGTTGCATTTTTTCTGACAGCGAAAAAAAGTGTTACAAGGACTGATGGTAGAGAAGCAATTGAAGATGAACTTCATTCAAAAAAACCTTCTAGGTCAATCAATACGATAACGCACCATCGCATATACAATAATTATTACATGGAGGAAGGAATCTCTTGTAATCCGATGACTCGGAGGCAGAAATACGGCGTTGTTTGTTTCGGTCAGAACTTGAATGGGTGACCTTTTCAAGGGGAGACCAGACTTACATTCCGCATTTTAACAGTAAAAGGTATCAAATCCGAAAAAATTTCCAGAATCAAATTTCGAAAACCATTTTGTATTAAATACCCTGTAGATGTAATGTTGGTACTATGTTACTAAAGTAATAAAATTACAATAAGACGTTTCTTCTAATATATTATCTTATTGTTTCTTCTCTCTCAATAATCCTCTTTAACTAAATTCTATTTTCGGAAATGTTAATGTCGGATTTCAAAGATCATCCTCTCAAGCCATAACATCATTAATAAAAACGTAAAACTATACGTTGTTCCTTTTTTGTATACTTGAAAACGTTAGCATGCGATATTTAATCAAATAATTGACGTCCATTTGCGGACTTCACTCTGAGTATTTAAAGTTATATGGTAAACGTGGGCCGTAAGCAAATATATGGGCCTTTAACTGTATGGGAAAGTGAATGAGGAGAAGTTTAAGAATTGTCCCCAAGCGTAAAAGGCATTTGCCGCGCTCTAAGAAAGGAAAATCGATGTTGCATCTTCAGGTTTAGTTTCGTTGATTCTGTATCGTTGTTAGAATCGTATTCTGATAGATCATACGTACTCTAAGAGGGTGAATGTAAAATTTTTGATGTGATCCTAAATTGCTAACTCAGATGTTACGAGCTGTAAGGAAACTGTAGAATTCATTTTGTTTTGAAGGATGAGTCTAACTAAAGCGAACTCGAAACGACATTTGAAAATGCCAAATGAGATACTGGCGAAACGTCGTGGCTCTTCGCAGTCCGAACAGATAGACTTCAATCGGTGAGCTGTATGTCAAATTTTTATATTTGCTATGTCGGGAAATTTATGTTCGGTGTCTATGAAATGGTTCGTTAAATTAGAATTTTGTTTCTTTAGTAGGTGCGCTGATTCGTGTTCTTTGAATCTAGTCTGAAAACTTCGGCCAGTTTGCTCCGCATAGTAGCTACTGCACTCATTGCAACTTCTGATTTTTTATTTTATGGCGTTCTCTTTTTGAAATTATTGATTTATTTGTCCGTTACTTTGTGATAGTTCATTTTTAAACCGAATAAAACATTTATTTAAATTTTGTTATCTATCACTTTTATTTATTATTATTCACGTATGGGCTCTGGTGGACCACGCAAAATACAATTAGAGGCGTTTGTTGTTGTTAGCCTTCCTTTGTGCCCATACTAATTTCATATGAGCTTTTTTCCTTTCGTCAGACCAAGTTGTTCCAGTCTTCCTACATTTTTCTCTCTGGCCAACCTTCCAAACGTTAACCTTGTGTCTGAAACAGCCTCTATCCTGAATTTCACTTTGTGTAATATTTGCTGATCTTAGGTCCTCTTTAATTGCAGCAATCCATTTAATTATTTCTACTTTAGCTTTACTCCTATTTTCATAAAATTCGACTATTTGTCTAGTTAACCTACGCGGATTCATCCGTTTTATGTGTCCGTAAAACTTAATTCTTCTTTTCTCATATCGCTATGTATATCTGTGTATTGTTTGATTTCTTGGTTTTCTCGAAGTCGATATGTTGTGCTATTTATTTGTTTGGGGCCTAGGATTTTTCTTATGATTTTTCTTTCCTTCTTTTCAATGTCCTCGATGTCCCTCTTTCTATTCAAAATGAGCGTTTCTGCAGCATATAGACATTCTGGCTTAATAACCGTGTTGTAATGTCTCAGTTTTGTGTTTTTAGATAGGCATTTTTTCTTGTAAATATTTTGTGTAAGTCTCAATGCCGTTTCCATTTTTTGACATCTACCCTTATTGGCCGCTTTTTTCAACCCATCTTCCATGATTATTTCACCCAAATATTTGAATTGAGAGACTCGTCTGATGTTACCATATTTTGTTTTTAGAAATGGCGTTCTTAGTCTGTTGCAGGTCATGTATTGTGTCTTTTCAAAGGAAATTTGGAGTCCTACATTTTCTGCTGTGTCTTTTAGGATTTCAATCTGTTTCTGTGTTGTTAATACATCTTGAGCTAAAATTGCTAGATCATCAGCAAATGCCAGACAATCAATTTGGATGTTGGTTCTCCCCAGTTTAATGGGCTGGTCAATATTCAGGGCCGACTTTTTTTCACGCCACTCCTGTATTACTTTTTCTAGAACACAGTTAAATAAAAGTGGCGAGAGTCCATCCCCTTGTCTCACTTCAGTTTTAATTTCGAACGGCTCTGAGATCTCACCCATGAATTTAACTTTTGACCTTGTGTTAGTAAATGTTGCTTTAATAATTGCCAGCGTTTTCAGATCTAGTCCTTGTTCTTTCAAGATTCGGAATAAAGATTCGGAATAAAGATTCGCGGTCAATATCTCACTTTTATTATAATATAAAAGTGATAGATAACAAAGTAAAAAAATGTTTTATTCGGTTCTACGAAGGTCGTCCAAAAAGTCGTTAGAAAAAGATAGAAAAACAAATTATTTTAAGTAAATTTTTTTTTATCTTTCAACATAATCTCCGTTTAGTTCTATACACTTTTCCTTTTCTTTTAGTGAGGAAAATATTAAAATAAATGAAGGTGACACACATAAACATGTGCAAACTGACGCACATCTATAAGCATGCTCAATTCTCGGACGTGCGCATAAGACTCAAAGTGGTAGTGAGAGAAACAGACGCAAATATGTCTGCACCGAAATGATTGCCCCGATTTCCATAACTTACTAGCAATATAGTAGTATTATAGTATTATATAATACTTATATTTATATAATATTTATAGTATTATAGTAGTAGTAGTAGTAGTATATATATATATATATATATATATATATATATATATATATATATATATATATATATATATATATATATATATATATATATATATATATATATATATATATATATATATATATATATATATATATATATATACCAGGTGTCCCATTAAGGATAGATCGCGGCTGTATCTTGAAAACTATTTATACCACAGCTTTGGGGAAAAAAAATTGTAATAAAAATGATCATGAGAAATTCACCAAAAATATTTTTAAACTTCTAAAACGACCGCAAGAGGGCGTGACGAGCTAAACGCTTTTGAAAATCATTTTTTTTGTGTATTTTGTGTTAACCGAGTAAGAAAAATTCTCAGTTATAATTAGCAGACTGTCTCCTACAACTTTGTTTTATGACATTTTGTCGTAATTTCGCGAATAGAGGGGCGGGGGGGAGTTTTACCTATTGAGATAAAAAGTCGTCTAATGTCCGTTTGCCTTAACCGATTTTCTTCAATTTGGATACATTTAAAAGACAATTGCTGGGACAATCAGATAATCTGGGAGATAAATTATTTAGTTTATAAATGAAACCGCGAGGCGGCGTTACATTCAACAATAGTTTTCTTGAAGTTTTGTTCAGTTTTTTCAAAGGGAATGGTACAGTTTTTACTACATGGCAAGAAAGGTAATTTAAAGAGGAATCATCCAGTGAAAACCCGAAATCGATATCTCTGACATGTCAAGAGATATTCGGAAGTATTCTCCGAGAAGCTGGCGCACGCGAGAAACCGTGCAAAGTTTCAATCAGTAAGAGGGATGGTGTCCCGCACTATTGCCGCGGCCGCACTATGTCCCGCACTATTGCCGTGGGTTACCACCTCCACGGCGGCGGCATCTGTGATCGCTGGCATTCCTCCGATTGAGGATCTCATTTTTGAGGCTCTGGATTTCAAGGCCCATTATGCTGGAACTCAGCTTACTAGATATGGATGTTTCGTACCTAGCGAGCCTAGGCTCGGCAGAAATACAATTAAAGAAGTCTTGAGAAACAGGACCATAACCGAATGGCAATCGGATTGGAACGAGGAGGATACTGGAAGACTAACTTACCAGTTTATACCGAACATTTCGGACCGGCTAACCAGCCATTACATACTTAACAGAAAGCTAACTCAGGTACTAACCGGTCATGGTTAGTTTCAGGTTCACTTAAAGAGGACTGGAAAGATTGAAGACGCGAGATGTACGGACTGTAACAACGGCTCGATAGATGATCCGGCACATAGGATACTACAATGCAGCGCTTATGAAGAACAAAGACTCACACTGATGGAAGCAATAGGATCAAACTGGCCAGTTCCGCTGTGTAGGATACTTCGGAAACTGATGGAAGATCTACTTGCTTTGCTGGGGAGCTTCGTAGCGACGGGGCCGGATACAACCTAGCTGTTCTAGAGGTAGATTTAGTAGATTTAGCCTAGTCATATAGTCAATGCTGCTTCTGCGTAAAGCTAATTCCAAAGTTTGCACTTTAAATGTTAAGTAAATTATAAGTTCTTTAGCTTTTAAAGGGAAGGTTATAGGGACTTCCCGGGCGGTGGCCTACTCTTGCGGGATCCACCTTTCTTACTCTTAATTAAATTTGTTTGTTTGGAATTGGGCTCGAACGGAGTTATTTTATGTTAAATTAATATGTACTTAATTAATAAAGATTTATTTGTTATTTTAATTAGCAACACTCTATAAGAAGAAGCGTTTAATTCAATTTCTTTACCTCGTTCAAAGTCTACTTCTTTGACTCTTTCCTGCCTTGCACTATTTGTAAACGTTAATTAATTAAACTTAAATACTTTCATTTAAGACTAAGAGGGGCACCGTCTGACTCCTTCAGACCAGGCGGTGGAGAGGGATATGGTGGGAGCCCCCCGCTTCTTCTTCTTCTTCTTCTTCTTAAGCCTGCGGCTTCAACTATTTCACGCACTTTAATTTGACGATCATTTAAAACCATATCGAGGATTTTGTCAATCATTTCGGATGTAGTCACTTCCACTGGACGTCCTGAATGATGTTCATTCTTGTGTGGATGTTTGGCCACGTTTAAACTCATTTACCCAATTACAAACAGTTGCAAACACATGAGCAGACGTGCCATGAACTTCAACCAAATCAGATTTGAATCACTTGTTTCAATTTTTCTAAATAAATAAAAGTTTCTTGCTTCAATCGACAATAAAAATGAAACCATGTGATGAATATAAGTGAGACTTTGAAAAACAAACTCTTTCCGATGCTACAAGCGCCATCTCTTGGATTTTCTAAGAACTTATTGAACAACCCTCCTATCTTTGACATTAGTTTTAAAGTCATGTTTGATAATGTAACATTGTTTTCGAAACTAAAATCACAATGTTAAAAATAAAATAAGTGATATATAAAAAAGTAAAACAATTGTCTTATTGAATATAAAAATTAACTATCACAAAGTAACGGATAGATCAATCAATTAACCAAATTTATTTTGTGTTCTTCGAAGTAATCCTCTCTCATTTGAACGTTTTTTTTAGTATTCGAAACAGTTTTTATACCCAACTTCTGGTCCTGCAGAGTGACCATTGAACTGTCTTGAAAGGTATCTTTCAACTGAAAACCGCGTCTTAAAAGTCTTGAAAAGTGTTCATTTCAATGCGACTATAGTTGAAATGCAGCAAACATCGAGCGAAAAGCTGTTTCATACCCAAGTTATAGTGGATATTGTCAATTCAAGATGTTTATATTGTCAGCAAGCCTGTGTACTTTCAGTCGGCGATCACGCAGATTTTTCTACCGAATTTTTTGTTTGTGGTAGTTATTGGGCATCACGACAAGGATATAATATAGTGATGTAAGAAATTTAACGTCACAGTGATATAAAATGATATCAAATTATTTTTGAGGTTTCTATACTTACTCATATACATATGTATACATATATATGAGTATGTGGGTATGCATGGGATAGAAATTATAGCGTATATGTGTTGTAATATAAACTGTAACGTAAATGAACAGTATTTATTCGATTTGTATCGAATTCAATAAGTGTGTCGAAGCACCTAGCGCCATCTACCGACAAAAATTCATAGGTGAGTAGAGGTATAATTATAAAATAAATTAAAAAATCCAACCTCGATAAATTATATGATATCATGCGGAATTGCACCAATTTTTATAATGCGTAGGTAATATATATATATATATATATATATATATATATATATATATATATATATATATATATATATATATATATTTATATAAACATGAGTCCTACTCTCAACTGTTAGAGAGATACAGGGGTAAACAAAAATTAAAATGTTTACGATATTTATAATATTACTTTTATAATAAATATGCCTAACTATATTTACCTTTTGTAGTTTCCAAAAATACCACTTTTGAACAGCTTGGATTGCTCTGTGAATGGATTCGGGTCTGTTCCTTATAACTGCTGCTGCATTTACTTCCGGTCGAGTAATGCATCTCTAGTGTCTACTTTAGTTGCATTTCCCAAGATTTAACCCAGAGGATTAAGGTCTGGTGATCTAACAGGCGAATTGTGCGGACTACCCCGACCAATCCACCGGTTTAGACAGTTGTTCACTTGTAATCTGTAGTTTGCAGGGGCTCCATCTTGTTGTAAGTATATGTTTTGCCGTACATTAAGTGGAACATTTTCTAACAGGTTTTGCAAATTATTAAGTAGAAAATTTAGGTAAACTTTTCCTGCGAAACGACCGTAGAATGTGAATGGATCGATTAATTAATTTATAGCATACCATAGCACACATTAATGCTAAATCGATGTTGAAAATTATGTTAAGCCGTAGCGTGAGGGTTTTCTGATTTGAAATTATCGAGTTAAAAAACTGCATCCTTAACGTAAAATCACAATACTGCAAATGTTGCACCGGATCTAAATGAAATGGATACAAACAATTCATATGAAGCGTCCTTCAAGCAGACAATTGTGTCATTCGGCAAATATCTGCAATCCACCTTGTATTTACGCTTGGATAATTTTCAACGATGTCAAGGATTACCTGTTCTTGTTCAGGATCAAGTTTCAATTGCCGTGCAGATACAATTCCCAGATTATCAAGCAGTGATAGAAACTTGTTCAAAACCTTATATTTGACAGTCTCCGATTCGAGAAACGACGCTGATATTCGTAGACTGCGTGATTTGAGCTTCCGTTTCAACAGGCCATAAACAAATAATATATCAGCATATTCACGATGAGAAAATAACGAAGGCATAATGAAATCAATTAAAATAGTACAAAACAAATTGCTAATGATAAACTAATAATTAACTAGCATAAACAATGGTTGCAAAAAAAGTAAAGGTATATTTTTTCACTGTTTATAACATTTACCATCCATAAATATGTTTAACCCTGTATATCTGTAACAGTTTAGAATAGAACCCATGTTTATAGAAACTTTTATATTCATTTTTGACTCCTGAATATGTAGCTGAAATATTGACATTTCCTCTTGAATCACTCTGTATATATATATATATATATATATATATATATATATACACTGAACCCTGTCTATATATATATATATATATATATATATATATATATATATATATATATATATATATATATATATATATATATATATATATATATATATATATATATATACAGCATCATACATATATAATGCTATTAATATATTAAATGGACTCCCCAATATATTTAAAATGTTTAATATTAGCAAATTCAAATACAAAGTCAGGGAATTTCTTTTAGATCAACAGCGATAATTGCTAATATATTTCTTTTTTTTTTTTAAGATTATTGTTTCATGGGCATTTGACGTTGTGGCGGTTGGTTGGGTAATAGTATTGTTTTTTAGACTATGTGTGTGAGACATGAGAGGAAATGTTTGTGGTGTTATTGGTGAGTTTTTTTTTTCTATCTAGGGATTAACATCGGTAGGTTGGTTGAGTGGAATAGCAAATTATACTTCGCCAACTTCGCCAACTTGCTGATCAACAAATTGAGAATTCTCATTTATTTTGTTTCTATACTTTTGTGTATTTCTTTTTTTTTTCTTGTCATTAGTATTAGTGATGCAATAAAGGCCATTTATTATTATTATTATTATAATTATTATTATTATATATATATATATATATATATATATATATATATATATATATATATATATATATATATATATATATATATATATATATGGACTGCTATATATATATATATATGGACTATATATATATGGACTGCTATATATGTGGACTGCGCGACCTCTGTATTAATAGGTGAGGTTGTAGATGGAGCGCTCGGTTGAGGGGAGGTAGTGACACGGGAGATGGATGTTTGAGTAGAAGGATCTCGGATGGGTAATTTAGAAATAAGCGATTTCCATGTATGTGGAACTCTAAGACCGCCGTCCCTCTTGTTTAAGCAGTCTGGACATTTTCGATCTCAATTGCTTCACGAATTATGCGGGTTTGTAGCAATATATAGATGCGATTACTTTGGCCTTGTCGAAATCTATTTTCTGACCCGTTTGAAAATGTTGTTCTGCTAAAGTCGAGAGGAGAGATCAGATTTTCGGACGGCGAGAGAATGCTCGTACATGCGATTTTGGATACGTCTATTAGTTTGATCGATATATGATTGGGGGCAGCCAGAACAAGGAATGAATAGACACCATGTGACTCTTGTGGAATATTATCCTTCACTGGTCTAAGGAAACTGGATATATTTCTTTCTTTTGTAAATATCGTTTCGATATTACGAGATCTGAATATGTGGCAAATTTTATCAGTAACCCCCTTGATGTATGGTAGAAGAACTTTGAGATTTTGGGACAAATCTCTAGTAGATTGGTTGGTATGACCAGTTGTCTGACCTTTATTAATATGTCTTTTTATTTGATGCATGTCACAGTCCTTTTGAATTAGTGCCGTTTCTAATGAATTAAGTTCTGTTTACCTATGTTCCCTATCCGACAATCTTAGTGATCTCGTGACTAAAGTTTTGACTACCCAATTTAATTAGGACGGATGATGATGTGAGTTCGCATTTAGATAACGGTTTGTGTGGGTGGGTTTACGATAGACAGAATAAGAGCGCCACCTACAACCTCACCTATTAATACAGAGGTACGTTCACGTTCTTTTCTGGTTGTGAACTTTGGGGAGTAAAGGCCTCGGAGTAAATCAACTAGATTCTCTTGAAAATGGCTTCAAAGTGGAAGCCGAAATATATATGTGTAATGTTTGATGTTTAAGAAGGTTTCAAATAACCCCTCCACATCAAATGTCTCATTACAAAGAATTTCATCTAGATAATTCTAAAACATATTTTAAGATCCTGGCGATATTTAGATATAAATATGATGATTCTTACCTGGCTTCGTTGATTCTTTGTCGTCGTCAGAATCGCTATCGATGTGAGGTATAGATCCGACGAATTCAAACATAGGACTAGTCTGCATTGAACTATCTTTTTTTATTACTGGACTGTCGGGAAGTCTACAAAGGCACTGACAAGCGCAATTAACTAGATCGTCCTCTTGTCGCTCTAGAGGTAGATATTGAAGACACTGAGGACACGGAAAACTTAAATCATCCAAAGGCACCTGAAACAAAACAAATCTTTGAATAAAATTCTGTGAAAGTTGATATTAAGGTATATCTCACCCTTTTAATAGCATGTTCGACCGAGACTAAAAGGTTTTGTAAGAGTTCTGGTAACTGGACATTGTCGCAGTCGTCAACGCAACCGAACTCTAGGTCTGCAATCGACCGTACACTGGAACACATGATGTCATCAATGGATTGAAGCGGATTTCGAAACTCCGCCAGAGTGCGCCAGTGAAGCTGTTGGTGCAACTTCCAAATTAACGCTACCTATATGAAATAAAACGAACAATGTGAGCAATATGCGAATAACCTATCAAAATTATAAAATATGTCTAGTAAAAAAATATGTCAACTAAACACTAAACAAAAAATAACATATTAAAACAAAGCTAAACCAATAATATAGTATTTTAAGACAGTTTGATAACGTTACATTGTTTTGGGGACAATAGTCACGAAGTCAAATATTAAACTGATAAATAGCAAAGTAAAAATGTGTTTTATTTAATTTGAAAAAGGTATGTGTTAAAATATATATTTAAACTATATATAAAAATAATATACAATATAAAATTGCAGTTCTGAAGATGATTAAATAAAAATAACTGGTAAAGATATACAACTAAACACCAAAACACTGTTTTTTAATTTTTCCACTTGCATTTCGCTAACCATGTTAGCATAATAAGGAAATTGAATCATATTGATATCACATTGATCAATGATTAATCAAACATTAATCAATCACATTGATAGTGGTCAGATGATGTGATAATCATTTAGCTAACAGGTATTCTTATTTTCTTTATAAAACTTTTTTATAACAAATTTAGGAATACTGACGATAAAAAATACCAAGTACACAAATGTAACATTATACATCACCTCTTGGCTAAGAAAATTGTGGTTGTCGTCAACCATGTATCCCCATATTTGTCTGATATGGTTATGTGTTTGTATTCTCAAAATTGATTCACAAATATTGTATTTTAAATTAGAAATAATGAAAAATCTAAATAAATAACGTCTTTTATTTCGCATCAATCAAATTTTCCTTTGAGCAGAGTGTTTATCAGATAGTTAATATTGAAAATTCAAACTACAATAACATATTGATGTATTAAAAATTACCTCAAGGCCTGGTTGGCTACGACTGCGTACACAAATGTAGCAATCCCGATTGCGTAGCAACGATGGATCTAAATAGGACAAATGAACTACTATTCCGGAATAACCGAAAGACAATGGCCATCCTGCTGGAGAGGAACTATCGCCTGCTTGATCATCCTGAAACAAACAAAATAATGTATCAGACATGTATATTACTGTATGTACTGCTTATACAGAGCCTTCATTAAATCCCTAAAGCCACATGACGTATAAATATGGACAACGAACACCACAATTTGGTAATGATTAACATGAAATAAATAATTTCTTAAACTACCACATACGTTTTTTTTTTTAACTTTTATATATAACCCTTTCCATTAAATTTTAAATGCAATTTATAAATATTTATTATTTTTTAATAAGATCCCCACAAAACAATCTTTACAATATACAATACAGTCATTTTCAATGCAATACCATACAACCTGTATGTCTAGATTCTACGCTGACATAATAAGAGTACTAACCTACAATCCACAAAGCACTGCTTGTGTGTGGGTCAAACCCAAGGAAAGAAAATAAAAATATCAGAAAAAGAAAAACCGTTACAACAATCAGCACAGGCAGTCATATTATACAAAATAAGAACAAAAGGATGAAAAAGGACACAACCCCACAGCATATATTAAGGCTCAAGAACATGGGAAATAAATTCTGCCATGCTGACAAACACCGACCTGAATGAGGCGGGCACAATTTCATTTTATTTTTTTTGGTTAAATGCCAGATAACTAATATTCTTCTTCACAATGTTATCTGTTATATTTTCTGGCAAAATGTTAAATAACCGAGGGATCAAGACGTAAGAGAACTTCCTCACTAAGGTTTTCTTAGTGAATGGAATGTTTAAAACAGTCGCACCACCAGCCCTTGTGTCATGATGAACGTGTTGCTCATATGTATACCTCAGAGAGCTAAGATGTTTATATAGAACAGCTGTCGCCATGTAATACTGGCATTTCAAAGAAAGAATTTCTTTTTGTTATAATAACAGATATAATAAAAAGTTCCCTACTCGGTGGTGCCTCGATTTTCTGCACATTATTCTTAGAAATATTATTTGCATTCTTCCAATCGACTCAAGGTGGCTGTTGTATATGTGCCACTCCAGGCAACAAGTTCTTAATTTAAAATAAAATTAGCAAGAGCGTAGTATATATGTCTTAATATATCAAATGACATACACTCTGACGCTTTCCTAAATTGGGCCATCACAACACAGAGACCTTTCTTTAAACTGAGTATATGAGGTTTCCAACAAAGTAACTCATCCAAAGTAATACCAAGATACTTCAGAGCAGCAGACCGTTTCACTTCTTTACAATCACATGATGTAACTCTACACAAACAAACCAGCTTTTCAATATTTGCAAATCGCTTTGAATATTTTGTAGCAGCTTTAACTTTGTATCCCCTGCGTATAGCAGAGCTGTGTCATCAGTAAATATAAAAATGTGGCCCTTTATTATTAAGGAACTAAGGTCATTTATATAAATTATATATAATGTTTAGCACTAATAACGAAAATAAACATAACATCCAGTCCTACATTATTTCGAATCTAAAGTAAAAAAAAAGTTTAAATCAATCCATCAGAGCAGATACCATGAAAAGAAAAAAAAAAGTGAAGCACATGTCGTTGACTTTTTATGAAAAATATTGCTGATGAAATGCAAACAACGAAAATTATTTCTTTTAAATAATGAGTTTTTTTTAAAAGTTCAGAAAATATATAAATTAATGAAAATCTTATATGTTGTTTTCATAAGAGATCCAGGAAAAATGACAATGATAATTTGGTTAACCTTTAAATAATTTAACATAAAAAAATTAATGTTCCTAACCTAAAAAATCACTAGTCATGTTGGTTACAGGATTAAGTGAAGATTGTAGTAAATAGTCTCTACTACTCATAGCACTGTTTTTATAAACTATATTTTCCTTTTTCTTCCTTCTATTTTCCTTGAGTCATGGACTCCTAAAATTACATTGTTGAAATGAGACTAGACATAACCTAATTCACATCGTATCTATATTTTATTCAAGGAGCCACATTAGCTGTGGTGTCTAAGGCGTGTCAGTCTTAAGTTACGGCAGTTAATGTGGAGCGGGTCCGAATCCCGTACTAGGCAAAAAAAAATTTCAAAAAATTCTTGTGCATGTTTCTAGGTAAGAGTGTAAAATCTGACAAGGAATCACCCCTCAGTCACGCCAGTTCGAGGCTGGATAAGGCCGGATGCCTTCTGAGAGGTTTTCTACGTTGGTCACTCGCCAATCGGTAGGCTTCTCGAGATACTTTCGATTAAGCACAAAACCAAGGGTTGATAGCCCCAGGGGGGTGCTGACCGGGGTTTTCGGTAGCTGATGACCGTAGTTCGGAATCCACGTTAAGCTGTAGGTCCAGTCGCTAAATAGCCGTCTCAGTTGCTAATGCGCCTCTAATCCCAAAACTTTACTTTTACTTTATATTTTATACAAGAATAAAAAAATCCGCTTAATTTGAAAAACCCTTTACATTTCCTTTATCAATCGCTCGTCCTTCATTACAGGTGTCCAATATTGTTGTTTATTTTTCTAGGTATAATTAATAAAAGTCTATTTAATGTATAATAATTTTATTATTATAACATTAAAGTACAATGTTTGGAAATTTATTTAGCAAAAATAATGCTGTCTACTTCCCTTCCGTACAGATTGGGACGGATTTTCTCTAACCGACTCACGCACACGTTCGATGTTGTTTGCACCTCTACTTGATTTTGGACGACCCGTAGACGGTAAATGTAATAGTTGATCTTGTACTTTCAAACTTTTTTATCCATTTCTTTATTAAATTAAAACATGGTGCCTCGTTTTTGTTGTGTAAATTATATTCGGCCCTATAAAGACGATGAGCAGTAATAAGCGAATTGTTGCTTTGATAATACGCGCGAACGCAGAAAGCACGTTGTTCTCTGGTTAAACGCTCCATGACAACTGATTTTCCGTGAACTAAGTTTCGATGTCAAGTTAGCATGACCAGCGCATTCTGCGCCACCTAGGAGCAAATAAGTAATTAAATAGGAACGATATTGGGCACTTGGTATATGCGCTAATTATCCTAAGTGTTCTCTTTTCAATCATAGAGAGAAGCAAATAGAAGACAAATTTGATAGAGGGAGAGAGAGGAAGAGAAAAAAATAAGAAAAAAAGAAAAAAGTATGAGCAAAAGAGGGAGGAATGCACTAGGATTGTTTCGTTTTTCTTTTGGGTTTGGTCCAACTATTGAATAATTTCTCGTATACGCATAGTTTCTCCTATATATGTCTAATTTCTTCTCATACATTAAATTTCATTCTTAATTTCTCTATAATGATAATGATTTTTCAACGACAAGATACCGACGAAACGATATCAATACGCATTCAGAATCAAAGAAAAGGAAAAGAATTAATAATAATAATAAAAAAAAGGAACTTAATCTCCGATCTTTTCTGGTTTTCTTTGTGTTTGTCTTTATAAATAGTGCCAATGAAAGTCCCACTTGGCCAGTTGTACAATTCACGTTACCAGCGGATATAAAAATCGTGGGTGTCAGCTAAATTCGTATGTTTTAAACAAAAGTAGAAAAAGGTGGGGTTTCATGGGAAACAGACATGTAGACTTTGAATCTTTTCAATGCAAATCTGGGACGCTGATATATAGTCACAGATACAAAGATCTATTATGACGATAAATCGAATATTACTTAACAACTTTCTTTCAATAACTTATAATATTAATAATTTTATTATATATATATATATATATATATATATATATATATATATATATATATATATATATATATATATATATATATATATATATATACATAGAGAAGTCGCTGAAAATATGGGTTGTTCTCATTATGGCAGAGACGCAGGTTGTTGTGCGTTCCACATGAGATTGTGGAACCCAACGGTCGGGGGTGTATAACTCCTGGCTACTAATGTCTCATTGGACGCAGTCCAAAGAAGTTAAAAAACTCCACGCATAAGCCATCCGATGAGAAGTCGGCGACAATATGGGTTCTTTGATTTTGGAGAGGGACTCCCTATTCTTGGTGAGAGAGTATATGTATCCTGATGCGTCTAATCACCAAATACAATACACGCCCTACAATGTAAGGGATGGGTGGGGCTCATAAGTGAAGCCCTACTATATATATATATATATATATATATATATATATATATATATATATATATATATATATATATATATATATATATATATATATATATATATTGTGTTCGTTATTTAAATATATTACAAAAATAATCACTGAGAAATTAGTCTCCGTTTGGTTTTTTGTTTTTACCCAGTGATTCTTTATTTACATAAGAACATATATTTTTGATATTTTTTGAGTTTTAGATCGTGACGACAAACCTAAATGAAGAAATAAATATATAAACACGCCACAATCATTCAGACAATACTATTAAGGTTATAATACTATTAATTTCTATTAAGGTTTTCATCGTAAGAGGATGCTCTGACATTTACTAACATTTTCAAAACTCAGCTTGTTCCACTGATTAGTAAACATCCATATTATGAGTTAATCAATTGGTTATTATTCTTATAAAAAGCTTGTTAACCGGATATAAGAGTGAGATGAGCCGGTAATGTTTTATGTGTTGTTGATCTTCTTCAAATAAACAAAGAAGACCATATCCCGATTAGATGTCTTGTATTTATTTAGTTCTAATGGATACTTAATGTGTATAAGATGCAAATAATTTTCAAACAGTATTCCGTCACCTGAAATCTTGAAGAAGGCCTGACGAAGAAATAATGATGATGCAAAAAGTTATGTTACTCAAGAAGTATTAGTGAAGTTTGTCAACATAGTTTGATAGAAATACTATCTTAGTCTTCGTATTTACCCGATCTAGTGTCATCACATCACTGGACTACAGCTCTCGAAAGTGCATATGTAAAAGTATCGAATGTAAAACTGAATTATAAAAAACCGAAAACGTGTTTCTACTATATACTATAAAACAAAATTACTCTCCAAACAGCCCAACCAATTGCAGTCTAAATGCTAAACATACGAACAAAAGAAACTTGTTTTAAATTTATGCGCTTTATTTAAATGTACCATAAGCTAATTAGGTTTCCTGAGTAGTAGATTATTTGCCAATAAACGATTGGTAAAAGGAGTTTAATATAGTTTATTGTTATTCCGCAATAACAACGCTTTTCTGATGTGTGATTGACGAAGTAGGCTGACTGACGTTGAAATTTAAACAGCATAAATTAAGAATTAAATCGAAATTTATATTTGTAAGAAGCCATCTATAGCAATGATAATAATCAATCAAAAATATTGTCTTCCTGAGTGATGATCATCAATGTCATAGTCCATCTTGATGTCTCGATTCGACACTCAACAAATGAGATGGTAATTTGGACTTGAATATTCCAGGAATTTGCGATAATATTCCAAAAAGGTTCAATTTTTTTAAAGATTTGGAATCTTAACAGAAATAATAGGTACAAGTAGACATTGTCTTGTTGAGAAATGGGGTTCTAGATCTTTCTAGAATATGACAATTATCCGTTCCACGGTTTCTTGAATGTAATTCTCAAAAGTCCACTTTTCTCTCCAAGAACACTTACAGAAAAAGTAATTCACATAACAAAAAACTTGGATTTATGGTGGCCCCACTCAAGGCATTGGTGTCTATGCTCAGCTGAGAGAAGTTTCACAAAATTGAGTAGATATGAACAAAAAAACATCTCACACTCTCTAAATCATTAGTTAGTTGATAGTTTTAATTGTTCTCTTTGAAACCAAATCTCAGTGATAACTAACTTCGCGAAATTTCTCCTTTGAGTTGATTTTCGATTTCCAACCTCTTGATATCTATCAAATCAAATTTCAGTCGATCTTTTTGCTGTAGTTTCAGTACTTTATAACTAGTTCACGTAATATTGTGATATATACTTTGACATCTAAAATAATAAACATGAAGAGATTTACCACTAAACACAAAACTTTTTTTTAACTGCTCGACGTACGTTTCGCTAGCCATGTTAGCATCATCAGGAGATGATTTAATCTAATCTAAATCATCTTCTGATGATGCTAACATGGTTAGCGAAACGTACGTCGAGCAGTTAAAAAAAAGTGATTTGGTGTTTAGTGGTAAATCTCTTCAAGTTTTGTGTTTCTCACCAAAGGTTCCAATAGAAGAATTGATCTAAAAGAATATCAATTAATTTCTGTGATCGGTATAAGAAACTCTACATTTCCTCAGGTAAGCTGAGCATATATATATATATATATATATATATATATATATATATATATATATATATATATATATATATATATATTTTTATATATATATATATATATATATATATATATATATATATATATATATATATATATATTTTATATATAGTTTTATATATATATAATATAAATATATATAAAACTATATATTATATATATATATAGTTTTATATATATATATATATATATATATATATATATATATATATATATATATATATATATATATATATATATATATATATATATATAAAACTAAATCACTCCGGTTGCCGATCCGTTCGTTCTGTCATCATCTGCCATCGCTAAAATCCCATTTGGCATTTTCAAGTGTTGTCCGGCCGGCGACTGCGCATATTGTACCGGGGTAAAAGAACTACCCCGATAGTAGTACTCGTGGTAGTAGAATGACTCTAATAGTAGTACCCCGGGGAGTAGAACTACCTCAATACAATCTGCGCAGTGGCCGACCGCCTATAAGAATGAGCACAATGACCCATGCACATCAGTTAGATTCTTCTCTCGAAACGGATAACAAGGAATTTACCGCATCCCATCTTCAGGCTGTAACTAGACCATTAACCATAAACCATCCACCATAAACAAACCGAAAAATATCTACTAGAATAGAGGAACACAATACGAGTATACGGAATAATCAAACAACATCGAAATTATTACAACACCAACTAGAAACAGGACACAAAATGAACTTCGATGGATGTAAAAAGATAGCCATCATTTTCCGACATGCCTGATCAGACAAGCTATAGAAATCGAAACACAACAAAGTCTAAACGAGAAGGACGACGCTCTACACTTATCACCAACGTGCAAAGCCGTTTTTAGATCAACAGACTTAGACGGCATGATAACCAGAGCATTACTGGAAACAAAGACGACGCAAGCGCCTCAGGGAGCCGGCGGAGCCAGCGCCAATCCTTCGTTACCGAGTAAGACCCATATAAATACCGCACGGAAAACCGATCCTTGCATTGCTTTGAATTTATTATGTACAATGATATTAGCTGCAAAAATAAAAAAATATGAAAATTTATTATTTAATAATGTTATTATATATACAACTTAAATTATCTGTATCATTTCTGATATTAATGGTGTTATATGTTTTTTTTATATAAATCATTTCTTTTATATTGTTGTTAAACCGAAACGTTAATAAAAAAATAATATATATATATATATATATATATATATATATATATATATATATATATATATATATATATATATATATTTATATTTGTAATTTTGAAAAATCCTGGTCGGATATTTCTTAAATTGGATACTTTTAACCTCTAAAATTATTTTTTTTGTGGTAATGCATTCAAAATATCAGTCATTAAACTCTATAAAGAAAAATATTTACAAGTTGTACAGGGATTGTAAAGATAATAGAAAAGCAGCTGAAGATGAACCTTGTTGAGGTAGACCTTCCACTTCAGTCAATGAAGAAAATATAACAAAATCAAGAATCTTGTTTTGAGTATTCACCGAGTAAGTACTAGGAACTTTGTTACAGTTTTTTGACAAAAGAATTCATGGTTTTAGAGTTGCGATAACGTACCATGGCATACTCCAACAACGTTCTTCAATTTCTCGCTAAAAATCAGATATCGTTCCACACGTGCCACATTCATCAGATATGAATATCAGAAAACGAAATTAGCAAATTAGAGATATAACTAAAGTTTAAAATGTATCACAGAAAATAGCGAAACATTGGACAAAAGTTGTTTTAAAACGGATACCTTATTAGAGAAAAATATTTAAGGGACTTCACCGATACACTAGACAGACGATATAAAGCTTCCAACGAGGATTGCGTGCTCAAAATAGAAATAGATGGAAGCTAAAAAGAAAAATAATTAAATCGATGTTAAAAAATGAAGTGAATAAAAAAAGAAGTAATCAAAAAAAAAATTGAAACTATGCAGATTTAAAAATTAAATCAAATTAGATTAATTTTCTTTCATTTTTATTTAAAAACATTGTATATCGAAAGAGCTGAATAATTCAAATTAACGACCTGGACATTTTCAAGCTGGGAGTTTGATGATTTTTTTTTTCATGTAGAGTCCAAAAGTGGCAAAAAATTGAACGTGTTTTCATAAGGGATTAACGGTTACCTCATAGTGCTAATAGTATCAAGTTTGTATGTTATGGGAACCGCAGAGCTTAAAGTAAATTATTTTAGTTCCCATACAATCGCCGAAGTTCTTTTTTTACGATCGATAATATAACATTAAAGAACGTGATTTTATATCTGTAAACATTTCAATATGGTGAAGAATTAAATATCAAACTTACAATAAAAAATATACGATTGAGTTAATCGCAAATTTACTTGGTTTTTATAATTTTATTAAAGGTTATTAGATTCATGTGTTTGTTTGTATCATAGAGGGGATATAGAATGATTTTTTTGACACATGTCAGTTCGGATACACTAAAAATATCACCTGGTATATGTAAATATGAACATTTTAATCATCATTGTCTCTTTGGTGTGATATTTTGCCTCTTTAAAATTATATTTGCATTGAAGATAATTTTAAAGCTGAACTGAAGACTGCAGAAGTTCATGGCAAATGAATTGTATTTGGCAAATACGTGCGAAACAAAATTTATAGCTAAATAGATGAGAATAATAACGGTGATGTTAATTGTATAACAGTTCAAGGGATCTTCGAAAATTCTCGGCTTGATACAGAGGCAGCTTAAGTATAACCAAACGGCTCTGATATTGTGATAAGTATGATTCGTTAAGCTGGATCCACACCAATAAAAATTTGCGTGTGTGTTGGAGTTACTGTGCGGCAAAAATATTTACGACAAAAAGTTACCACACACAGTCAATAAATAATAAAGTTGTGTGCGCCGTAGGCTCCAGTGGGCTCCGTTTGTTTTTGCAGTGGGATGTTTGTAAGTTATGTTTGACCAGGTTATCAATCAATCCAAAATATATACAATTGCAAAAAATAAAGATCTTTATATTACTTAGTGTTTATACTTATTATCTGTGATTTATACTGTTTTGTTTTGATACAAATGTTTCATCCAATAACGCTTTTTCTTACTATTTTTTTTATCTTTTTCTTGATGTTTACCTTGTTCATTATTACGAATGCAGCACTTTCTCAACATAATATTATGCCATGCTTTGACCACAATCAGTTAATCAATAATAAATTCCTAAATAATAAATTTCAATACAGCTACGTTACGTAGGTATTTTTTGAAACTAAAAACATTAGTTTCACTTCAACAAGTCCACACACAAATCATGTGCGCCGAAAATTTCTTTGACGTTCGCTAGAAAACCAACAACATATGGTTCACGTGCACACTGTGCGGCGAAAATATTTGTGCGTGACCTTGTGTGTCAGAGCGTCTACATTTCCACGTACGCACACCACATACACAACGTACATTTTTATTGGTGCGGACCCAGCTTTAGATTGCTTGTTTGTAGCGACTAGCTAAATCAAGTTTTGATCTTTTCTGAAAAGTTAATAGTATTTGACGAGAACGATTAACATTTCATAAAAGCAGATGAAACATGGATTCAAGACTACATTCAAGCGACGAATATGTAATGAATGTTCTAAATTCCGGAATCACCTGATTTAGTAACAGTTTAGCAGATTTATTTTTTTGTAGCAGATTTAGTCTCCTTGAATTTATCTTCCGTGTGGTATTGTGCCAAATATAACTATTCTGATACACTACTATACTGTTTCTAATATTGTTACTGACACTACTATACTGTCACTGATGTTACTAATTCTTTAATAAAAAAAACATTCCCTTCCAAAAAAAATTATTATAAGAGATGAAAACTAGGTCTACAATAAGTTAGGGCGTAAACAATCATAAAACCGTTAAAGTCAGTCGCTACAAGAACCTCGAAAAACTGGAGTACGTATGAAGAAAGTCCTTCTTCCCGTATCGGGGAATTATAAATGCATTATAGATAATGAAATCGAATAGAAAAGGTTTCTGATACATGCTATAAAGCAAAATTACTCTCCAAACGATCCAATCAATTGCAATCGAAATGTTAAGTATACGAACAAAAGAAACTTGTTTAATATTTATAGGCTTTATAGATATAACCATAAACTAATTAAGTCGTGTGAGTAACCGATTATTTGCCAATAAATGCTTAGTTCATACGGTTTAATATAACTTATAGTTATTACAATATATCCACGTATTTTTTTAAGGTTTAATTGACCAAATACATTTATAATTTATTGTCATTTTATCTGAACAGTCGTGCGCACGCATTGTTAAAGTTACAATATACGAGAAGATCTAACTGATCTTCCAGCTATGACAAGAAAATTAAAGGTAATCTAAGTACAAAAAATATTCTTCCCAAGAAAAATTAATATAATTAATCGTCTTTTTTTTATAGCACTGTGCATACAGATTTTGTAAACTGTTTCAGTTATGTTCAGATTTCATGTTTTTTATTACGATTTGATAACGCTCTCGGTTTTAAATATTTCATATAATGAAGCTATGGCGTCATGTCGTTCTTCTATCGATCCCTGATCTTTTACGAATAAAAATTGTTGATCTACTATTCTAAATATGAGTCCAACACTTTTTAATGTTATATTAGCTGACTCAACTGAGGAAGTGAAAAATATAGAAAAGAAATTGCAGATAAGATAGGGATACTTGTAACATCTGATGAACTTTTGATGACAATGCACTGATTTGCGCACGAAACAATATACCTTCAGTATAATGGTGAAAACGGGGAATTCTACAAAAAAGAAAAATGTAAAAATGAATTTGGATAAAATAAAAATAATCAAAAATAATCAAAATATAGGAAAAAATTGTGTTTAATCAAAAATAAAGATAATTAAGAAAGATTTACAGGAGAGAGATACATTTACATATTTAGGAGTACAGACTGAAAATTGAAAGAATGAGCTGGAAATTAATGATGGCTGGACAGTGTTAGAAGACTATATCGCACAGTAAAAGACATTAACAAATACAAAAAGATAAGAGCACCATATTTAAGCCTATTGTTACGCACGGATGTTGTTGGTATTGGTAATTAACCAAAATTGACAATGTACACACGAAACAAAGTAGTAAGAAAAGAGCTAAAAGTAGAACCAATAAATTATTGTAGTATAACCAATAACTAAAAATATTGAAAGAGAACAACTGAAATTGTTTTTAGACGTACTAAGGATAAGAGAAAACAGACAAACCAAAGAAGTATCGCTAATAAAATTTAATAATAAAAGAACTACAACTACAAAATTATTAGATCACCAGTCGAAAACTTATAATACAAATGACAATTTTAAACAAATATGTGAAAAAACATATTTGCCAAATAATTATTTAACGAGCAAACTACAAATAAACTAAGGAAGATTTTTAGAACAATTTTTCAAAAATTAAGAATTACGAGATACATCAGCCCAAAATCTCCACGACAAAGGTTATTGACAACACAAATTATTTCAGTATGTGTATTTAAATTTAATTTAAAACCCAAATTGTATTCTCTACGCGAATATCACGGTATATTTCTTATTTACGGAAAAATTGCCGCTAACCATATTAAAAATATACCAGAACTTTTTCAACGTGTTCGGGAAAATAGGTTAAACAGCACAAGGCTTGTGTAGACTCAAATGTTGGACATTTTAAACATTAAATTTAATAACACAGTTAATCTGTCAATGTGTTTATTAATATGATGTGAATCGTTTAATACATGTTATAGAGTTATGGTCGGAAAAATAAGTGCTAGTAATTTCAACTTTGATATTAAATAACAATAATGTGTAAGTTTTCATTTTTTTTTTGTAAATAAAATTAACCAAGTTTATGCTGAAACCTATAGAATAAGAGGTTACAAAAATATTATATTTTCTTTTAAAATTATACTTTAACAGGAAAATTAAGTTAAATAAAATAAAGTTTTGATCTGTTTTCCATGCAAATAGTTGTTTTTTTGGACACATGTCTTAAGGAAATTTTTGTTTAACATACTCTATGTAACAAATGTTTTTAACCATAAAAATTCGTTAAAAAAAGAAATAAAAAAATAAAAACAAGTTACAAAAAAAAAGAAATACTTACCAAAACAGAAACACTAACAAGCAAATACAGCAATAACGAATTTTTTAACTTTGTGTCTCAATAAATGTAAAATTTTGCCAAAAAAAAAGTAAAAAATTACAGAAAAACTTAACAAAAAAAAAGAAACGAACATAAAACGAAAACTAACAAGCAAATGCAACAATAATTTGTTTTTTTAACTTTGTGTCGGTATAGGTAAGTTCACAATCAGAATGAATAAAACAATAAATCTTCACGTACAACTCCTTCAGCAGTAAAATACTGCATTAATTAAAAACAATGGGAAACTGTTAAATAAAGCCCGCGAGCCAATTTGCATCTACGAATTGGCAGCGGAACTAGAAATTGAATTTATTTTACTAACTTATTAATATTTATTAAAATATTTACTCAATTTATGGCTTCGTTATTTTTCCCACACACCACAAAACAAGAGAAGCGCTTCCACATCGTTTATATGTTTTATGACTCTCGTGATAATTGAATCATCTGATTGTCTGTATACTGTTTTGCCACTTCCTTATTGAATACACCAAGTAATTTAAATAAATCCTATTATTTAAATGTATGTACTTGGGTCATGAAACTATATTTTACAAAAGAAATTCTTCATTCTATTACTTGTCATTAAATTACCAAAAATACAAAGTGCTACAAAGAAATCGACGATTTTTATTAAGTTTTCAACTTACTTTTCGGCCCCTAGCTTTCATCGACTGCAAAATCTATTCGAATCAGATTTTTCAGCTTTCAACTTCAAAACTACATATAACATATGAGCCTATTGTGAATATAACCTAAAAAATCAATTGTAAACGCGATGTTTTAAAAAATATTCCAAAAGTTTCGAACTTAAAAGGTCAAATTTACCTTCACTCTATGTGAAGCATCACAGTATTAGTAACCATGAATCAATAGAGCATCAGTGAAGGCATATTACAAAAATTGCGATTGTGTTGTGGTAATTTAAAGGTTATTTCGTCGTAATGTTTCATCGTAGTGTAATATTAATGATATCAAAAAATTAAAATTGAAAATGAAACCTCCTAAAGAAAGAAATGGTTTTTTTTCCTTTATTTGGATATTTTGACATATTTATTATATTTATTTGGATTTTCTGACACAATTAAAAGAGTAGGAAATAAATACAATATAAGAACGACATTTAAAACAAAAAATACTCTTAGATCTCTATTAAGAAAGACTAAACCAAACAATATACAATAAAATACCAAAAATGTGGTTTATAAAATTCCCTGCGAATGTGGCAAATTCTACATAGGTGAGACATCTAAACCGTTAGATGTTAGAATAAAAGAGAGGGCGATTTAGTTAAGTAAGTAGTAAGTTAAGTTTAGTTTAGTTAAGTAGTAGTTAAGTTTAGTAGTAAGAAAGGGCGAGTTAGAAAAGGCGATTTTAATAAATGTAGAATTTGTCAACACGCAATTGAATCAGAATCGGGTCATAAAATAAATTGGAATAATTCCAAAACGGTATTAAAAGAATCGGTAACAAAATACAGAAGATTAAAAGAAACCGCTATAATTAATTTAAATAAAAATAACTGTATTGCTATGCCTTCGGTAGATTTAAATTCAATATGCTTCCCGATTCTAAAGAATACAAAAAAACACATTTAAATATTTGAATACACATTCAGTACAATAAACAATCACACAGTAAACATTACCTATATATATTTTTGGTAGTATGTCACTGTCATGAAAATCTATTGTTGTCAATGTAAAGTATCGTTGACATACACAAAAAAATATATTTACTTTCACTCGTTACTTTATATATTACAAATTAATATAATTTATTTTTTAGTTTAGTTTTGAAAACGGGGAGAGAGGACTCTCCGAAACGTTAACGTTAAAAGTTTGCTAATTTTTTTATAACATTTTTATATCTTTAAAATTTTGTTCCTTAGGCATATTTATTACAAAAAAGAATCACTGAGAAATTTGTCTCCGTTTGGTTTTTTGTTTTTACCCAGTGATTCTTTCTTTACATAAGAACAGGTACTTTTGATATTTTTTGAGTTTTAGATAGTGGCGAAAAACCCAAATAAAGGGAAAACAATATATATGAACACGCCACAATCATTCAAACATTACAGAGAAAGAAATGCACGTAAATCTACAAACATAGAGGACCCTAACGCACTGCAATCTGCTCGTCGTCATTCAGTTTCACTGAACATTTCAGACAAGAGTTTGCGACGCATTTTGCATCAAGAATTCAAGTTCAATCCATACAATAGCCAAATGGTTCTCATTCGGATTGGGATTTCAAGTACACATAACCGCTTATAAAACATTTTGCATCAGCTAACTTTTCCGATAGTGAAGATGTTTGAGTTAATTCTGGATACTTCCCTGTCAATGATCGGTGTTGCAAAATTCGTAAAACTTGCGCTCGTTAATTCTCAGTAAATCTTTCATCCGGCAAATTTGGTGACAAAGCCAGAATGGTAAATCATCTGTTGAACCAAATTCCGGCATTATTGGACGTCTTGCTGTATAGTAATCTGGCCATACTAAAAACAGTTTTTAACTGTCACCATGATAACTTGGTCGTATGCACCCGAAGATATTTACCACTAAACACGAAATCACTTTTTTAAACTTCTCGATGCAAATTTCGATAACCATGTTAGCATCATCAGGAAATGGATCAATCTCATTAAATTTGAATCATCTTCTGATGCAGTGATTCAATCTAATTATGATCTGATGATCTTAAAGAAATTGATCATGGTCTGATCATGCACGTTAACAAAACGTGCGTCGATAAGATTAATAAAAGGTAAATACCTTCGAGTTTAGTGTTTCACACCGGAGATTCCATTAGAAGAATTGAAATATGGTAAGGTATCCAATAAATTCATTTGTTTTACTAAATTATAAACAGAATCGACTGCTTCAATGTTTTCCATTAAGGTTTTATAATGAGCCTTGAAAGTATTAATTAGTCACCGATCCACTGATTGATGGATGTGAAGTTAGGTAGCAAAATATGTATTTCGATATTTGAGCCGTTTTTTTTTAAAGTGGCATAAGTCCACTTTTGGAAAGAAGTGAATTAATGGTAATGTTTGTAATATATATGTCTCCTCATCTAAGCATCATCAGTAACGATCATAATTAAAACAAGTTTCTAATTGCAATTACTAATGATTTTAACATCTATGTGCAGTGCCCTACAACAATTATTTGCTAGCGCCTTAAAAACAGGAACATAATAAGCAAGATAACTGTAAAATTACTCTGATGATATGATGAAGTCATTTCACTGAATACGTTTAGTTTTTATTCACAAGTCTAACTCTTTCTTATTTTGAAATAATCGTTATCAAAACAGAGGAGAATCAATTACTTTTAGATAACTCGTAAGTTATTACAATTCCATACGTATCAAAAAGACGGTACCATCCCAAATTGGTCTGATAGTGATGTTGGTAAGTAAGAGTAATACAATTTTTAGCGGAAATATTGGCCTTTTTCTTATTATAGAAATAAGACCCATGAATAATAGAAAAATAAGAAGAATTTGTGATTCAGATAATGAAAGAAGTTTAAGCAATATTAAATTAAAATTGGCTCCAATTAAGAAGAGGAGTAGAATTGACAGATTCAACATCCGACGAAGACGACGTTACTAATTTTAAATCGCATTATGAAAATAATGATCAAAAGATCATTATTATTCCTGCAAAGAATTCGAAAATAAGGATTGTAAATGTGTTAAAGTGTGTAAGAACATTCGATATAACTATAGAAATACTATATAGAGCTCTAAAAGCAAAGATAGTAGGACAAGATTTACGAGAAAAAATGAAAGGATCTTGCGGAATGAGTTACAAAGAAATAGTGTCAGCCTTAAAAGATCATATTCAAAGTTTTCCACACTAAAACAATTACACGCGTTCTCATAATCCGAAAAACAAATACTTGAGTTCTAAATTGAACCTAAGAAAAATGTACAACCTGTATGTCGAAAAGTGTGAAGAGAACAATACAACATTTCTGAGCGAGCAAATATATAGGAACTTAAAAAAAAGATATTATAATTTTAGATTTCATCACCCACATAAGGATACCGGTTAAAAATATGATTCGCTAAATATGAAGATTAAAGTTATCTCAGGCCCTGATGAAAAGAGCAGTTTAATAGAATAACATAGAATCAATTTAATTAATGCAGAAATGGCTAGAAAATCTTTATAAAATCAAAATTTACCTATAAAGAATACAGATATATATATATATATATATATATATATATATATATATATATATATATATATATATATATATATATATATATATATATTATTATTATTTTTTTATATATTAGGACTTTCGGTCAGTGTAAATAAGTTTTAATTTTTTGTATTATTTACGTTTCGGTTCTACAACTAACCATCATCAGAATACTTCAATATCAATTAAACAATGTTTAAATCTTTAAATTAAATTTAAAAAATTTTATAAAAAAATAATGTCAGATTTTTATAAAATTTTTAAATTAAAAATTTAAAAATTTTATAAATAATTGACACATATTAGTTAAAAAATTCAAAAAATTAATTGATATTGAAGTATTCTGATGGTGGTTCGTTGTAGTACCAAAACGTAAATAAAACAATAAAAAATTAAAACTTATTTACACTGACCGAAAGTCCCAATATATAAAAAAATAATAATATTAAACGGTCAGGAATATATATATATATATATATATATATATATATATATATATATATATATATATATATATATATATATATATATATATATATATATATATATATATATATATATATATCATCATCATATGATGATGATATATATATATCATCATCATCATCATCATCATCAGCCCGCATGGATCCACTGCAGGATGAAGGCCTCTTCAGCATGCTTCCAACCTTCACGGTCCTGGGCTTTCCTCTGCCACTCGGGTCCAATATACTTAACGATGTCATCAGTCCATCGTTTTTTCGGTCTTCTTCGCGGACGTTTGCGATCAAGTGGTATCCACTCCAAGATTGCCTTGGTCCATCTGTCGTCCCATCGCCTCGCTATATGGCCTGCCCATCTCCATTTCAACTGTTTTACTCTTCCAATGATGTCACAGACTTTTGTTTGTTCCCTGATCCATGCGCAGGACTTTCTGTCTCGTCTTGTAATGCTAAGCATACATCTTTCCATTCCCCTCTGTGCCACCCGAAGTTTTTGAATTGATTGCGATGTGAGTGTCCAGGTTTCACTTCCGTATGTCATAACGGGTAGAACGCACTGATCGAATACTTTTCTTTTCAGGCAAAGTGGGAGTCTGCTCTTAAACACTATGTTGAGCCTACCAAATGCCTGCCAGCCACATTTAACACGCCGTTCCACCTCCCGGGCGGTATTCCCCTCCATGGAAATCCTCTGCCCAAGATATACAAAGCTGTCCACAATCTCTAAATCCCTTCCTAAAACTGAAATTCTTCTGTCCTGAGCGAAGTTATTGAACATAACCTGACTCTTTTTCAGGTTTATTTTCAAGCCAAATGGTTCGCCAGCCCTTTGCAGTTCTTGTATGCGTCTTTGCAGCTCCTCTGGGTCTTGTGAAATGAGAATAATATCATCTGCAAATCTAAGATGGTTTAAGTTTGCACCATTGATCTTTACCCCATCCTGTTCCCAATCCAGTTTACGGAATACTTCTTCAAGGCCAGCCGAGAAAAGAATAGGCGATATTGCGTCACCCTGCCGTACACCTCGTTCTATATTAATTCCCACTTCAAGATCATCAAGGTGAATTGTGGCTGTAGCTCCATCATATATCGATTCTAATAGGTTTACATAGGCTCTCTCTACACCTTGGCTAAGCAGTGCATCCATTATCGCATGCTTTGAGATGGAATCAAATGCTTTTTCGTAGTCGATAAAAGCCAAGCACAGTGGCATGGTGTATTCGTTGTGCCTTTCTATGACCTGCTGTACAACCTGGATGTGATCCATTGTACTGAATCCACTTCTGAATCCTGCTTGTTCTCTTGGTTGTGCGTCATTCAGTTTTTTTAATATTCTTTTAGAAATTATCTTAGTGAAAACTTTGTACATCACTGATAGGAGGCTTATTGGACGATAGTTCTTTAAATCTTCCTGTGCTCCTTTTTTATGTAAAAGGATCACTTCTGCATTTTTCCATAAGTCAGGTACTTTTTGTTCTTTGAGGCATTTTGAGTATAATTTTGCCAGTGTTTTATGTAACGTCCGACCACCAGCTTTTAGCATTTCGACAGTTACACTATCCTTTCCTGGAGCCTTGCCGTTCTTCATCAATTCTATAGCATTTGTTACTTCCTCCACTAGGATGTCTGGTATTATATATTGTTCTTCCGTGGGTATCGCTGTCCCTGACTGGCTCTGATCTTCATATAACTGGGAATAAAACCTTCTGACAATCTCTAACATTTGGGTACGCGTCCTGCACACTGTGCCATCCTCACGCTTTAAAGCATATATTTGCGTTCTTTTGTTTCTCAGCTTCTGTTTAGCTTTGTTAATTCCTTTGTTTTCTTCTAGGGTTTTTTGCACTATATATATATATATATATATATATATATATATATATATATATATATATATATATATCGCCTTTTTGTTTGATTTGCAAAAGGCCCTCTTATATCCCCCTCCCAAATCCCAGCGAAATATGTGTTAGTAATGAAGGTTTTCATAATTTTCATAACAACAAAGTTTATAGGTATATATGGATACGTGTACCGGATAAAACCGAAATATAAAGCTCGTATTGATGTGGTTAAGGATTGTTCAATCAGTTAAAAATAATATAAATGTCGTTGACCACAATTTTCTATTATCGGGTCTTTCATTTCCTCCAACTATAGAGATCTTGGAGTCGTGGAATCGGCATTAAAGAAAAAGGATCATCTATATACAGTTCATGACTATAATGTAATAATAGAGTTGGCGCAAAAAAATAGATTTGTATGAAATTATACGAAAAGATTTTGTCCCAACCAAATTTTGTCTCAACGAAAAAGTAAATAAATAATTTTCTGTTATAAGAAGGTTTTTTTAATCTTACTTATCTTAACGAAGTAATTTAGTGTTCCCACTCACAATAAACTTGTCTTGATTTTGTTATTTCTTACCGTTTCTGTAAAGCCAATGTCTATTAAATATGGAACTAAACATCTTGTTTTAATTTTTTGTTACATATTATTACTGAAAGTGGTCCGTTTGGAGCTAAACAATCGTTTATTTTCCTTAACAATATTAATAATTATTACTGCCTAACAAAATATAACAGGTTTATAGTGTTAAAAACACCACCTGAATTAATTAACATTTGCTAATATTTTTAAACTGAATCAAACATAAACTCTTAACTATATCGTACTGAGAAAAAATGGACTTACACCCCTTTCAAAAATAGCGGCTCATTTTTCAAATTAACACATTTTTCATAATTAAATATTTATTCTTCATTCCTTCATGATGAAAGAACCGTGTGTTTGAGAGATATTATTTTCCAAGCATACATGTCTTCGCCAAATGATTCCACTAGAAAAGAAAAAAAAGACAAAAGTTCTACCGCAAATAAAACATTTGTTAAATGAGATTACATAAATGTCAAAGAAACAAGGTAGATTTCTTATTCACGTTAATTAAGATTTCAGTTACAGTACAAGGTAAACATTGCAGAACAATTCAACAGGACTTTTTAACTGAGCCTAATTAAATAAGAAATTTACAGAAGAGAAAATAGTTAAACCATTACGTAAAAAGGTCTTCAGTTCGATGATTCTCACGATAACAAATGATTTTAAATATTTATTAAAAAACTTGTACCGCAAATAATATTCAAACGTTTTGCAATCGAAAACTTAAATACGGGATAATTTCTGAATTTAACTTGTCCACTTACGTCGGTAAATCATCTGTCCACTAAGAAAAATCACGGCGACAGGTGTACAATTTAATTAAGATAGTGAGTTGTCTGGAAAATTTGTAGAGATTTTCCAGTTAGTTCCAGTTTACACTTTAGTTGCTCTTTTAATGATTATATACAAAAATCTGTGTTGGAATATTAATATTTATTTACATATTATTAATTCTTGTCATATTTACAATGTTTACGTTTCGATTCGCTTACAGGTCTACAGTGGATTTGGTGGTGGAAAGATTCAAACTATGGTACTTTTTGAGTATGCTCGTTATGCTGGTTCTAACGGTACAGATATATTTTGAAGTGTACGTGTAGTTTTCGAGATATAATAGGTGTCGAAAAAATACGATTATTTAATTTTTTTCTTTTTGATACATCATTGAACATGGAAAAGGCTTTTTTTCGGGATTTCTCCGAATGAGTTCCTTCCAGACATTCATGTATGATACTCCAGTAGTAATCAGCCATCATGTGTTCATCCAATCGCCCCTGACACCTTTTTTCCGTATTTTTCAGGTCCTGATGAAACCGTTCTCCTTGTTCGTCACTGTAACAGTAACAGCCAAAGTGGTCCAGAAATTTGTCCAAATGATTGTGGAGGTAGTGAATTTTTATGCTCATGTTACATCCAAGCTTTTTGAACTTTTCCACCGTGTTTTGCACTAATTTGCGATAATTTTCGGACTTATAATTTCCTACAAATTTTTTTTTGCAATATTGACGAAAGAAAACCAGGCTAACGATTCTATATCATTCATTGAATGCACGAAACTATTATCTTTTATCAAAAACATAATTTGCAGTCCATCGAAAATGCCAGTTTAAGTTTCTCCTTACTCAAACCAGAAAATTTCTTCGATATATAATTAAAACATGAACTATGCTTTGACATACTATCTAATTAGTCCTAATTTTCTGTGCAATGTAGGCAAAATTATTTTCTTTCGAGTTACTAAAGTTGTATTTATGATATTTTGTTTCCCAACTGCCAAGTCTTTTCTCTCAGGCCAGTTCAGGCCAGTGTTTTAATTCAATGCTCGCTTTTAACTCTGCCATCCCACAAACAGAGAAAACATGGACATTTCGTGTAGCCTCTTTGTTGCCTCAATAAAAAGTTTACCATTTTTAAATCAACGCATATAACCCACCTATGATCATGATACATGAGTTTTACCAATATAAGAAATACGGTTCCATACTCCTCCTTTAATTTAGGCTAATGGGCCTAATGGTGAATGGGCAAAGGGAACTGCACCATGCGTATTGTCATTATGTAACAAAACACATTTTAAACTCCGCTTGGAACTGTCTATAAAAAGTCTCCATTAATTTGGCTGGTAGTTCAAAGAACCCATTTTCTGGGTAAACTCATTCATCATCATTTTCTGAGAAAAAAAACGGAAGCATTTTTTTCTCGAGTACGATAACATGCAATTTTAGTAACCGGAGAAAGAAAATTCCTCTCTTTGAGTCTGGATACCATACGAGGATACCATACCAGGTCGAGGTCTCTGATATGGTAACTTAAAGCATCTTGAGTAAGAAGTAGGGGTTTTGATGACGTAGCTTCAAAATTATGACTTTCTTCGCTAGTACAAGCTTGCCTATCTTCGGATGTACAACATTCTGTTTCTGAAAGATCGGACAAGCTATGAAAACTTGAAACAGGGACGTTATCTGAATGAGAAACAGGTGTGTTAGCAGATACCAGATAGACATAGGTCATTTTTTTTCGGTTAATACCATGTACCTTGTAAGTAAAAATAAGTCACCGTAGTGATTTTTTGGTTCCCATCAAATCATACCCTCCAAACTTCAATTGATTTTTTTACCTTTCTTCCATTGCCTTAAATTTTTACTACACATTTTCCAAATATTGGTAGGAATCTATGGTTTATCGATGTCTTTGATTTTCAAGTTAATTCAGATATAAATTTTCGAAACTTTTTCACCGTCACAAATGTAATGAAAAGTGTTCGGGTCGTTTAAACACGATCGTTTTGACAATAACAACTTCCAGGTTTTATTCAATAACTTCTGTAATTCAACAAACAACAAAAATAAACAAGTTAAATGGCTGCCGAGAAGAAAATATTGTGAGTGGAAGCGAAATTATAATAAATTCTGAGATATCTTCAAATATAAAATCGCATATTTAAAGAAAATCACAATAGATGTACAAAAACTCACTGTACTCACAAACTCAATATTATCCATTTTAATCAACTGTATTATTTTTCTATTAAAAAATTACTTTGTTCACTTTACTATTTTCAAATAAAAATATAAAATCAATTGATTAAAAATAAACGTTGTAGCAGATAAAAATCCCAAACCGTTTGCGACCAGGTTTAAAGGCGAACATGCGCAGTTAGTTAATCCACCAAACCATCCGAAATTCCATGCTAGAACAAACCTAATAACAGTACACGCAATGTCGTGCGCCATCGCTTTAATTAATGAAAGTATTTATATTGCCAAAATGTTTTTGAATTAATTTCAATTATTTTTGTGAGTACACTGGATTGTTTCATTTTTTAAGTTGTATGGTAAAAAAAGAAAAGTTCGAAGTAAACAAAACAATAAAACTAAAATTAGTATTAATAACTTTATTTTATAATAGGTGTTTCGATTAATAATATCGATTTTTTCGCAAAATTTCAGCATTTATTATCATAACAAAATAAATTACCATAACAGTCAAAGTATCGGCCGTCGTTAGCTATTAGCCTGTTGGTTTTTGAGGATAACTATTCATCAAGCCAAATTCTCTTACTCTCTCTTCGTCAGATTATGACAACGGCGATCCGGATTACTTGCCTAAGGCCAATGAGGGTATCCATGAGGAAGACGAAGGCGGAGAGGAAGATATTGGTGTTGACTTGGATTTGCAAAGTGACTTACTCGCAGCTAGTGCTCCTTCAGACTTCTAAACTTTTTCTACAACTTGTACCAAAACTAATGATTTTTTTCCTGTAGCACTAGCTCCTGAATACGAACCGCCGACACATTATGTAATAAATTTACCTGTCCATGATTATGTCCGAAAATATCTTTCGGACGATTTTTTCAATATTGTAAGTGAGTACACAAACAGAAAGTATCTATTGGAAAAGGGTAAGCTACTCAAGACAACGTCTGATAAAATGAAAACATTTATGCTATGACACTCATGATGTCGTACCTAGAATACCCCAGAATGAGAATGTATTGGGACCGAAGGATAAACAAGAGGGCAGAGCTAGGGTAATGCTTCGGGAAAGGTACAAGGGAATTAGAAGCCACATAAAATTATTGGACGGCAGTGACATTACCGAAGAATAAAAAAGGCCAATAAATTTTGAAAAGTTGAGCCTCTCTTCCAAATTATTCGAACAGGATGCAGACTGAATTTACGTCCACAAATAGTCTGTATCGATGAGCAGATGGTCCCGTTCTGGGGAAAAATGCCAGCAAGGCAGATAATCATAAATAAACCAAATCCTTGTCGAATAAAACTTTTTGCATGTGCACGAGCAACTAGTATCCCATTAGATTTATTTTTTTACCAGGGAAAGGGTGACCCCATCACCACCACTCACTCTAAAAGATTAGACAATGGAGGAAAGGCGGTAATGATATTACTAGAGACAGTTCCTGAAGGATCATCTATTTTTGTGGATAGGTATTTCACTTTTCCACTGTATACTGTATTTCACTTCTCCAGTACTCTCGTTGGAGCAAAAAGGAGGGTCAGCGAATCCAGGTTCCTCGCCCGTTTGCTGTAAAAACTTACAATGTCAACATGGGCGGTGTAGATTTTCTAGATCGTGTTATAAGTTTTTACCGGATATCTGCAAGAACTCGTAAATGGGCAATGAGAACCATAATGCACCTTGTTGATTTTGCAATAGCAGCAGCTTGGATTGAGTACAGCAGTTCAGCTGGCCATGGGAACTCCCAAAAACGATATTTTGGATAACCTCGATTTTAGAATTCAATACGAGCACTACCTGAGGCATGAACCTGTGAAACGTTACTCAGAATCTGAAGCCAGCAAAAAAAAACCAAGAACACCTAGACCACACTCACATGATGCCCAAAGAATACAGCAAAGCCTGCATCTCCCTGAATTCCCGCATCCTTTAGCAAAAACAGATGCAGGCTTCCTGGGTGTTCATCCAACAAAGCGCGTATTAGATGCAGCTCGTGCAAAATTTATTTATGTCTACAACCCGAAAGAAATTGTTTCAAATTGTATCATAAATTATAAATATGTTTGTATGTTATTATTTTTTAAAAATACTACTTTGGCAGTAATGAAGATGATACTTTTTTACCCACAAAAATACCCTGGTGGTTGGTAAATTTTGGGTATGTTCTAGCCCAATGTCCCCGGTGGGGGACATGCCCCCCATCAAGTCCTGTGGTGGGGGAATTTTTTGGGGCTTTCTTATGATGCATTGGGTCAGAAAAAGTTGACGAATCAAAAAAAAAGTTAAAATTTGCCTAGGGCTGAGGAGGATAAGATACGAGAATACATGCAATGGCGTACGCCCATCACTCAAATTTATTTCAATTATTTTTTATTACAGTTATACCTTCGACACTTGTATAAATAGAACTTTACTGAAATATGTTTTGTTTAATTGAATATCTTCACTATGACTAAACACAGTGATAAGCAGTAATTTATTGCTGGAGCAAAAATCCATTCACTAGTAATATTAAATAAATATTTACATAAACTATTTGCATTCCTCTTTCGGTCAAAAAATTCTCTACGAACTTTTCGGGCAACTCAATATTTATCGAAAAAATTATACAAAATATTCAAACTCCCAGTTATCAAAAAACTAAAGTAAGGAACAATTTCTGTATTTTAACTTGTCTACTTTTTTCGGTAAATCATCTGCCCACTAAGCAACACCGCTACGACGGCTGTACAATATAATTAAGATAGATTTGTGGCCAGGAATTTGTCGTGACGCTTCACAATATAAAGCAACGAGGTTATATAAAAGACTCGGACATAAAACAAGAAAGAACAAGAAATGGAGACGCCGCGTAAATACGCGACGATTTATATGTGATGGTCAATGAAAACCGCGTTGCAACGTGACCGACTTAATGAATTCTCCTTTGTATTCTCTCCCGAGTTGTATTCTTTCTTTTATTCGCATATAATTAGACGCTTAAATTAACATAAAATTATTTCGAACAGGTGTTTCATATCCCACGTAGGTCATTGCCATAAATTTACTCATACAAGAGGTCCATGCCGATAAATAAAAACGCCAAATTTTACCAATAATTTTATCTCAATTAATTTATTAAAATACTTCCTAAAACGGTTTAAGATTATGAAAGGACTTAGAGAAGAAAAACGATCTGGAATTGATTGGATGGAATGGAAGGACAAAGAAGGTAAAATATTAAATAGTCAAGAAATAAATGACAGATGGATTAGTCACTTTTGTGGAGTATTGGAAGGATTGAGAAAAAATACTGAAATGGGGGAGTAAATGTTGAAGGATAAATGGAGAACAGAGAAAATAACTCAGAGGCAATTTCTCAGAAATAGTTTGAAAAAGCTCTGATGATGCAAAAATGGAAAATTCGCTATTACGTACGGAAACGGTCAAATATCTCGAGAACTCTTTGAGATTTCTTAATGAAATTTTCTACAAAAACATCAGGAAATATTTGCCACTTTTTGGTTTTTTTTATTTTGTTTTTCTTGTCGTATATTTAAAATCCAAGACTAATTTTTTTAATGGTAACAGTACTTGAATTTGGCATTGTTGGATTTTTTTTCTGAATTCAACATATGCATTCAAAATGCAAGGGGTTATTCCTTGTCCTATTCTAAGAATATTTTGTCCTATGATGATTTTTGAAAAACCCCCTTGTTTCGAAGATACAGGGCGAACAAAATTTGCGACAACCATATTCGATATTTGTTGAAATCATTAATGTAAATAAAAATAGGATGTACGTCAATGAGTTTATCAAGTACAAAAATTTTTTTTTTCGATCTCGATCACTTGGAACGGCTGTTTTATCTAGTAAGTGGATTTCATCGGTCGCATTTGTTTACATAGATTGAGTGACGTTTGGCTGTTTGACGTGTTTTAAATAGCGAGTGAAGTCCTCTATCATAATGTATACAAACGCCGAGAGGACTGACATGCACTTCATGTATGAACTTGCTGATGACAATGTATTATGATTTACAGCCCGTAATGTCCCTGACCGAAAAATCTTCGAAAACAGTCATCGACGTCTTCGTGAAACAGGCACACTGAAACGAACTGAAGGGTCAGGACGATCACTGACTGTAAGAACGGTTCAATTGGAACAGAATCTGCTGGATATGATAGCGGAAGAGCCTGGTAGTTCTACGCGAAAAATTCCAAATACTTTGAATGTGGGTCACTGGACAGTTTGGAGAATTCTTAAGGACAATTTGTTGTATCCATATCACATTCAACGCGTTCAGGCACTACTACCTGTTGATTTTCCTCCATGTATTGCATTATGTCAATGGATATTGCAAACTTTGCTTCGCATCTCTTTATTCCCGACACAAATTCTTTTTACCGATGAAGCCACTTTCGCAAGAAACGCATATCTTCTAAACAAAGGGGTTCAAAATATCCTTAGGGAAACAAAATATCCTTAGAATAAGTCAAGGAATAACCCCCTTAATTTTTGCCACACCCTGTATAGGGTTAAGTTAGTGATCTATTGTATGTGTCGAACATCTTAATTACTATTATTATTAAAAAACATAACCTAAGTTTTTTCTTAGTGTTAAGATTATGTGATTTCTGTTTCTGTGTTGTATTTTTATTGAATCAGATCGGTCTCTTTTATCAATAAAAATTAAAAAAAAAACAATATCAATTTTTTGTTATTAAAGAACTATTTACAAAAGGCGTTCGATGTGTCCATCATTAACTTCCTGGCAGTAATGTGACATATACATTGCATGAAGCTTTGAATTACGTTTTCCTATCGGATAAGAGGTATATCGGCAATTTTTTGTTGAATTCTTAATTTGAGACCTTCGAGATTATTTGACATATTAACGTAAACCCGACTTTTTAACTCAGCCTATAAAAAAAGTCAGGCGGTGCCAAGTCTGGTGACATTGCCGGCCATTCGATAGCTCCTCGTCGGCCGATCCATCGGTTTGGGAAAGCAGTGTTAAGACAATTACTAACAGCATCATCTGCTCTAACCATATTTCCTGGTTTTGATTAATTAAATTTAACGGAAGATATTTTTTCCAACAGATCTAAATACTTACCTGCTGCCAAGTTGACATCAATGAAAAAAGGTCTTATAGTATTCTTGCCACTAAAACTCATCCAAGCATTTAACTTTTGAATATATTTCAAGCGTCAATTTTTCGAATTCCGACATTTAAACTTTATTTTGTCTCTCAAAAAAAAAACTGTAATTTTTTTTGTAACTATTCCCCTGCAAAGAGGAGTGGGTCGACTTTCCTTCTATTTTTTTTATTTAATTGAAAAAAATGTTTTTTTAATTTTTCAAACTTTTTCACTTTCTCCTCTTTAAAAACTTTGTTTATACAGTAAAATTAATGATTTGACGATCATTAATTCCCATTCAAATATATTATAAGATATTTCTAGCTGAAATTTATTTCGACTTATAGAATTTGAATTTGCCACAATAATTAGATCGATAAGCTAGGTGTGTGACAATCACAGACTGACCGACTGTCAGTTCACTAGATATTTTATATCGAGATCCAAAATATAACCTAAATATCTATCATATGTTCTAGTGTTTTTTGAAAGTTTTCATTGTCACGTTCTATGAAGGAGAGCAATTTATCTATTCAGCGAATACTTTTCTAATTTATCTGTGATTCAAGGGTTAATTGTTTCGATTATTATAATCTACATTTTATTTTAATAATTTTATTGGGACATTTATAGTAAAATGGAATCGAGAAAGTTATTTGATCGATGCTGTAATCCTTTTGGGTTAGAAAATCATCTGAAAAAAATTGGCCTACGTCCTGCAACTGACAATATGAAAATGACGTTGGAATTAAGTGATAATTCAAAGGGCATCAGTGTTAGTTAATCAACAAACAGATAGTAGTGGCACAACTTAGCAAAAGAATATCCGCACAAAATTTTACGTATGCCCCTGCATTTTCAACCCAATTGAACTCATATGAGGAATTGTAGAAAAATACGGTAATAAACACATGGACAGAGATGGTAATAGACAAGACTGCATAAACATATGGCGTGCGAGACTTCACAGTATTACCTCTGAGGTATGGAAGAATACGATCAAGCATACAGAAAATTAAATAATGAAATGGTATGACAGAGATCATATACTTGATCGAAAAGAAGTTCCTCCGTTACTAATAAATACTGCAGATGATGATGCACTGATTTCAGTCCGTTTCAGATTCTGATTAATGAAAATATAAATGCATACAATAAATGAAATAGAATAAATGGAAAAAATCGGTCGTTTTTGAACGAAGCATTTTGAAATTTGCTGAACTTAATAATTAACAATATACTTAATAATTGTCATAGTAATAATAATGTTAATAATACTTCAAATGTATGAAAAATTATTTGTATCCTAGAAATTGAAGTACCATAAAGAAGAAATAAATTTATGATAAGAATTCAAATGACCTTTATTGTATTAAAAAAAATCGAGTCGATCTATTACAAGTCAATGACCTGCTCATTGTTTGTTGTAAAACAAGCGTCCATCATTAGAAGACGAAACAAAAAAATAAATAAATATACGTCTTGCCGCTTCTAATAATTTTTAGAAAGTTGATGTTTTGTTTCTGGCACCGTCGAATTTTGACAACTCTTATTTTCAACTCCGTAAAAATCTTATTCTCTTCAATAATGAGTCATTAGATTCGATGACGACGAAACTAACATTGGTACTAGTGACCTCGTCGGCCTCAAACGATTCGGATATTTAAAAGTCGCGTCTTTTCCCGCGATCTTGAATAATTCGAAAGTAAAAGACTAAATATGGGCGGAAAATAATCCAATGCTAAGCGTGAAATATGAAACGCGATGAACGAAAGAGAAACAAAAAATACGAAAAGAAACAATGCAGGTGCTTATTTTCTCCATAGACACTATATTTAGCCTAGTTGTATCGGGTTATGGTGGAGATACCTTGTAGTGTGAATAATTTCGTCTCTCTATCATTATTTTTAAAACTTTGTAACTTTTTTATGTATGTTTTCATGGAAGCTGTTTTTATTTTAAGCGTGATTCTTTTAATATAAGCCAAATCAACTTCAGTCTGTCTAACATTGAGGTTCCCAACCTTTTCTGAACCACCATCCCCTTTACAAAGTATACTGTAATTAAAAATATTATCAAATTTAGTAAAGAATTATTTATTACAAATTTTAAAATAAACACAAAATTAATAAGAAATAAAAAAAATAATGAGACGGTTGAGGCTGGTGGCGTTTTAACAATTTGTTAACATCGCTCAATGATTTGCAGTCTTTTACTTTTATTAGAGAGTAACTTTGAATATAAAACTACAAAAGAGCATATGATTCGGTAAGTGGGACCGGAATGGTACCTGCATATGGCCGATTACTGTTTCCGGTTAGGCAGTGGCGTAGGGCAGATGTCTTTTAATGGTATTGGTGAAGTTTCGCCAGTGTTTCAACAAGGAAACGCCGGCAACAATTATAACGGATTAGTTCCAGCAATATAATACTATAAAATTGGTCTGGTTCAGACTCTCCAGATTTAAATATCACTTAAAATGTGTGGAGGGTGCTTTCAAGATGTGTTTATAGTGAATCCAGACAAGTTACAAATATGGAAGATTTGAAAAGTCTGATTCTGGCTGCATATGACCGTCTGCTGTTTCCAGTTAGGCAGTGGCGTAGCGCAATATGAATAAAAACAAGAAACTGATACAAGTTTACAGTTGTTTGAAACAGTAAATTATTAATGTCTGAATGATTGTGGCGTGTTCAAATATTTTTTTTCCTTTATTTGGAAAATATTATATTATTTTTCATTTTATTTTTTTTTATTTAGATATTTAGAAAGTAAATATATTAAACTAGAACATTCTGAAAACAGCTTAATATTTGTGACATAATACTAAAAGGTTTACGTTTACCTTATAACACAAACAGAAGCAAATATATTTTACATAGGGCTAGTTTAGCACTTTTAAGAGATTGCATCCAACATCACATATACACTAAACAACAATTAAAGACTGACATTGATAATACATTACAACAAATATACGAAAAAGTAACTGAAGTAGATTTTAATCACATTTATAATAGCGTCTATTCCAGTTACATATATCACTTCAATATCCAAAAAAATACTTACATTAAGAAATTTAAAAATTTAATTATTGAAAAACATGGAACACATACAAAACACATTAATACACATACAGACAAAAATGTCATTAATAAAACTGTAGCTAACCTTTCAAATAAAATATTATCTGATTCTGAAAAGTATGTACTTTCTAAAGGACTAAATTTTAGCATTACATCGAAAGATGTTCCTTGATGATTAGACCTTATTTCGGCAGTAGAGTCTGTTGCTCAAAAATTATCTTTGGATAGTGCAAATGAATACACAATTAGGTTAAAACTTATCTTAAAAAAACAATTTAAAATCAAATCAAATTTATACTACGAGAAAACGTTAGTTATAGATAAATTAAAAAAAAGACACATCGATTAAAAAATTGCCATCAGACAAAGGTAACGCCACAGTTATTCTGGACACTACAGAATATAATAACAAAATTCAAACTTTAATTGATCAGGGAAATTACCCTAAAATACCTACAGATCCAACTTTAAAAATAGAGAAACACATTTTCACTACATTATATAAACACAAACGTGAATTTACAGATCTAGAAAGATCACAACTTACACCACATTATAATAAACCAACTCCTTTCTATGGTCTACCAAAAATACACAAAACTAATATACCACTTCGCCCTATAGTTAGTAGTATAGATTCCCCATGTTATAAACTAGCAAAATTTTTATGAAACATTTTAAATCCACTTTCGGGTAGAACAAATTCATATATTAAAAATACATGAGATTTTTGAGATAAAATTTCGAACATTAAAGTTACAAACAAAAATTTAATGGTTAGTTTTGAGTGGTGAGTTTATTTACTAATGTACCAGTTGATTAATCACTTTTAATAGTTAGAACGAGATTAGAACATGATACAACACTAAAAGACCGCACTAAATTAAACATAAATACAATTTTGGAATTATTAACTCTGCTTAAAAACCACATATTTTCAATTAGAAAATGATTATAATCAACAAAATTTCGGAATGTCAATGGGTTCTTCTCTTTCTCCTTTGATGAGTAATATCTTTATGGAGGAACTCGAGAATGACATTTTAAATAAATCTCTTAAAAGCCATTAAAATGGCTTAGATATGTAGATGATATTTTTGCTATATGACAACATAGCATTGACGATCTAAATATTTGTTTACAAGATATAAATTCTCGAGAGCCTACAATTAAGTTTACTTTAGAGATGAAAAAGGAGAATAAATTGCCATTCCTCGACACTTTAATATTAAAACAAAACAACACATTAAAAACTACAGTTTACAGAAAACCGACAAACACAGATAGGTATCTCAATTTCTTTTCCAATCACTCAAAATCGGTCAAAATAAGAGTAATTAAAACTTTATATGACAGACCAAAACTTGTTTGGTCTGCCAAACTACCGACAGTGATACAATACAAACAGAAACAAATCACATAAAACACATTTTAATAAAAAACAATTACCCAAAAATTTTTATAGATAAATCGTTTAAAAATTTTGATACTAAACAAAGTTATTAATAACAATAATAATAACTCTCAAACAATTAACCTTATGATTCCTTATATCCGCGGTATTTCTGACACAATTAAAAGAGTAGGAAATAAATACAACATTAGAAAGACATTTAAAACAAAAAGTACTCTTAGATCTCTATTAACAAAGACTAAACCAAACAATATACAACAAAATACCAAAAATGTGGTTTATAAAATTCCCTGCGAATGTGGCAAATTCTATATAGGTGAGACATCTAGACCGTTAGATATTAGAATAAAAGAGGGCGATTTTAATAAATCTAGAATTTGTCAACACGCATAGGAATCGGGTCATAAAATAAATTGGAATAATTCCAAAACGGTATTAAAAGAATCGGTAACAAAATACAGAAGATTAAAAGAAACGGCTATAATTAATTTAAATAAAAATAAATGTATTGCTATGCCTTCGGTAGATTTAAATTCAATATGGTTCCCGATTCTAAAGAATACAATTAAAAACATTTAAATATTTGAATACACATTCAGTACAATACACAATCACACAGTAAACATTACCTATATATATTTTTGGTAGTATGTCACTGTCATGAAAATCTATTGTTGTCAATGTAAGTATCGTTGACATACACAAAAAAATATATTTACTTTCACTCGTTACTTTATATATTACAAATTAATATAATTTATTTTTTAGTTTAGTTTTGAAAACGGGGGAAGAGGAACCTGCGAAACGTTAACGTTGAAAGTTTGCAATTTTTTTTATAACATTTTTATATCTTTAAAATTTTGTTCGTTAGGCAAATTTATTATAAAAAAGAATCACTGAGAAATTTGTCTCCGTTTGGTTTTTTGTTGTTTGCCCAGTGATTCTTTCTTTACATAAGAACAGATATTTTTGATATTTTTTGAGTTTTAGATCGTGGTGAAAAACCCAAATAAAGAAAAAAATAACATCAATTATAATTAACTTCGAAATATTGTGAAAAACTTATCACTAATTTATAGCAAATTATTCGCTTTTTATTTACATTTTTTCTATATTAAGTAAATAATTTCCATAAAATAAACTACTATTTATTTACTACGTAGCACGATATTGCAGTGACGACTCGTGGAATTTTAAAGTTGGAGGGCGGAAAAGAAAATAGTGCTGCTGAAGATTTTTGTTTGCTTTCCCTTTCTTCCTTTTTACTTTTCGTGCTATTGAAATCCTATAAAGGAGGTGAACCAGGAAAACATTAAAATTCACAACCAGACAGCCACAAAATAGTATTGTATAATTTACTGTGAAATTTTCCCGTAAAACTTACCCTATTTTTACATTTTTTTTTAACTTGACTCAAATTCAACACGTGCGTGGGACGACCGTTAGTTTTTAATTCAACTTTCTCCTCCAAATTTAAATTAGTCATTATTAATTGTTTTATATCAGCCACCTTCATATGTGCAATTAAAAGCTTATTATTTTTATTTAAAAAGTACTACTCATTGTGTAGACATGTAGCAAATCCCAAAACAAAACAAGTATTCGTGAGGCAAACGAAATACGCGACGCGAGACATATCAAACACTCCGTACCCGTCAAATCAGCATTTAAAACTAATTACCGATACGCTCGATTGCAGGGAATCTACGTCCAAATCGCATGTTTTAGAAAGCCGTTAAACCTCCGAATTCTGGAATCCAACAAAATATGTAATGCCAACGACGAGAAAAAATGGCGTGGCATACGGTCGTTGAAGGTAAACGTCCAACGAACCATGTAAAAATTGTGGCGAAAGGATGGAATTTTGATCCGCATTATTTGATGTGATGGGTCGACAGACATTCTCCTACATATAGAGATTTGAATTTTTAATAATATCATAAAATGAGATAGAGGAAAGAAACTGAAAGGAAATAAAATATGCTAGGGGTTAACGCACACCAAAAATTCCAATAGAAGTAAGTTATTTGGTTGTGCTTTTAAAATTTTGTTAAGAATAAAAAATGGCAGAAAATAAAGAGCATTATTGACATATTATGCATTTTCATTTTCTAAAAGCCAAAAAGGGTGAAGAGATAATTCAATCTAAAACTCAATCAACTCCTAATGATGCTAACATGGTCACCGAAACGCTCGTTGGAAAGTTTAAAAAAGTTATTTAGTCTTTAGTGGTAAATCTTTTCGAGTTACAATCAAATGACAAAAAGTTTTTCCAAGTACTCGCTGAAATCCTGTCCTTTTGCCAAACGTCAAAACTCTACACACGTATGAAGTACACTTGACATTTGCATTGCAATGCCACCCACTGACAAAAATGGAACGAACTTTTGCATCAATCCAATAATTTTAATTATTACAATATAAGAACAGGTGAATTGATTTTTAAGCATCCACAACAACATTATAATAAAATATTAAATCTTTTTCAACTTAGTAATTTCTCAGCCACATACATTAAACGCAGATCTATATCGTTAGTATTACAAAGGAGTTAAAAAAATCCGAATCCTCTCTATATGGAAACGATTAAAACGATGCAAGAGACAGGTTGACTCGGTCTTTAAGTTCTCTAAAGTCAAGATTATTTGTAATGAACTTAATAAATTCGCTATAATATAGACAAGCCGCAAGCATCTAGTGATAATGGTCTAATTAGCTTTAACACATGGATAAAACAAGTTTTTACTCTGATTCGTTTGAAAACGAGAATAATAAGATATAAAGAGTTAGAGGAATGCCAGTGTGGACGTTGAAATTGCCGTGGCAATTATTGATAGAAGGGTCTGATTCTCCTTTAGATATTTGTGCTAAGTAAGTGGTAATTGAATGAATTTAATTGACCGTAAATTATTATCGTTATCATTATAATTATTAAATGTTTAATGAAATACTTTTCTTGTCTAATTTCCACTTTATTATTTGTATAAAGGGTTGTTCAATAAGAGTATCAGAACTTTAAAACGGCGAACAATGATAACTACAAGTGATAATCCGATAATTTTTACTTTATCTTGTTTTAAGATGTACTTTAGGCTTTGGATGGATGAAAAATGTTTCTTCTTCATCAGAAAGTCGATGTAGGTTTAATTCTTCAGCATCTCTTCATCCTCTGTTATCGTACCATCGAGTCTTTCTGTTACCCCCTATTCGTCCCTCCATCATTCCCCTTGGTATTCGGATTTCTAGTATAGTCGCTACGTACTTAAACCACCTCAACCCCCATATGGTCTAGAATAAACAGAAGGAGAAGCCATAGACAGCATTTAGCCAGCCTATCGACTCTATAGTCGACTCTATATCGAAGTCTATCGACTGTATAGTGAAATTATATATGGAAAATAATTTGCGATTCTCGTAGAAAATTTATGAGGGAAGGAGAGAAGGTATTGGAGAAAATAAGAGATAAACTATTTGGGAGAATGAACCTCTGTCTGAGTGTAGAGAGGCATTGCACTCAGCCAGTACGTGTCGAACCGTCAAAATAATCCTCACCTTTTAACAGATGATCGTGAGAAAAAAAAAAGAAAGTTTGCAAAAGTCACTCAGTAAGTCCCAATCAAAATGAAGAAGAAGAAGCATCCCGATAGTTATATAAAGGATCAACTGGAAGATCTTCCTTGAAAACAAATTTAGCCTTACTACCCGCTAGTTCATTGCCCTTTATTCCGGAATGACTGGGTATCCACATGAGCCTAATGTTTAAGCCACAATCCACGGCCTCTTTTATTGGATATATAATCTCAATGGCAAGGGGGGGAGGAGGAGGAATTTTGCAAGGAATTCAGAGCATTAAGCAAATCTGCTCAGATTAACGAATCAGAAGGTGATAGGAAGAGGATGTATTTAAGGAAGTTTCTGATAGCAATGCCCTCAGCTATAAGAATACTGTTCCAGGGATGTAGCCGGAAGGCAGAGCAATATTCTTAATGATCAAACGCACCGTTTACACCATGTTCAGATTTAGAACTATCTGTAAAAATGATCCCAACCGGAGCCAGATCTGTTACGATATTAGGAAATATTAGGGCAGAAGGGGGAGTATAATTTGGAGCACAAGGTGGTAATTGTTAGGGGGAAGTCTCAGATCTGGCAAGAAAGGAAAAAGTGACTAGAGCGGAGTACTAGATAATATTTGGGAAACACAGTGGGGGAAAGGTGCAATGTATCTAAGGCTAAGAGCGTATATCAGTAAAAGTGCAAGACGTCCCAATTTAAGGGGAATTAATGCTGCAGCACACTGGAGATTGTGAATGGGGCTGCTTCTGAAAGCTCCTAATAATAATCTCAGAGTCGAGTTTTGGATTAATTCCAGTCTCCTTATGTATGCATTTGGAGCAGACATGTATACTATTCATCCATAGTGCAATTTTGACCTGATAATAGCATGGTAAATATGAAGTACAGTGGATTGTAAGCAACCTCATTTAGGATAAGAGATCCTTTTCAGTATGAAAATATCACGCAAGAGCCGAGTGCGTAAATAGGATATATGATCTTTCCAATTTAGGCGATCAAAAGTAAGCCCAAGTAAGAACTTCAAGCGGGGGCTAGAAGGTATGTGCGAATTTACAAAGGAAAGGAAGTGGAGAGACGTCTTTATCTGCAAAAATAAACCACTGAGGATTTATTAGAGGACAAAGAAAAACCAAAATGAGCGGACTATCGGGATAGTGAATTAAGGGAACATTGAATATTTATGTCACAGACTCTTGAGCTTAGCGAAGAATAGTATATCATAATGTCATCCGTGTAAAGTCTGTAAGACACCGGTTGGGGAATATATGTCCTGATATTGTTTATTGCAATATTAAATAGTGTAGGGCTGAACACACTAAATAAAATTTTGATCTAATTGTTTGAGTTAGTAGTTATTCCTGATCCTCCAATGTCCATTATCTTTCACAGCACTAAAAATTTTCTACGAAATATTGCAAGCATATCTTGTCTTTCTTTGTGAGAATCCAATTATGAATGACTACTAGCCTAATGAGTATTTTATAGATATTAACTTTCGTGTCCCCTTTCTATAAGTTTAGATCTTAGGACTTCAAAGACTAAGTACTTTTGTTATGATTGTCTTCTCTAAGCATATCTTCTTATATTGCTCCTGCCTATCTTTGGTTTGTCCCTATTCTGTTACCACCTATTCGCCGCTCCATAATTTTCCTTGGTATTCGGTTCTGACATTTTTGTCAATATCCAAATCTTTGTACAATTACTTGAGTTCGAAGTTATACCTGATCCTTCTAATTCCACTGTCATTCACAGCACCAAGTATTCTTCTTTCAAATACTGCAGGGCATCATTTTCTTGGTGTGGGACCACGTCTCCCAGCCTTAAATGCCTACTAGCCAATTTAACGTTTTATTGATCCTAACTTCTGTGCTAATTTAAATAAGTTTTGATCTTAGGGCAGAATGCAGGAATGAGTTACTTTGCAACCCTTCATAATGTTATTTCTGATATCTCCTGTGATGTAGTTTTCGCTTAGTTTGCTTCCCAGATAAGTACATTTATTCGTAACTTTACTGTATTGATCGTCGATCATCCAGTTTTGTTCTCTTTTCCATTACCTGTATTTCGTCTATATTTATTTTTAGACTAGCTCTTTTAGCTTTCACCTTTATTTCATCATAGGTCTCCCTTAATTATCTTCTCAATTGTGTTAATATGTTTAAACTATTTTTATTTCTTTAACTATTAGCCAACTTTATATTGCCAGTAGTCCTTTCATTGAAGATAATCCGAAAGAGCGGTGTGTAAGTATTGATGATTTCACTGTACTCCTATGGAGATTTATTTTTGCAGATAATATTCCATGCCGTTCTTCGTTCTCTTCGAAATATAAGCTGACAGATTTGGGTTGTCAATTTGTTGAGTTACCCGCGCGGTCTCCTGACCTAAACCCTATTGAAAATTACTGGTAATGCCTCTCTGGACCAATGTATAGATAGACAGGTTACAATTAGAATTCTGAGAATTAGAAAATGAGTTTTTGAAGCAGTCCAACGTTTGAAAATGGACCAGTGTCAGTAAGGAACCTGTGCGCGTTTGTGAACTTAGGATTGCTCAAGACAATTGATTAAAAAGTTATAACCATTACTAATTATAACAGTCTAATTTTCTGGTTCAAGATATTTCGTTGTCCTTCGGCAAAATGTTAATTGCCGATAATAACGTATTAGTACAATAAACATAAATAAATTTCTATACTTACAATAAACTTCTATACGTACAATAACATTCTAACACATTCTAATACGTACAATAAAAATTCTAACTTAATTTTAATTATATATTTTATTCGGTTTCGCTCTCACTATCACTTTGATCTAGATTAATAATAAGTGGTTCTATATTATTAGTAAATGATACATAGGAATCTTCTATTATAATAACATGGTTAATCGAATTTATCCAACTTTCTTTGGGTATACCATTTACAACTTTCCTAATTATTATTGCAGCACTTGCACTTAGAGTCAGAGAAATCTTTTCTGCTCTAACATTGGATTTTACCTGATGCCACATATGCTCAATTTGATTAAAAATGCAGTAATACGAGGGAAGGCGTAAAATCGTATGTCCTATATCGGAACCAATGGTATATATATATATATATATATATATATATATATATATATATATATATATATATATATATATATATATATATATATATATATATATATATATATATATATATCCATCCTTTTGCTGGCGTCTCATGTGTATTGAACCATGTTTCATCAAAGTAGATAATGGGACGATTTTCTAATCTGTATTTTTTTTATAAAGTTTAAATAGTCAAACCGCCATCGTCGCAGTCGTTATGATTCCATTAATATATTTCTTTTAATAATGATCCTATCCGGATCCGGAGGCTAGTTCTGCTGCGAAGAATGTTGGTTTCATCTTTCCTTAGTCGCTGTTGCAATGAATGTAATGCACGCACAGTTTGCTCTTCATACATAGCATAAATTTTGCTTCGAATTAAGTTTTTGTCGTTTTCGTCAACAGATTTGCTTTTACCAGAATCACTACGAACTTTTTTGGCTTTAATTGGCTTCGTCACAATATCTTTAACTGTAGACAACGGCATTTTCGTTAATCAAGTCGTTTCTGCTGCGGCTGCATTTACATTAAGTCCCCTATTCAATAAAGAAACATACACATTTTTAATAATTTGCTTAGCAATGGACGATAAATGTTTTCTTTTAAAATTAGCCCAATCGGAGGCACAGTGATCACTATGTTGTCAAGAACGTCACATTTTTAGCACATTTGGAAGAATAAAAATACGATCGAAGTTGTAGAACTCCACTGTTTAAGCAAAGAATGCGAACTAAACTAAAATATTTCGAAACTGCTAAACCAGATATAAAATTAATTTTATCTTTTTACCTGTTACTTTATTAGGCCCGGCCCTGTTTACTTTTTTACAACATTACCGGGTTTCGTTACGATAGGAGTTGTTACTGGAACCACACTATACTGGTAACTAGTAAATTAATGTCGTGGTATTATTTATTTAACTTGGTAATAAACTTTAGCATAACACTTTAGATAAACTATCAATTTTTTATGAATAAATTAGTAATATACTTTATTTTGGCTAAGGGTGACATTATTATTTTCGGTAGTATAATTATAAATATTTCAAATTTTTGACGATCTTCTAAAATTTCTCTCATCTATAGCACATATTTCGAAAATAATTTTACAACGTTTTCCATTTTTTATAAGTGACTATTAACGATCAAACGAATGTGTCTCCTACAAAATCCTTTATACTTGGAAGGTATGTCATTAAGGTACTATGTTACTTGTGGTACTAATCATGTACCTAATCAAGTGACCTCAAATTGAGCAAGATTACATAAAGGTGGAGCTTTATCGGTTCGTATGTTTGACAAAGTTTACTGTTTCTGTTTACATGCTATTACCTAGTGACACCAAACTCCATATAGATTTACGTATAATTTTTTTTTAAGCTATGAATAAATATTATTTTATTTTGAAATTTTTCATTTTAATTAACCTGTGAATGTAGATACAGAGCCTTCGTTTAATTCCCAAATCCACGTGTCCTATAAATGTGGACAACTAACATAAGTTGGTAATGATTAATATGAAATTATTGATTTTCTTTTTTTCAATTTTTATAAATAATATTTTTCTTGAAATTACCAGGTATGTTAATATGAAACCGGAATTTTTGTCTAGAATATACAGCTTTATTGTATGAAAATGACAAAACATAGTTTATTTGAAGTACTACCGATTCCTAGCTCTACATTTTTTCCACTTCTCTGACGATTTGTGGATGGCATGACAAAAAAACTGTTCCTCCTGTGAGGTAAAGCAATCATCGCGCCATTTTCGTAAGAAGTGAAGCGCTGCTCAGCAGGTACGTGTCCCATCGATGTAAATTAGCAGTAATCGGGCGAGCCAAGTCTGGTGAGTAAGCCGCATGCGAAAATATTTCCCAACTAAACGCCTCAATCGTCCCCTTGCCCAGTCACACATCACAAAGCATCAAAGTTCACGCAATGCTTGATTAAAATCGATTATTTGTTGTCGGTAGCGTTCAGTATTAACGGTTTCGCTAGGTTTTAGCAGCTTGTGATAGATCAGACCCATCAGATCCAAATACAGGGTATTATCTTCCGTCCATAGCAATTTTGCCTTGCAGTCGATGTCGATTGTTCGCCTGGAGTTACCCATGATCTTTTACACTTATGATTCTCAAAATATAGCCAGTTTTCATTGCCAGTCACAATTCGATAGATAAATGACTTCCTTTTGTACCTGGCGAGCAGCATTTTGCAAGTGGTTTTTCGGTTTTCATTGCTGTCTATCATCCAGTTCATGTGTAACTCATTTTCCCATCTTCTGATTCTTTCCCATGACTTTCAAAAAGAATAGAGGCAGCTTTTCGGGTCATATTTAATTGATCCGCGAGCTTTTGTTGCGTTTGAGCGTCATCCTTATCCAACGATACTTTTCGGTGGCTTCCACGTTCTTCTCACGTCAAAATCGCCACTTTTGAATTTTTTGAACCACTCAAAGCACTGTGATTATCCACGAGCATGCTCACCGTAAGCTTCGATAAGCATTCGATGTGATTCTGCAACAGTTTTCTTCAAATGGTAACAGAAAATCAATGCTGTCGGCAAATTGTAGTTTCGCGGCACAAAATTTGACATGTTCAACGACATTACAAATTATCCTGTTGTATAAAATGGCGCCAATGACAAGGTTTGACGGTAACTACAATGACAGTTAGGGCCATCCATGGGCAAATTCCAGTTTCGTATTAACAGAGCTGGTATATGTCCATATAAATAAAAATTCCGCACAGGACTGTGCGCCGGATGGCTCATCAATTCGATGCTTCGACCGATCAAATATTGAATTGTTCGGTCCGATGTGTGAAAGCTCGCGTTGTAACGGTGAAGAATGATCCTGCGACACAGGGTGTTTTTTCTTATTTCTTCAAATACTTTTGGGAAACAAATGGGGCTTTTGATGCACCACGATTGTATTTTTTGACCATTTCTTTGCACCAATCGACACGAGCCTTTTTGTGTGATTGTCAAATTATACAGGATCCAATGCGCACAAATCTTTTTCATGGATAAATGTTCTTGTAAAATCTTCTGTATGCTGGTGATATTAATCCCCAAGAATAACTCAATATAACGGTATGTCACATGACGATCTTGCTTTATCAGTTCGCGCACAGTATCGATGTTTCCTGGCACAACAACCGATTTTGGGTGACCTTCTTTAAATTCGTCCGTGGGCGAACGCCGGTCACGATTGAATTCATTAAACCAGTGACATACAGTGGTTTTAGATGGTGCTTCATGCCAAAAGTCGAAGGGAGTTGCTCGATTCACTGTTGTTGAAATCGCTGTTGTTAAGTCGTAGTAAATCACCGCTCGAAAATTCTTTTAGGAGTTAACTGAGTTTTTGAGTGAAATAAAATATCATTAAACTACACAGTCATCAAAAAATAAATAGTGTGCGATCGACAAAACGTGCCGGAGCGTGATACATAACCGGAACGTGATACATAAATAGCAACCCTCGTACGGAATCCAAAAACACGTAAATCATGGGTTAATCCTGAGGGGCCATCAACCAGTATGGTAAAAATAAAGGTTCACCTCAAATACGTGTTGCTGTGTATTTGTTGGGATTAGCTGGGCGTAATGCATTATGAGTTGCATGACCAATCTGATCAGACAGTTGCTGCAGACCATTGTCAAATGCAACTAAATCGAATTAGTGATACTTTAGTGTCTAGTGCTGATTTTTTTCATAAATAAATGTCAGGTAGGTATAAAAAAAGGCCGATAATTAAATTGAGAACAAAAATCGTAAAGTTTAAGTTAGGTTAAAAGTCGAATTAACCTGGTAAAAGGTCATTCAGAGGTCACAAAAGACAAATATCAAATTTAATAGTTCTAATTTATTCTGTATATTAATTCAATTATATTTCTTTACATTCTAAAAAGCAAAACGGTTTTTTTACGAATACATTATCCGAACAAAAAAAATATAGTGTTAAAATACTGAAGATCTAAATAGAGCTGAAGTAAAATGCAGGAATGCCTGTTGAAAGGTTCGACATTCTTTTTGGTTTACGATGGAGACTTGTCAGGTAATCACAAAGCTATTAAATAGCTGATTAGATACAGAGATTAGATGGCTTTTTTCGACAGGTGATGTTAAGTATGTGAATGGTTCTTGTGGACTTGTCATAAAAGCAGTTTTCCTTCGTTTAACACTCATAAACGTTTTGACAGGACGATAAAAGAATAAATCCTAATACGAACGAACGATATGTGTGACAGTTTAGCGATCAAAAGTAGAAAGCATGATTAAAAGTACTACTTAAGAGAACTAGGCTAAAGGAACATCTAATATAAAAGAACAAAAAAATACACATGTTCTTGGAAATCATTATATACTTTATAAAATGTCCGTTAATAATAATGTATGATTAATAAAACTGATTGATATTTTATGTCATAATATAACGTCCCCTTTCAATTAAAAATGAAAATGAATAAAATGTAATGTGTTTGTGTTATGACGTGTTCATATATTTTTTCTTTTATTGGGTTGTTCGCCAAGAACTAAAACTCAAAAAAATATCAAGAATATCTGTTCTTATGTAAATAAAATAATCACTGGGTAAAAAAATAAAACAGAGACAAATTTCTGTGATTTATAAAGGGTATTCCATTAAGAGGTTTCGAATGTTGGTAACGAATACAAGAAACGTTTCATAACATACCTGAAAGTTATTTATGGCAGTGCGAAGCTCGATAGTGTACGATTATACGTGGAATACAACATCTGCCAAATGACCACCACGACTTCTCTGGCAGCTCACAATTCTTTTGTTGAAATTCTCGATTACTGCTGAACACATTTGCGGAGTTATCTCACGAAATATTCGCCTAATTTCTTCTTTCAACTATTGAACGGTTTGCGGATTATTTTCGTAAACTTTGCTCTTCACATAGCCCCACAAAAAATAGTCTAGCGGCGTCAAGTCGCATGACCTTGGTGGCCAATTTACGTCCCCATTCCGGGAGATCTCTCTCCGCAAATGTGTTCAGCAGTAATCGAGAATTTCAACAAAAGAATTGTGAGCTGCCAGAGAAGTCGTGGCGGTCATTTGACAGATGTTGTATTCCACGTATAATTGTACACTATCCAGCTTCGCACTGTCATAAATAACATTCAGGTATGTTATGAAACGTTTCTTTTATTCGTTACCAACATTCGAAACCTATTAATGGAATACCCGTTATTAAGTTTTTCTTTTACTCGTTTACGTAATCATAATTTTATTACAACTCTTACTGGTACCAAGTAAAACTCGACACCAAATGACCAAGATGTGTAAAATTGATTTATTATTTTGGAAACAAAAAATTACAATGAACCAATTGCCTGCAAAAGTAATTTAAAAACAAAAAGAACAACTTTCAATAAAACTAATAAACAGTAGTTCCTGCGTGGGTCTGTATCCATGCCTGTAGACGCATTTGGCATGCTGTCGGCTAAATAATCGATTGGGGCTTGTGGAATTATCTCCCATTCTTAACGAGCAGCATCTTATCATCAGCAGGATAAGAGGTGGATTGTTTCGTTTCTTGATGCAGGTTTTCAGAATGTCCCAGGCATGTTCAATGACATTCATTTCAGGTGAATTTGCTGGTCACCCAAACTTGGGTATTCCCTCCTCTTCAAGAACATTTTGTACTGCTGCTGTTCGATGAGGAGGTGAGTTATTATCTATGAAAATAAATCCGTCGTCCACGGCGCATCGGAATAAACGCACAATAGGATTTAAAACTTTCTCGATGTACACATCATCAATGACCCTTCTATCCAGGACAAGTAGAGCTGTCTCGTAATACTACCCCAAAACCTGCCGGTGTTGTGAAGCCATTGTACATTATTTTATACTATTTTTGGGGCGATCCTTTATATCATTTGTCTCTTAGAATTTTTTATCAATTTTCGATACAGCCCTTTAGGAAACACCTACAATTTCAGCGATATCACTTTGATTAAAGCCCTGGTGTAACAAAGCAATTACTCTTGATCTGTTAAAATGAGATATTATGTTTCTAGGCATTTTTAAATGGATTGATTGAAAGGGGGGGGGGGGGGGGGGTGTTCAGTATTAGTAACTCCATATCAGCATCACATATTTTTTTTCGTGCGAAAATGTCAAGTTTTGTGCCGAATAAGAGTCATTTGCCATAACTTTTGATTTACTTCTTCAATTTGAAGAAATCTAAAGCTGAGGGGTATCAATTGCTTGTAGAAGCATATAGTGAGGCTGCTTTAAGTGAGAAAAGTTGTTCTGAGTGGTTTCAAATGTTTAAAAACGGTGAGTTTGACGTGAAAGGTAAAGAACGCGGCGGAAGGCCGAAAGTGTACGAAGACATAGAACTGGAAGTATTATTGAAGAAAGATTCATCGCAAATGCAAAAAGAACTTGCACTTACATTAGAAGTGACTCAATAAGCAATTTCACATCGTTTAAAATGATTCAATAACAAGGAAATTGTGTTCCATATGAACAGAAGCCGAGAGGTGTTGAATGCCGATTTTACATGAGTGAAATGCTGCTTTCTAAGGCATAAAAAAGGGTTTTTTTGCATCGTATAGCCACTTGTGATGAAAAATGGATCCACTACGATAGCCCAAAGAAGAGCGATAGCCCAATCTACGATAGCCCAATCATGGAGACCACCTGGCCATGCTTCAACATTGACAGCCAAACAGAATATTCATGGTGGGATCAGCTTGTTGTCGTATATTATGAAGCACTTAATTGGGAAGTCCTACCCCACCCGCCGTATTCACCAGACATTGCCCCATCCGATTATCACTTGTTCCAGTTCAGAACACATGGTCTGTCTGAGCAGCGCTTTACATCATATGAAGATATCAAAATTGCATAGTCAGTCGATTCGTGGATAACCTCAAAAGATCCGACGTGGTGTCCGAATATTGCCAGAAAGATGAGAAAAAGTCGTGGCTAGTGACGAACAATACTTTGAATAAAACGTAATGTACCGTTCTTTCACTATAAATTCCAAAATTTTGACAGAATATGGTGGAGGAAACTTATTTTACTCTTTTTAAATATCCAAACTTTTGGACATATGATCATGTAGAATGGCAGAAAACAGCTAACGGAGGTACGGTAAGAAACAAAGCAACCGGGAAAAATTATAGAATAAGGTCGAGAAAAAGGTATATTGAAGGGATTGTTTGTTTGTTTTGTTTAAGCCAAGTCAGCGCTCCAGGCGTTAGTTAGTGGTTATCAATAAATGAAGAGCAGAGATTCTGGACACTAGCGATCAAACAAAGTTGAGTTAAATGCTGGATTTCATGGAGGCAGAAACTTAGGAAACATGGCTTTTGTTTTGACTGCTTTATGGGGTTATATGACACATAGAGTATAAGGGACAATGAACTGACAGAACAAAAACAATATGACTAGATTTATTTATTTATGAACGACAAACACCTGCAAGATAACTTGATTATACGGGACAAAGAACTATTAAATGACTAGATATAAAGGAGTTTGTTATCATTTCAAAAGTGAGATTCTGGAATAAAATCCAGAGTCCTTTAGGAAATGTATTATAATTTAGGAAGTTTTTCGACAATCGATGGAGTGAATAAGTCTTCTAAGGAGCTTGAATGGATTGAACAAGGAGGGGAAAGTAGATGGATAGAGTGGAAAGGTATAAAAAAAATGATACATTTCAATTCTTTTACCGAAACTTTTGGTGTGAATTACTAAATTCAACACTAAACTCCAGTTCACGTTAACTTCTCGACCATCATCAGGATATGATACTATCTCCTGATGATGCTAAAATGGTTAGCGAAACTCGCGTTGAAAGGATAAAAAAAGTCAGTTTGTGTTTCGTGGTGTAAATCTGAGTTGGGTATAAAATATTATTATAAAAATTTAATTCAACTTAATTTTTAGAGCCTACACACTGTCAGGGAATATAGCAAGTGCTACCAACATAAAAAATTCATTTTGTTTCAGGTTATTTCTAAGCAGATTCTTTCACTTTGATGAGACCATCGAGCGTTCACGAGAGTTCTATTATAAATGCGACGTGAAATTTCTAACTCAATAAAATTGGACACGATTTATAAATGTTTCATGCCAGATTTTCGACTTAATAAGGAAAGCCAACTGAGAAATATGGTAATTAATGGCATGCAAGGCGCGATCGACGAGAATGAAGATGTCAAATCCGAACGTGGCAAACCCAACACGACATCAGTTTCTTTATTTGGCTCGATTTACCGTTTCTTAATGATACCGATTCTAATCCAGGCATAATCAATCATATTTCGAGGTATAGAAGCTGTTTCGTGGTGTTAATTGAATTATACCATTTGTGTAAGAACATTATCATTAACGTATTTTAACGATTAGATATGTGTATTTCTAAGTTTAAAAGGTTGAAGAAATTATGATTACATTCAAATTCGTTGTACGAATAGTTAAAGTTTTGTCAGAGATGTTGTGGAAACATCTGTGACAGGATTTTTTTGGAATTGCACTCAGGACCAGGAACAAATTATTTTTTTGCTCATGCTATAAAACCAGGAAGTGAGCCTAGCAGTCTCACCTTGGTGAAAAATTGCTATGAAAGGTGCTGCGAGATGTGCAGAGAGAGTCACGAGACTGATTCTTTATATATATATATATATATATATATATATATATATATATATATATATATATATATATATATACTTTATATATATATATATATATATATATATATATATATATATATATATATATATATATATATATATATATATATATATATATATATATATATATATACTTTATATATATATATATATATATATATATATATATATATATATATATATATATATATATATATATTTATATATATATACTTTATATATATATATATATATATATATATATATATATATATATATATATATATATTTATATATATATACTTTATATATATATATATATATATATATATATATTTATATATATATACTTTATATATATATATATATATATATATATATATATATATATATATATATATATATATATATATATATATATATATATATATATATATATATATATATATATATACAGGGTGTCCACTAATTAATGGTACACAGCAAGACTGCAAATTTGCTGACTAAAAATATTGCGATTTAAGGTTGCTTACTTTAGTTCAAAACTTAATGTAACCAAGATACAGGGAGAGTTAAGGTTATAATTTTATTTTCAATTTTCATCAATAACTTTCTTAAATAGTATCTCTCTTCAACGAAATTTAGTAGTGGGGAGTTTTTTAAGATAAGACATTTAAATTTCTCGAAAATTCTTATGTAAATTGTAGAGGGCGCTGTCTGTGACACTTTTCTTCGTTTGAAAGGTCACAACTTTTTTGCGCATTAGTGTAGTCGCATTTTTAATGAAAATATTATTGTATCCACTTTTTTACGTAAAGAAGGTATACCACCTTGTAAATGTCGCACCGAATTACCGTTTTCCGGATATCAAAAAATTCAAATCACCATACCTTTTTGCCAGATCGAATGCTACGCCATCACACTCATTAAGTGCGACGGGCGACCTAGGACGCGCCACTTATTTTTGACACCACTTGACACGCGAGCCAAGGGGTTAGCGCGTTAGTTGAATTATGGAAGTCGAAGAGTTGGCAGGAAAAACCCTACTTCACCTCGTGAAACGGAAATAATAAAAAAAATGCAAATGAAATATGTTTACTTGGTATAGAACATACAAAAACCAACATCTCATATAACAGAGCGCTGTTGAACTTGTTGAAAAAATAAATACTTTCACATCAAACAATTTCATTCAGGTGTCCGTTTCGTAAAACGTGTGACAGGCTGATTAGAAAACCATAGCCAACTGGGTAACGGTGATTTGATGAGTCGCAGCAGAGTCGCCGATGGTCAACCTGGCCGCGCCACCCCGTGAGAACGCCCCGTTTAAACTATCTTGATCATTGGGTCGCGCTACCCAAATCGGCTCGTCTTTCGCGTACAGTCTCAGGTTCGATTGATTTACAAATGTCGATCTAGTTAAAGGTGCAGGTTGAAGGAGGTCAAGGAGGTCACATAAAACGATAATCAGAAAGTGGTAGCTTCAGCCAGGGAAAAGTTTCTTCTAATATTTTTGTATTATAAAATATTAAATCATCACCTTAATTCTCGACCATTTTTGACTTTTGACAAAAACTGACAACCTCAAAAAAGGCCGAGAATAAAGTCCAAGAGTACATGATCGACGCAATTGTTTTTATCTGGAAAAAAATAGTCCGATGCCCTATTAACTCTCATATTAACCTGATTTGATACCATGTGACTTTTATCTCTAAAGATGAGTTTCAATTAAAGTGCGTCGAGAATATTTTGAATAAAAAATAATGAAAATGATTTGCATCATTGTGATTTTTTATTTCTGATAGACTGTGTATAAACAAAAACGATACATTTTGAATCAGTTTGATTATTCTCTCGCTATGCTAAGCACATCAAAACTGAAGCAATGAACAATGAATTAATCAAGCCAAGTTATAATAACATGTAATTACCTAATCTAACCGTTTAATAAACTATTTAAATAATTGGTTTGTTGTAATTATGGGCCTCCAGAACGAAAGAAAATAAAAAAAGCATCCGTCGACCATGTGAAAGGGTACGCCGGTGGGTGTGAAGTGGTCGGCTAATAGAAAATTTATAAAGTAAACACTTTCCGAAAGAGCGAAAAAAGTACAGGTAATTATAATAAAGCGGGTAATAACCGAGGAAATGTACTTTAGTAAAAAATGTCGATTGCGGAAAGAATCTGAATGTAACTACTACAGGTACTAAACATGGTTTTTGTTTTGTCGATCAGTTTCTTCCAGCAAACCGGTAATATGTTAGGACAAGCAATTAGAAGTTACATGAAAACATAAATGGAGAAAGTAAAGTAGTATGGGCTTCATCATCATACGTTTTATTGCCTCAACAGGCTAATATATCGAGCCTTCATTTAATTCCGAAACACACGCGACTTATAAATAAGTGGATCGGTGTCATACTTGCCTAACCAACACATAATTAAATTTCGCGCTTTTGTGTTCTTTCAGCTCAAAAAGGCTGATCAACATTATGATCGAATTTAGCCAGTCCAACAGCTTTGCTCCCGCCGTTTTTATCAAGGCTTTATTTTAAAAAACTGGGTTATACATTTATGATTCAAAGTATTGTCCATCGTTGGCCACTACTTTCCCTCATCTTTCAGACAGCATTCCAATCCCGCGTTGAAAAAACTGGACATCTTTTAAGGCGATCTACGAATCGATCCAATTTTTAACTTCTTCATAAGGCCGGAAGTATTGGTCAGCCAGGCCGTGTGCCATAGATCGAAACAGGTGATAGTCAGAAGGGGCAATGTCTCAGAAATGGCAATGTCAGAAAGGTCAATTCACAAAAAGTTGAATACCTTTAAGGTATGTTCACACTTGTCTACACAGATTGTCAGTGACATTGAGCTCCTCAATCTTCGCCTCCAACAGAATCGATCTCCAGCAGCTCTTTTTACATTATTCTGCTACTGCGTCTTTGGTCTGCCCCTGTTTCTGTTACCTCTTATTCATCCCTACATGATTCTCATTAGTATTCGGCTTTCTAGCAGGTTTAAAGGTGAAGCGATATTCACTTGTTGCAGAATGAATATAAATTATTGCAAGATCCTTTGAAAATGGAGAAAAATATTTTTGGTGACTGGATCTGTGTCTACGAGTCTAGCTCATCTGAGTCGCTGAAATGAGTCGACTCATCTGAGTCGAAATCATCTGAGTCGCTGAAATTCAACATTAATTGTAATAATCAAATGGTGTTTGATCGTGCTCATCAAAACTTTGAAGAAAATAATTCTATACTGAATGATAAGTCTCCCGATAGAGAAAAAAACTATACGTACGCTGGCAAAACTGTATAGATGATGATAATACCCAATAAGACTATAAATATTGCAAAAAAAATATTATGGGATAAAATTTTATAATAACGTTATAAAATTTTATTATTTAATCGCGACAATTTATTCATTATCTACTCGATTCATGAATGAAAATTTTGCGTTGGTTTCTTTTTTCGTCGCCGTTATAAAGTATGTAGTTAAAACGCCTCTAAGTACCAGCCCATAGAATGTAGATTAAGCAAGGCAGTATTGCGGAGCTATAATAAAGGAAGTACCTGATTAAGAAAGCAACAGGTGCGAGTAGTAACTAGGTGCCGGTCATAATAAAAGATGGCAACATGATTGTGCTCGTGTAAGCAGCCAGCGTTTTCAAAAATAATTAAGCGCAAGAAAAGATAAATTGCTACCCTGTATTTGCGATCTTTGGTGCTGATAATCTCGCTGAGATTTCGATATAACCGCTGATGGTGGAGTGATTCTGCTTCGACCAGTAGCGATTTAAAAAATCACTCGTTTTGATTTAATCCTGAATTATGTAGTAATATTTCTAGTTTGTTCGTATTCATTTTCAATATTTTCAGCATCTCATTCCTCTAGGCGTATTTACAGTCCCTTGTATTGATAACAAATCCAATCGTCTTGTTGCGTCTGCTTCTTCAAAAATTATACAGGTATTTATAAAATGCAGATACATACTACTAATAAAAGGATGAGTTAAAGAAGGCTTGGAGGTGAAGCAGTATTTACTTGGTGCAGAAGAATAAATTTTTGGTAACTGGATCTGTGGGTTACTCTAGAAGACGAGATAGACCACGAATAGCAAGATTACCCACCATAATAGAGGACATGGAAATTAGAATAAGAAATGTGTTTATGAATATTAATGAGGCAATGTTCATTACTGTCAATAGTTCGTTTGAACTGAATGGTAGTTATATTGAACATCTAATTAAATGATTGCAGTTACTTCGTCTTTATAAATGTTTGCGCTTAACCTGTCTTATTAAAAACTAAATATTTTTGACGTTTTGTTTACTATAAAAATAAGTTTTGTTACTCTATAATAATTGCGTTCTAATCAAATCAATTCTCTATTGGAACCTTTGGTGTAAAACACTAAACTTGAAGAGATTTACCACTAAACACCAAGCCACTTTTTTGAACCGCCCGACGCACGTTTCGTTAACCATGTTAGCATCATCAGGAGATGATTTAATCTCATTTCCTGATGATGCTAACATGGTTAGCAAAACGTGCGTTGAGCAGTTCAAAAAAAGTGACTTGATGTTTAGTGGTAAATTTCTTCAAGTTTAGTTCTAATCAAATATTAAAATATGTTATGGCCTAAATTCTTAACATTATAATGACTTATCATGAATTTATTCATACATTTAATAATAATAATAAATAAATAAAACTATGACAGATAGGTATAGAACATGTTCAACAAGAATAAAAGTATTTTGTTACTGTACTAGTGTAAAACTGGAACGATACAGAAAAGATTAGCATGGCCCCTGCGCAAGGATGACACGCAAAATCGTGATGCTAAGGGAGAAATACTGAAGGCCAAGAGGAATTCATGGGCGACGATTATCACCTCCCTTGATTATAGGTCATCATGCTCGGATTTCTGGAACAAGGTCAGACGGCTTAAAGGCTTGTCAACAAGACACATAAATGGCATTTTGGATAATGGCAACTGGCTGTCTAACAGAACTGACATTGTTGACTGTTTTGCCAGACATTTTTGTTTTATATCGAGCAATCTAAACCTCGCTCCTGGTTTTCTTACACTCAAAACGCAACTTGAGCTCCCTTTAAATCTAAATGATATCGATTATTCCCCTATAAATATGCCCTTTTCGCTTTCGGAGCTCAGATTTGCCCTATCAAAATGTCGACCAACTGCCCCCGGTCCTGACGAGGTTCTTATTCCACAAATCTTAAGTTTGCCAGATCATGCTCTAGTATTTCTTCCCACTCTATACAATGACCTATGGACTAATAGACTCTTTCCTGACTCTTGGAGGCACTCCATTCTTATTCCCTTGCATAAAAAAGACAAACCCGCCTCTTCACCGTCCAGTTATATACCTGTAACATTGACCAACCATATGTGTAAGGTAATGAAGAGGATGGTACTTCGGCGTCTTGGTATTTAGAGCATTATAAGATACTGGCCAAAAATCAATTCGGTTTCAGGCCTGGTAGATCCACTACAGACCATCTGATTGCTCTGGAGATGGACATTTGGGACACATTCTCCAGGGGTCATCATCTCCTTGCCGTATCTTTGGACCTCAAATGAGCATTTGATACTGTCTGGAAATACAATAAAATCAAAACTCTTCATGGGCTAAACATAAGGGGAAATGTCCTCTTCTTTATCAAGAATTTTCTATCTAATAGGACTTGTTCTGTTAGGCTAGATAATACTGTCTCCAGTAAATATACTCTAGAAAACGGTGTCCCACAAGGTTCAGTCCATAGCCCGATTCTCTTCAATGTAGCTATTAACAACATAAGGAGCCACATTAGCTCCGATATCAAATATAAGCTATACGCGGACGATATTTTGATATACCTTTCATACTCCACTCCGGGAATCGCGGAAAGGAAAATCCAGGGCTGTCTTAATAAACTGGTTAAATGGGCACATAGGTCTGGATTTCAATTCTCACCTTCTAAAAGAACTTCATAGCATTTTTGCAGGAAAATGAATTGTCCCCGATTATACAACATTTCATTAACGAACACCATTCATTCAGAACATGTCATGATTTTCCTAGGACTATTGTTTGACTTTAGGTTATCATGGCGGGAGCACATTGGCCAATTTAAGACACGCTGTTTGAGGACTATGGGTGTCCTGAAATGGGCCTCTCATCTGAAATGAGGATCGTCCTTATCGACCATATTACACATATACAAGTCCCTCATCAGATCCAAGCTTGATTACGGTTGCGTGGCATATTCATCTGCTCCTAAAACTTATTTGCTACATCTAGAACCAATGCCAAATAATGCCATCAGATTATCTTTGGGATCATTTAAAACCAGCCCGTTGCTCAGCTTGCAATGTCTGGCTGTAATTGAGCCTTCAATTGAGCTTCATTCCATTCATAAATGACTTTTTCATTCCACCTCCAGATCATAATTCTGTGCACTACAATCGAAATTTAGGAGCGGTATACCGATTCTATCGAATATCACATGAATATACCATTGGTATACCTGACAGTGCATCAATAGCCACTTCTCCTGACCTTCCCTGGATCCCAGTCCCCTTTAATGTTAATCGCTCCCTACTAGCTTATAATAAAAATGATCACAGTCACTCCTATATAAGATCCCATTTTCTGGACCATATAGAATCGTATAATGAGTCACAGATTATATACACTAATGGTTCCAGATCCTCTGCTGGTGTCAGATGCATGTTCGTGCATGCAAACGCACACTTTAGCTTTAAACTACATCCTTGCTGTACTGTATTATCTTCAGAGCTACTGGCTAGTAGAGAGTCATTGAAATACATCTCATCATCCTCCTTGTCAAGATGGCTAATATGTTCTGATTCTTTGACCGCGCTCAGATGCTTGGAAAATTCTCTTCACAATCTCCCACTGGTTACTCACTGTCTGACCTTGATGCGTGAAATGTTGTCACGTTCTGTAGGTATCCGTGGAAATGAAGAGGCCGATCAACACGCAATGAATGGAGCCATCGACGGTTTCCCCTTGTTCAATATATTCACACCTACAGATTTCTTCAAATATGTCATAAATAAAATAAGGAATATTATACAGACGGAACGGGAAACTCTCGGAATAAGCGGAAACAAACTTTGGTCTTCTAAGAGTGTATTTTTTACACACTCCATCTCCACTTTCTCTAAAAGATATGAGCTCATAGTATGAAATAGACTAAGGCTCACCCATTGTTATCTATTGGACAACAGTGCCCCTCTATACGTGATCCATGCGGTGGTCCTCTTAAGGTGTAGCATGTCCTAATGGAGTGTGGCGCGCTGGATCGTCTCAGGATCTCCTGCTGTTTGGGAGGCGATCTAGCTCAGGTATTAACAGCAGCAAATATCGACCATGTTTTAAATTTCCTCAGATTAGCAAACCTGTATCATAGAATCTAGTCAAATACTAGTCAGTTCTTTCCAGTTTAATTATTATAGTCACATTTACTTGTAGTACGTCTTGTAATCTGTCTCATAAAGTCAATGTTCATTCGCTGATTCTGCTACCTAATTTCATATCTATTCATGTACTTCATGTTTATATTTATACATCATTTTCAATATACCAATGCGTACGTTTTAACAATCCGTCCGATAATACTTTCATTTATCTTTCCCATGTATGTAGTTCTTTATCTATATGTATATGTATGTGTGAATGTGCATGTATGTGCGAGTATGTATGTGTGAGTAGTGTAGACTCTTTAAACGCATTTTCACATGCCGCGAAATGACCTCAGTAGTCTGTGCGGCTTTTCTCCAAATTATCTCCATATTTTGTTTTAGGAATATAGTAAAATGAAAAAATATTAGATATTCCACTTAATAAAACTGATATATGATGTTTTTAATCTTTTTCATTTATCTCAGTTATCCTGAACACCCTATATGACCTACAAACAACTTTTGTGTCCAATAAAAATTATGTCATAGTTTCACTAATATCCTACCAAAAATGATAATCCTACATCAAAAAATAAATGATATATGACGCTGCAACGCCAATATTTTTACAAAATGACAGATATCGGTAAAATCATTGTTCACGTTCACGAAATATGTTTAGAATCAATAGTAGAATACAACAATAGGCGTACATATAGGGTGTTTGATGAGAACAAACTAAACCATAACCCGCCACGGTTTTGTAAAACAAATTGTATAAATAAAATTAATTTTAAATTGTGCAGCCTATTTAGTTGTATAACTCCTATATTTAAACTTTTTCTCTATTTCGAGCCAAGATATCAACCGATATCACCACTATTGGGACACCCTGCATATATATGGAGTTTTTTGACTTCTTTGGACTGCGTTCAACGAGACAGCAGTAGTCAGGAGTTACACCCCCCCCGACCGTTCGGTTCTCTGTGGTATTTCGAGAATGTAGTCTGTATCTTTCCTCTGTCAGTTTTGGGTCGAGAATTTTCCTCATAATTTTGCGACCTTCTTTTAGTATGTTTTCTATGCCGCTTTTTGTATGAAGTGTAAGTGTCTCGCTATATATATATATATATATATATATATATATATATATATATATATATATATATATATATGTTCCTAAATCATTCTGGCTATTGATCCGTTGATTCTATGAAGAGTCACGACCGTAGAAGAGTGTTGTCCGCTTCTGAGTCAGTTGGACTCTTCAGTCGAAGCGGACAACACTTCAAAATGTAACCCGGAATGGTTTAGAAACATTATCTACCATCCGTGAAAATATTAGATGTAACATATATATATATATATATATATATATATATATATATATATATATATATATATATATATATATATATATATATATATTATATATATATATATATATATATATATATATATATATATATATATATATATATATATTATATATATATATATATATATATATATATATATATATATATATATATATATATATATATATATATATATATATATATATTACAATTGTTATATTTACATATTGTACAAATTATCCATATGTATCCAGCAGGAGATTGAGAAAAACATTAACGAAGAACTACAGAACGTCAAAATAGCAGAATTGGAGAACTATAGAACATCAAGAACCTTGATTTTTTTTTAAACTTTGGAACCTTTGAAGAACTGTTTGTTTCACTCACAACAAATCACTTTCAATTCGATCGAACTTATTTGTTTATCGATGTAAGGAGTAAAAAGGACAGTTCTATAGTGTCTTATAGCTTTCAACACGCACCAATAATGTTGTACGTTTCAGTAAATATAATATGGTTCATCGTAATCGGGTAGATGTTAATTGTAAACGAAATAGGTTTGGTGAAATAAGTTTTAATTATCTCATGATGATACTTGAACGTGAAATGCGCATCAGCAAATTTAAAGTAAGCGAACTAGAGTGAGTAAAACAGTTTGACATAAAGTTTATTTGAAATGCTTTTTTGCCCCCAGAAGAGAAGTTGTAAACTAATAAGGTCGTTTATAGAACTTAAATGAGAATTGTATAAAGCTGAATAAGGTCATCACTCACAGCTGAGTACAGATGTCGACTCTTACAATAGTACCATCAATAGTTCTTTAAACATTGGCACCCATGATGGTTGGACAGTGGTTAGATGATATAGATGAGACAGGAACTACCCCCCCTATTCTGAAGCGAGGCATACGGTAGGCAGTATATTACCTATGATAATAAATCGCATATTGTTTATTACTACCGAGCACAAATATATAGGAAATTCTAGAACCTCACCTAGCCCCATTTTTCTGCAAGACAAGACACATCTTTTTTTTTTAATTTTTGTTCGTTAGGCAAATTTATTACAGAAAAAGAATCACTGAGAAATTTGTCTCCATTTTGTTTCTGTTTTTTACCCAGTGATTCTTTATTTACATAAAAACATAAATTTTTGATATTTTTTGAGTTTTAGATCGTAGTGAAAAACCCAAAAAAAGAAAAAATATATGAACACGCCACAATCATTTAGACAATACTTATATCGCATCCTTATATAGCAAGGATAGTGGTAATGTTCTTACAGACATTTGAAGATTTTATCATGGTCGTCCAGATTTGCAGATCTTTCACCAATTCAGGTTATGTAGGATATTCTACATAATATATTGAAAGTCCAATTACGTCACCTATTTGTGAGCGCCGAAAAAAATCTGATATTTTTAGAGTTGCCGTTAATTAAAAAATGACAAAAAAAACACAACAAAATATTTACAGATAATTTTAGTTTAAAAATTAAATTTTTACTTACGAAGGAACAAAACCACTACCTGAAATAAAAATAAAAAATTATTAGCAAAGATTTTTTAGTTTATTGCATAATAAGTTAAATTGTAAATCATTTAATTCGTTCAACTATTATTAATGATGTCAAAAAATTTATTGAAGCATCGGTCTAATAATCAACCAGACTTATCTTCTAAGAAAAGAATTCAATAAATCATTGGACCACCCAACTTTATAAACTAAATTTCAAGACAGATTAAAGCAAGCAATGAAAAAAATCAATTACCCGGGCATTGTAAAATGCTCAATTGACAAATAATTGTACAAAGACTTATCAATTCAAAAACACGGTTCAAATTCTGTGAACATATATTTTGTATATCATTAGATCACACATCGGTTCATATTACTATAAAATTGCCAATTTTATTATAATAATTGAACCGATATTTATTTAATACCTACCTTTAATCTTAAATAAATATCGTTATAAATCATTATATTCCGATTGTTTTTAAGACAGAGGGTATGTTCTCTGTAAATCCTTCTTCTCTCAATCTTGATCTTAGCCTGCCTCTTCTCCTCCTGCCTTTAATTTTCTTGCCTTTCCAGTAACTGTTTTGGGGTTCGATCCCCTTGCATTTTACAAATACGTCCTAACCATCTCGATCTTTGGGATTTCACAAATTGTGTGATGTTTGTTCCCTAAAAAACTCTTTTAATGATTTGTTCGCCTCTCCCAACGGCCTTCAACATTTCTACCCCCAAATATCTTTCTTAGCTCAATTCTCTCCCATATTCGAAACATTCTGCCACTCCCAGCGTCCATACCTCAATTTACAAATGTAACTGTTGTTTTATTGAACAATTTTAGAGGTTCTTATCTTCAGATTGGGAGATACCATAATTCTTTGAAAGAGTAAATGGTATGGTTTCCAGCCATTATCCTTTCTTGCCCTTCTTCCTTTACGCGCAAATGAATATATTTTAAATATATTTTTTCCATACAAAAATAGATTAAATCATCTCCTGATGATGCTAACATGGTTAGCAAAACGTGCGTCGAGCTTAGTTGAAGCGGACAACACTTGAAAATGCCAAATGAGATTTTGGCGAAACGTCGTAATTCTTCACAAAATCAACGGATCGACAACCGGAATGATTTAGAAATATTATCTACCATCCGTGAAAATATTAGATGTAACATATATATATACATATATATATATATATATATATATATATATATATATATATATATATATATATATATATATATATATATATATATATATATATAGAAGCCACGTTAGCTGTGATGTCTAAGGCGTCAGCCTTACGTTACGGCAGTTAATGTGGACCGGGTTCGAATCCCGTACTAAGCAAAAAAAGTTTTTCTAAAATTCTTGTGAATGTTCCTAGATAAGACTATAAAATCTAACAAGGAATCACCCCTCAGTCACGCCAGTTCGAGGCTGGGTAAGGCCGGATGCCTTCTGAGAGGTTTTCTACGTTGGTCACTCGCCAGTTAAGCACAAAACTGGAGAGGGAGGTGCTGACCGGGGTTTTCGGTTATGACCGTGGTTCGAAACCCAAGTTAAGCTGTAGGTCCAGTTGCTAAATAGCCTTCTCAGTTGCTGATGCGCCTCTAACCCCAAAACTTTACTTTTATACCACCAGCAATAAAATTTTCTTAGAAAAGAGTTTTCTTATAAAGGTCAAATCAGGACCGAAACGTTAAACCGAAACAAGGAAAAAAAACCCTGAATCTTTTAGGTCAATTGTCAGATTTTTTTGGATAATTCGTTCAGAAGATTTCAATTTTTGAAAAAAATCAGGCTTCTTTTGTTGTTTCCACAATAACTTTTGAAAATTTTCGTTTTTTATGTAATTTTTAGAAGTAAAGACAGAAGAATTATTCAAAGAGCTTTTACCCTCTTTTTTTTTGAGTTTGAAACTTTAAATACTTTTTTTGAAGCTGAGTGTACACTTTGATTTATTCGAAAATTTTTTACCTTACCTGACTTCTCTCCATTTAATAATATTTAAGCCTGATTTAATCGTGGGATATTCATAATTAAAAGTTTTTTTTTTGGGTTTTTGAAAAAGGAAAGGAAAGGATTTATGGTTAGAGCCAAATCGCGGTCATCAGCTACCGATAAACCCAGGCCAGCACCCCCCTCACACTATCAACCCTTGGTTATGTGCCTACCCATAAGGCTATCAGGAAGCCTATCGACTGGTGAGTGACCAAAGTAGAACACTTCTCAGAAGGCATCCGGCCTTACCCAGCCTTTAACTGGCGTGACTGAGGGGTAATTCGTTCGGATTTTACACTCTTGCCTAGCAACAATCATAGACATTTAGGTGTGGATATGTGTGAGCGTGTGTGTGCATATGTGAGTGTATATAAGTGTGAGTAGGGTAAAAAGGAAGACGGACAGAAGAATTAAATAAAAACACCCATCCGAGTGCTGGAATCGAACCAGCTACCTTTGGATTGCCATGCAGGCGACTAACCCAACCGATCACCGCAGTCAGCTGAGTTTGGAGTTTGTGAAAACTTGAAATTTTTATTTCTCTATAAATCATCATTAAAGTCAATTTTTGTAGTTAGATATTTTTTTTATATTAACTTTAAAAATAGGCGCGCAACTTAAAAACCCAATCTTCCCGCACATTTATAACCTTTATGACATTATTTATTATTAAAATTTTGGCTTAGTCAGTCGTGTACTTTATATTTTAGTCCTTTTTCATAAATATTTAATTATGAAATCGCAACATAGTAATATATATCATAAATAATTAAGAAATCTTGACAAACTGATTATTTTATTTTATTGAAATATTACCCCTTAACAAAAATGTTACGCCTTCACTTAGTTCTCAGCCTCTTTTGACAACCTTTGACATTTATTTATGAAAAAGATAATGTAAACATAATTTTCGAACTTATATCTCTCATTTTTTATACACTTGTGCCACCCAACTACGCCTTTTTGACGCCAACAATTAATTTTGTGGTACTGGTTAATTGGCTCACCAGAATTAACTAACGATTTACTTACGTCTATTTAGGTTATTGTAGAAGATCCACTGTTCATCCACAAGTCACACAGGAATACGCAGGTCAGAGTCTTATACAGGAAGTTCATTTTCTTAAATGTGAAGAACAGTGACATAACATTAAAGTGTCTGCTTTTATTTTTACTTAATTTTCTTTAATGCATATAAACGTTTAGAAATGGCTTGTGGTGTTACATCGAATTCCTGCCCGAGCTTTAGCAGTATACAACAAGGATTTTCTTTCAACAGTACTTCCAACTTTTTATGATCCACTTTTTTCACCATCCCGTTGCGTTATTTAAATCAAAATTTCCAGTTCGGAAGTACTGGAATCATTTTTAACAAGTACTGCACGAAACAACTCTTAATGATGCGAATATGGTTAACAAAACGCGCGTCGAGAAGTTAAAAATAAATAATTTGCTATTTAGTTGTAAATCTCTTCGAATTTAGTGTTTCACACAATTAAAGAATCAAGAAAATACCAGAACTGTCTTAAACTTAACCACACCAAATATTCAAATTAAATCGGGTAGAAAATGACAACTAAAAGTTACCTTTATTCTGTTACTGTAAACCTTTATAATGTATTTTTAACGTATATCATTACAATAAAGGTACTGTATAAATAAAAATAAATTCCAGGTAATTAATAAATATTTGTTTAAAATTTCTCTGCTCTCACATTACTACCATAATAATAATTCCATTTCGCGAAATTAATTTTATACCGTTCGTACGTCTGCGAATAAATTCAAATTAATTCCCAATAAATTTATTCGGTGTCAGATAATGCGGTTATTACATAGAGGTACGGTGAGTTTTATGACTAATTTCATCTGGTTACGTTCGCTTAATGAAAAGACAATAAATTCTGTCACCTCCGTCGAAATGTTTGATCTAATGAGCTTTGGTAACTGTTTATCATTTAACTGGCTTAATGTAACGATTTTATTGGTGGACTAGTATCAGGAATTTTTTTTGTTGGACTAACACGTACTTGGGCATACCCTGTATAATAATGGCTCAAATTACAGTGTAGTTCTTCATCTAATCGCTGAGCCACAATCAAGGCGTTGGTATTTCTCATTTCGTAATGATAACTAAAAGCATTCAAATTCATTGTGAAGTGGTCTGTAAGATTTCAATTAAATGATGGTTTATCGGACCCATCACCATTCCCCCTTATTCGCCTGATTTTAGTCCGTGCAATATCCGGCTGTACCAAAAAGTGAAACTGGTGTTGGTTCTCATGCAGAGGTATTTCAAAAAATCCCAAAGAACTAATCAAATAAAAAAAAGTGGTAACTATAAATAAATAATATCTTTTAGTATATCTTTAAATAATAAATAATGTATAATAATAATATATAATAATATATAAAAATAATAATAATAATCAGATTTTCTCACTACAGCCATGTCTAGCATGGAATATCCATTTACATACTGCCGTGGTCATAAAACCGTGGTCATATAAACATATCCAAAGGTATTTTCCAGGATGACGCATTGAGTCATCCTGGTCCACTAATGTACGTTTTGGCACTTAATTTATTATTATTTCTGCTCAATGAAAAAGTATAAAGCACATAATGGGCGATATAAAAGGCTATGCAGAAACTCCTAATCTATTGCAGTAACTTACCAAAACAGCAGAAATATTCAGCACAGATATCAAAATGGTCTTCGGATTGGATAAGTGTGCTACGGTAACTGTAAAGAAGGAAAAGTTACACAATGAAGAGAAAGTAATAAAACCAGGCATTGAACCACTAGAGCCAGATAAAGCATAGAGATACCTGGGCTTGTCATAAAAGCGATCAATTAACCATACTACCCTGAAAAAAGAATTTAGAGAAAAATCCAGAAGCGGACTTCACGAAACCTAATTACTGCCATAAACACTCGAGCTATATCAAATTTGACGTATTTGTTTGCGGTACTCAAATACTCTGATTGTGATCTGGATGAGCTGGATCGTCTCACTCGACGACTATTAACGAAAGTTAGGTACCGTCACCCACACTCAGCCTTGGAACGACTTTACTTGAAAAGAAATGAAGGGGGAAGAGGCCTCATCAGTATAAAAGAACTATGTAAGAAGCAGGAGCAAAGTATGAGAGATTATTTTAGAAACTCTAGTAAGCCGTTAATACGGAGTATCGTTCAGGCAGATCGAGGATACATACCCTTAAACCTAAGTGATACACACAGATGTTCGAACATCAACACTTCTGCTGCAAAACCTACTTCCTGGTGACTAAAGATACTCCATGGTAGATTTCCTGCTGCCTTAGACTACACCAATATAGATAAAGAACACTCGCTTAACCGGCTGAAGAGAGGTTGGCTCAACCCAAGGACAGAAGGCTTCATAATATCCATACAAGATAATGTCTGAATGATTGTGGCGTGTTCATATATTTTTTTCCTTTATTTGGGTTTTTCCCCACCATCTAAAACTCAAAAAATATCAAAAATACCTGTTCTTATGTAAATAAAGAATCACTGGGAAAAAACAAAAAACCAAACGGAGACAAATTTCTCACTGATTCTTTTTTGTAATAAATAAAAAAAAAAAAATTATAAAAAAATTTTACAAACTTTTAACGTTAACGTTTCGGAGGGTATTCTCCCCCCGTTTTCAAAACTAAACTAAAAAATACATTATATTAATTTGTAATATATAAAGTAACGAGTGAAAGTAAATATATTTTTTTGTGTATGTCAACGATACTTACATTGACAACAATAGATTTTCATGACAGTGACATACTACCAAAATATATATATATAGGTAATATTTACTGTGTGTTTGTTTATTGTACTGATTGTGTATTCAAATATTTAAATGTGTTTAATTGTATTCTTAAAAATCGGGAACCATATTGAATTTAAATCTACCGAAGGCCTAGCAATACAGTTATTTTTATTTAAATTAATTATAGCGGTTTCTTTCAATCTTCTGTATTTTGTTACTGATTCTTTTAATACCGTTTTGAATTATTCCAATTGATTTTATGACCCGATTCTCATGCGTGTTGACAAATTCTAGATTTATTAAAATCGCCCTTTCTAAGAAGGTTTTTATACTCTTTTTACTCTAACATCTAACGGTCTACATGTCTCACCTATATAGAATTTGCCACATTCACAGGGAATTTTATAAACCACATTTTTGGTATTTTGTTGTATATTGTTTGGTTTAGTCTTTGTTAATAGAGATCTAAGAGTATTTTTTGTTTTAAATGTCGTTCTTATGTTGTATTTATTTCCTACTCTTTTTAATTGTGTCAGAAATACCGCGGATATAAGAAATTATGAGGTTAATTGTTTGAGAGTTATTATTATTGTTATTAATAACTTGTCTGTTTTGTCTAGTATCAAAATTTTTAAACGATTTATCTACAAATTTTTTTATTCATTTATCAACATTACCACTGGTCTATAATTTGAGATCAAATGCCTGTCACCCTGCTTATAAACTGGACATACTTTAGCTAATTTCCATGCTTCAGGAAAGGTGCATGTTTGCAAAGACAATTATAAATTTTTCTCAAAGGTATAGAGAACACAGATAAACAAGAATCACTCACCCTTTTCCCTAAATTACCAGTAGCAGTATCATAAACATTGGCGAAAGAACTCGTAAAACATTCACAAAGGAATTTGGAGTATCAAAAAAATTGTCATCATAAACCATCCTACCCGGTATTCTAGTTGAATTACTTTTACTACTAATATACGACCAAAACATTCCAGAATCATTGAAAATAGAGTTCTGAACAGTTTCTATATAAATTTTATATGCATTTTTAATTTACAACTTAATAATTTTTTTTAATCCTTTGTACTTCAATAAATAAACATTCAAGAGTGTTTCTTTATACTTTATATAATATCATGACTTTAATTTAATATTATTGATAATTTTTTAGGTGGTATACTACTTAGGATATTTCCTCTTAAAATTATTGTAAACTGGAACATAAGAATCAAATATCTGGTAACGTTTGTTATAAAATTTATCAATAATACCATCAATATTATTACAATCGTCCAAAAACTGCCAGTTCACATTGAGAAGACATTCATACATTTCCACGTATTAATTATTTATTAAAATTATAACTTTTTATGTGCCTATTATTCGAAAAATTTGCCGTCTTAATTGACATATCATTAAATATAATAAGGGATGGGTAGTAGATATCGTCATCAACGAACGGGGCATTATTGTGCAAAACCCAACAATTATCATTACAAAATGCCAAGTCAAGCAAGCGCTTAGAACAATTATATATCATATTGCACTGAGTGAAGCCATATATGAATGAAATGTCATCAAAGTCTGTTTCCTTATGTTCATTTTACTATTATCTGCAAAATCCGACATATTAAAATCACCAACAAACAAAACTCTATTGCCATACATGTACTCTAATTCAGCAAATTCCTGAAGCAACTCACTAAACAAATCTACAGATAATGTAAGTGGAATGTAAACTGCTAAAACAAATACTGAAACTCTATCAAAAATACATTTACATCCCACCAAATCAACAAGTGCAAACCGATCAAACCCTGATAAATCAAGCCTCTGAGACTTAACACATGGGCTGAAAAGTCCCGGGCCTAACAAAGAAAACACAGTTTTTTTTGGGTTCAAAATTAGCTTTATTCATCAACGTAATCTCCATCGAGAGCAACGCAATCATTCCAGCGCCGCTCTAACATTTCAATACCACTTTTGTAGAATGATTTATCTTTTGCCTCAAAATAGGCCTCAGTTTCAGCGATAACCTCTTCATTCGTGCGAAATTTCTTACCGGCGAGCATTTTTTTCAGGTCTGCGAACAGCCAGTAGTCGCTGGGAGCCAAATCTGGCGAATACGGTGGATGTGGGAGCAATTCGAAGTTCAATTCATGTAGTTTTGCCATTATTTTGATTGACTTGTGACACGGTGCGTTGTCTTGATGAGACAAAATTTTTTTCTTTGCCATATGCGGTCGTTTCTTTGCAATTTCGGCCTTCAAACGCTCCAATAACGCTATATAATATGCACTGTTAATGGTATTTCCTTTCTCAAGATAGTCGACGAATATTACACCACGCACATCCCAAAATACCGAGGCCATAACCTTTCCAGCCGATTGTTGTGCTTTCGGGCGCTTTGGACGAGGTTCACGAGTTGCTGTCTACTCCGATGACGATCGTTTTGATTCCGGAGTGAAGTGATGGATCCATGTTTCATCCATTGTCACATATCGACGCAAAAATTCCGGTTTGTTACGTTTAAACATGGCCAAACACTGCTCAGAATCATCAACGCGTTCTCGTTTTTGGTCAACTTTGAACAGAGTTTTCTCATAGTCAAATGCTTATGCAATATAAAGCCAACACATTCGTTTGATATCTTTACGATGTCAGCTAACTCACGCAACTTCACTTTTCGATTATTCAAAACGATTTTGTGGATTTTTTTATGTTTTGTGGTGTTACCGCCTCATTTGGACGTCCACTGCGTTCTGCATCATCGGTGTCTCTACGACCACGTTTGAAGTCAGCAAACCAACGTTTTATTGTTGTTTCTGATGGAGCGGAGTCCCCATAACACTTTTCAAGCCATTGCTTCGCTTGAACGGTATTTTTTCCCATCAAGAAGCAGTGTAAAATTAAAACACGAATTTGTTTTTGATCCATTGTTTTGAAAATAACAAAAGTAGCGTCACCCTTAGCACAATATCTCACAAACTAATGAATAGAAAATCATGAAATTTTAACAGCTGTCTTTTGAAGGTTAAGGAATTAATCGATATTTACTAATATCGAGCAACTGGACCAACAAATAGGAAATCTGCGGAAATATTTCTTGAAGTAGGTGGAAATGTATATGCTACATAAAGCCGTATGCCATGCTGATCGATCAACATCACTGCGACTAAACGATGATCAAGTTAAAGTCTACATAAAAACCGAACTTTTTCTCTCATGGAGAGAAAAGCCTCTGCATGGGAGACATTTGAGTTCACTCAGGAACAAGTTGGCATATTAGCGTCGAACTACTGGCTGACCGCTGGCCAGATGTTTTTGGAAACAGAGGGTTTCCTACTGGCAATCAATCGATTGGCGCTACTGGCGCAATCAATCGAATTTTTTCTTTGGTTTGAGCAATCGCTTTCCACACAAACTTTCAAGAACTGTCACAAAAAAGAAAACTGTCACAAGAACTGTCACTTTCGAAAACTGTCAGTGTTACACTGTGAGTTGTAATACTTTTGAGTTAGAGACAAAATGGTTGAAGGTAGTAATTGCTAGGAAAAACGAAATATTCTCTTTAACGCACGTGATAGGCGACCAAATGTATTCGAAACTACTCTGAAACTCATACGTTTAATTTAAAATTTGACAGAAAGATAGATATCTTCTCCATGGAGTATTCATAAATTGTACGTGAAAAATCCTACACGATCTTTTTGTCAGAACGTCATTAACAACATCGAACATCATTCATTCTAAATGCAGATTTATGACGGCCATGATACCTGCTTGCCATTTTCATAATAATTTAATTTGCAACCGTAAAGAACGAATAAATCATACGTACAAATGCCAATGTCTATGGCAATTTAGCTTTTTTCCGTACCGACTAACAAACCACCAACAAATATCTAGATCGTAAATCACCGAGGCTTAAGGTATTCTCTCAGCAGTTTTGTTTGTTGATTTTTATTTTTTCGTAAACGAGCCGCAGAAGGGGCGATGGAAAGTGGCGCGACAGGTGGTCAAACAACGAACTAAAAAAAGCGGAACTCGGTTGGTAAGGCAGTTTATCATATGCGTCGGTTGAGCCACAATAGAGCTCGGATTAAAAAAATGGCAGGTTATAATCGCGATTCATTGTTGGGCTTTATGTTGTCTTCTGGAATATTTTCTTTTTTTAAGACTCTGCTGAGTTGAAATTTGAATTGAACTTTTTTTTGAGTGAATGATAAAAATGTCATATTTTAGGACAATTAAACATATCCTGTTTGCTTCTAAATCGTGGAATTTGTTTTACATAAGCTGCATGGCTTTATTTATAAAAAACTTTATTATCGTTCCAGAAGGGTGGGCCTTTCAGGTCCTACCTACTAGAATCTGTATTGAATTCTTTAAAGGATGGTCCCTTGAATCCCTTTTACCCTGTCTGGGATCAATTGGGCGCCGTCGTAGAGAGTAAGGTATTGTAGTCAGTAGTATTGCGGTGACAGAGAAGGGGGTGGGGGGAGGTCAAATTTTTACGTTTGCAAACTATACAATATCTCAAACTTACCAGTACCAAATATAGCAAACTTACTTATCTTAAACTTACGTTTATAGATCAGTTTACATTCAGTGTTTGAGTGAAGCTCAACACCTCTGCTTGTATTTTATTTTTTTGTTGGCGTAATGTCCAGAAGAACTTTTCAAAATAAACCTAACATTATTTGGCACTATTAGAAAAAATAAACCAGAACTACCACTAGAAATTTTCGCGACAAAAGGCCGTACAATTCATTCTTCACTTTTTGTGTTCCAGTATGACACAGTGATTGCTTCATACTGCCCAAAAAGAAACAAAGTTGTTACTCTTCTGAGTACCTTCCATGACAAAGATTGAGTTGATAAAAACAATAAAAATAAACTAGATATAATTACCACCTATAATGAAACAAAGGCAGGAGTGGACAAAGCAGATCAAATGTTACGACATTATTCTGTGAAAAAACGATTCGCCTGTGGCCAATGATAGTATTTTTAAATATGATTGATATAAGTGCATTAAATGCTTTTATTGTATTCATCTTTCGTCATAATGACAAGTTTGGTAGCAAAAGTGGAAGGAGAAGAAAGTATTTAATGGCCTTTGGTAAGAAACTGTCTGAAGAAGAATCAGTTGAAGAGTTATCAACAAATGCAAAGTATGGCCTCTCAAGTGAACCAAAAAAAGATGTTAAATTTACTAAACTTGAAGAGATTTACCACTAAACACCAAAACACTTTTTTGAACTGCTCGACGCACGTTTCGCTAACCATGTTAGCATCATCAGCAGATGATTTAATCTAAGGAGATTAAAGTCCGCAAAGTGTTAAATATTGGGCTGTTCATAGGGATTTTCCATTAGTTTCATTAGTTGCTCTTTTAACATTTGTAAAGATAAATCTCTATTGGATTAGCAGCGTTTATTTACATACAGTGAATCAAAAATTATTCATACACTTATTTTCTTTAGCAAAAATATTTTTTATAATGCTTTTAACAAAATAACTAGTGATAATTATAACAAACAACATTCTGCATTAATTCAGATGATCGCAGAAAATTACAATCTTTTAAACTTCAATATTTTAAATCTCATGAGCAAAAAAAGTATTTATACACTACAAAATAAAACACATTAACAAAAGTTATTCCTAAGTAAGCTCAATATTTCGTTGGGTAACCTTTCGCATTTATAATAGCTTGAAGCCTCATTCATTGATTCTACCAGCTTGGTAGTCTACTGAGAGTCGATTTCTGCCCAGGCTTTCTGGAGGTTGAAAATTAGGTTATTCCATGAGGGACATTGAAATTTTCGCACTTTTAACTCCAATAGTTCCCATAAATTTTCAATGCGATTAATATCCAGTGATTCAGGAGGTGTAGGTACCACTTGGCGAACATTATACCGTAGCCAGTCTTTGGTCTTTTTGACCGTATGGTTCGGATCATTGTCCTGCTGGAACAAATAGCTGTCCTCTATTCCCAGCTGCCGCACATTTTTTTTTAAACTGTCTCACAACAAGTTTACATACTTCTCAGCGTTCATAATTCCATCAATAATTTCAAGTTCACCTACTTCACTGGCGCTCAACCATAACATTACCCCCTCCATGCTTGCTTAACAGTCGGTCGCAAATTTTTTGGTTCAAAAGTAGTCCCTTTTTTTCCTCCAAACAAATCTTCCATCGGATCCAAAAATATTTTACTTGCTTTAATCAGAACACATTTTTCCAAAATGAAAGCGGTTGGTTTACGTGTTCTCGGACAAAGTGCAATCGTGTTTCCGGTTTTTTTTATTTACGAAGATATTTTTCCTTGCCGCCCTACCTCTATATCCTGCTTTATGCAACCCATTCCTCACAGTTTGAGGGGGGGGGGAAGGAGGTTAACAGTTTTTTCGCCTTCAGCACAATTTCACGGGATTCACACAGTGTCAACAAATCCACTTTTAGCTTTTTAATTATATATTGGACTGTTGCGTGTGACATTTTCAACTTTTATCCAATACATCGATAACTCAGCCCTTGTTGAAACACTAAAACTATTTGATCTTTGCAAGTTGAACTCAGTTCTTTAGATTTCCGATCCATTCTCGTGGAATTATTTTTCAACATTGAATTAAATACGCACAGCTGTTTATTTTTATTTACTTAAGAATAAAGGAATACAAGCTAGGAGAAAATATTTACCCCATAACTTACTGTACGAATAATATTTTTGCTCATGAGATTTAAAATATTGGTGTTTAAAAAATTGTATGGGTTTCTGCTATCGCCCGAATTAATGCAGAATGTTGTTTGTTATCATTATCACAGATTATTTCTAGTTAAAAGCATAATTAAAAGCAATTCCCTTGGATTTGCCTTCAATTAGTTAAGTTGATTCAAATTGAAAATGTCGGTCGATGACTTGTATTTACTCCACATTATGCTTTTACATCTGAAAAAGGGCAATAACACTGTTCAGAAAATTTGTTCCGCTTACGGGGAAAAGGAGACTTGAGAGTAAAATTGATTTGGATGGTCCAGAGGCGGATATTTTGTCCTGAAAAACTAGTATTGCTCTGGCCGTCCTGCAAGCACTGATGTCGAGGAAATAAAAGTCAGATAAATAAAATATTACCATATTGTTCGTTTTTGGCCATCTGGAAAAAAATTGTTAAGTCTGCGGATGTGACGTGTGGATTCCTCATAAACTTAGTCTCAATTTGCATTTTGCCTGAAAGGCACCAGAGGGAATAACGTAGTAAAGCAACAGATAATATGGTTGGAAAGAATATAATTTTTAGTGCGTCCAAACTCTAAATTCAATTCAAATCAAACAACCAAATTAGATGTCAGGAAACTATTTATTTTATGTGAAATCCGTCCGTTCCTCGAAATATTGTTTTCACATCTCCTCAGATCAATACTATTCAAATTCGGAATTAAATAATCATTGATCATTGCCCTTTAACGATCTCCATTAACGAACGAAACCTCAAATAAGGAAGCTTCTAGCCGATTTTCGTTTTCAAGAAAAATTAAATAAAAAAGAATTGGCTGCTTTGAAATATTTTGTGTGAAAAGTATAGTGAAATGATTTCTAGGCAAGAAGAAAGATGAAAACTATAAAAATATCATATATGAACTCTTGAAAGCCTAAGAAATACAAGTGTCCTTAAAAATGCATTTTTTACATTCCTATTTGGATTTTTTCCCGGAGAATTTGGGTACAGTAAGCGACGAACAAAGAGAGAGATTTCACTAGGACATCAGGAGGATGGAAGCAAGATATCTGGAACGCTGGAACCCCAATGTTAGGCGACTATTGTTGATTTTTAAAAACAGATGATGCTACAGAACACAAAAGGAAAAAGTAAAAGTTTTTGTAGCTGTTTGACACCTCATGTAATATATCTTTCAATCACACAATTCTCAGTAAGGTCTTTGCACAACATTGTCACGCTTTATATTAGAATGTAATAATATGTCGTCTCCATTGCTTTCCCCACCACCAAATCCCTGTAACAATAAAACTATACGTATTGCAGTAATTAGTTTATCATTTACACCTATTTTCATCAATGTTAGGTCAAAAAGTTTAAACATGTTGATCTGTATTATTTCCACTATAAAAAACCTTATAAGTTTGGCGTACGGAACACTGATTTTGATAATAAATTTCAACAATCTGCAAGCGTTGCTCTGGTGTTAAACGTTTCACCATAATTTGCCAGACAATTGATGCGTCATGATGTTTGCCATGATGATATTTGCATGATGATTTGAGAGCGACCCCTATCGGAAGTTCGGACATACTAAAAAAATCACCCTTAAATTTTTGACCCACCTATCAGCACGTCTTAACGACAGTTCAGATCGACAGTAAGCGAATTAATTCTCAGTGATCGAAGTAAAGACAGTGCGCATGTAGGACAAGCACCATATAGGCAGCCATCTCCGAACCCCAATCAATGCCTTATACGATTTCCAATAAACGACAGAACCGTTAGACAAAAACCTTTCGATCGGCGAATTTTCACACGGCCGAGGTCATCGTATCATAGAGAACTTTCCACCAAAGCGAATTTACATCGCGGACGACACATCCGACAAGGTCCGAGAGCAAATTTAGCGTAGGCCGCGGAAACAAAACAAAACAATCGCCGACATCTGATCGAACGCGTAGCCATTTTGCAATTTCATTCACGTAGAAAATATTTACAACCGCGCCAAATATGGGGTGAGGAACGTGAACATGGCGTCTCCGGGGAGAACTTGACTTCGATTCCATCGACAACGAATCGGAGCAAAGAGGGAGCGCGAAATTGATCATACTTTCTATTGGCGGTCGACTACCGGTGAAAAGGAAGCCAGCAAGAGGTCTTAATAGGCTCGTAATGTATCGCTTATCGTTTTATGTATGAGCATAAATATATAGTAGTGCTATTCTGTCAAATTAACGCTTTAAAAGATATTTTTCGTGAAGTACATGATCAATAAACGACCCTATTAAGACATCAGTCTAATGACGTTGATATGACGTATTCCAGACAGTTTTTTTTCTTATTTAAAAAATAAACTACCAGAACAGATCAAAAAGTGTATTGCCTAACATTTTTTCGTAAATAGGCTTCCGTTTTTAAGATTGTCTCAATTTTCCGATATAGACTGTAATACCTTCTCCAGTAATTGTATTCCTACCTCGAATCCTCGAGGATTTTCGGAAGGGTTTCAAAATAGTCAGTCGGGGCTAGTCAAATATAGGATTTCATGGAGACCAAGTAGACATGGCTTTTGTTATTGACTACATAGAGAAGTTATGTGACCTATATAATATACAGGACAATGAAGTACAAGATTACTAGATTTAAAGGAAATGGTAATCTTTTCAAGGTTAGATTCTAGAATAGAATCCAGATTCGTTTAGATAATATATAAGATTTTCGACTATCGTTGGAGAGAATAAGTTCTCTATGGAGCGAGGAAGGGCAAATCTAGAGCAGAGGGGGGGCATAATTGGGCATGAGTTTAGGATGTGAGAAACAGACAAGGAGGAACCTCAAAGCGAGCAGAAGAGAGGAGGGTTCCCGTCCCAGAGATGTTGATGAGAAAAGCAACAATGACCTATACATATTAGTCTATTGAGTTTGATTTGGGATTTTCTTGAGTTTTTTTTCTCAGCCATAGTTTATTGTTTTCGTTAATAAGGTCCCATTCAAGTTGGATTTTGAATTTTGTTAGAGATAGCCGGATAATAATATTTGTGAATGGGGACTAGAAAAAAGGGAGATCCAGAAGATAAAGCGCCTTTTGCCAATTAATCTGCCCTATCATTGCCCTCAATGCCCATGTGCCTAGGAATCCGTATAAAAGAGACGTTATAGAATAAAGAGTTTAGGGAGTGGGGACAATCTAAAATTTTTTGGATTAATGAATGGGACGAGTTTGGGATTGTTGATTAATTTTAAGGAGTTGATGGAGTCACAACAGATCAACCAGGAAGAGACTGGCTCAAGGGAGATGCTTTTTAGAGTCTCGTGATTTGCAAAGAGCTCAACTAAAAGAATAGATGTAGTGGAAAGGAGATGGAATTTATTGCACCAACGCCAGATGAAGACTTAAAGCCATTTGTGAAGACTAGAATGGAGGAAGAAAAGGAACTGAATAAATTGCAAAATTGGGACCGGAAAACCAAAATTGGATAGGGAGAAGATAATGTTTGGAGGAGACAGGAAACAATAAGGATGAAGAGAAAGAGTGGAAGGAAGAGAGGCGGAAAAGAAGAAAGAAAGTCATATAGAAAGATCAGCTGGGGTCCAGGAGGATCCTTGGCTGTTGGAGTCATGGATGGGAGAGGCGGATTTAAGATGTTTGAATAAAATTTTGGACACGGTTGAGTTAGGAGTTGAGTTTACTCTTGCTGCAGCTCTAAGGAGAAATTTGGTCTGAGAAAGACGAAGAAAGACTTTGGAAGTTCTTTATAGGGCTTGTATATATAGGGCTATGTATATATATATGTATATATATATATATATATATATATATATATATATATATATATATATATATATATATATATATATATGCATATATATATATATATATATATATATATATATATATATATATATATATATATATTGCCATCAGAAATGCTAAATACTTCTTCCAAGATTTGATATGTTCCTGAATCGAAACAAATATAGCCACTGTTAAGGCGAAAGGCATGTGGGCAAATGGAAGGATCACTTGACTCCGTTTGTTTAAATGGAGAGTAACATGCCTGTTTAGTTAATCTACGTTTGTATACACTTTCTAAAGGGATACACTTCATAAACAGAGCGATGTTTATTTAACTTAATGCAGATACTCATTTAAAAACTTATAAATATTAATTGAAATAATAGATAGGATATTAACTATAAAGAAATAACAAGTTTTTTATTTTAATGTACAGAGTGTAAGGAAAACAGAAAAAGAACTTGTATAAATTCAATCAACAATTCTTTACTTTTTTTTAACAAAAAGTTTCCTTAAAAGTTTCCACGTCCAATTGTTGCTTTTTGTTTCATTGACTCGTAAGTTATTTTTATTAAATTTAAGCTAATATTTTTATAGCTATTTATTCTATACGTTTTAGTATACATTTGGTTTGTTTTGTTACAAAAAAAAAGGGAAACTTACATATTATTGTTGTTTAATGACAAAGTTATATATATATATATATATATATATATATATATATATATATATATATATATATATATATATATATATAGTTTATATATTGTTTTATATATAAAAAATTTAATTAATAAAAAATAGATCAGTAAAGCCCAAAAATAGATGTTTTTACAGATGACAATCGCATTGTTTCAGATATAATGAATGAGGAGGATAAACACAAATATCCTAGCAAATTTAATGGCTTTGAACGATGACGCTGTTTAATTTTGCTAATTCTGAACATTCATTCTTGTTCACTAAGGGTATTAAATAAACTTTCGCAGAAGAACAGAGAAACATAACAGATACGGTTTTAATTAACCCTGTTGTTCGTCTTAGACTAAGAACGACTCCGCCATATAATTCAGGCTTTCCCCTTTTTTTTTCGTCTTCTTCGTTTCTTAAATTATTTAAAACGACAATTTATTGTACGATAATCTTACCGAGAACGACGGTGCCGTCTGATGTCGATCCCCTGGACCCACCGCGAAGAGGCTCAAGACCAACAGTAAGGGCCACGATCCGACTATCGGCTTACCAACGATAGCAGGAAATTTTCGAATGAATTTATGCAGTTCCCATTCGTCTCGATTGGTTTTAGTTCTCTTTTCGATTGTTTTGTTTTGCTTATATCTCAAAGATTTTTGTGCATCCGAAGAGTCAGTCGAGATTAGTTATCTTAATTAACTTATATATATATATACATATATATATATATATATATATATATATATATATATATATATATATATATATATATATATATATATATATATGTATATTCTGGAAAATGTGATTAATACAATGATTATGAACAGAAAATAAAAATCTCACTGGAAAATCTTCCATATTAACAGGTAAGGAGAAAATCATCTGGAATGTTTTGTAGACATTAAAAATTAAGCAAATGAAAATACCATATCTATCTATCTCCTTCAAAGTAACCGCTTCTCACTGCAAAATACTTATTGGAGTCTTTCATACAGTTTTTATACTCGACTTCTTGTATTACCTTCAATGCGACTAGCGAACTCTCTTGAATGGATTCTGTGAGCATAAAATGATGCCCAGAAAGCAATTTCTTAAATCGAAGAAACAGCAAAAAGTCACATTGTGTCACATCTGGTAAATATGGTGCTCATAAAAAACTATTTGTTTGAATGTTACCCATGTGTTATCATGATGAAAAAGCAAATTTAGGCATTTTACCAATTGGAAGGATATTTTTTAATTCATCTGATTAAGGTGAATTTTTGGAGCAGTTTGTTGAAAAGATGAATGCAAAATCAGTTACATTTATCAAATTAATAGAGATATAGACATAATAGAAAATTGTCTGAATGATTTTGGCGTGTTCATATATTTTATCGTTTTTTTCTTGTTTTTTTTAGATCGTGGCAGAAAAACCAAAACAAAAATAGAACATATTAAATTCCTAAGGTTAAGGTGGGCAGAACATGTGCGCATGGGCGACGACAACGTACAGAAATGCTTTTTCAAAGGAAACAACGAAGTGAAGCGAAAGAAGGGCAGATCGACACAATCGTGTCCTGGCAGTGTACAAGATGATTCTATAGAGTTCCTGAGAGTTACAAACCGGGGGAGGATAGGAGAAAACAGATTTGAATCGAAAAAAAATCTTCACGGGGAAGAGGCAAGCTCCCCAAGGCTGTTAATCATCTATTGAATTATCCTGATTTAGCCCCATGATGTTTTGTTTCAAAACCTTTTGGTTCAATTGACCCCAACTAGTGGTTCAATTGCCTCTACGCTGAGGTCGACAATTATATATTTTTTATAAATTAAAATCGTTGTTGACTAATTTATCTATCGGAAATGATAAAGTGAATAACAAAAACTACTATAATATCTATAAAAAGTCAATTAAAGTATAAGTATTTTTAGTTCAATTGACCCCTCTCGCCCCTATTAACCATTAAAATATGCCAAATATAATTTTACATATATTTGCCTAACATATTATTTATTATCAAAGCTTGTCGACTTGTGATTTAATTACTTTACAATGTTTTCTCGGGAATCCTTAAGTCTTTAACCCTTGTAAAGAACTTTTCACTTGAAATTGATGGTGGTGAAAAATCTTTGGTTAAATTTACAAATTTACTTTACCTTACACTCTGTATAAATTAGTTATCTGTTACAGATACGATTGTATTCATTCATCTATAGCTTGTACAAAATTAAAACCGTTACACATTTTCAATCGTTGCACACGTTGTCATTAAGCACATGATCAAAATTTCGGCTGCACTGGTGCCAGATTGAGATTATACATCATAACCTTACGATAGCGAATAATTTTTACAATTTTACTTTTATAATAATTAAAAAAATTATCCATAAATTAACTGCAAATAACAAAACAAGAGACAAAATTATAATAAATGTTGAAAGCCTTCCAAGTGTCGTTGATTTAGTACCTCTAGATACATTTAGCACATGTAAAATGCTTCATTCAAAAACCATCAACATTATTTCCTTTATGAATGGTTAGGTTAGGTTAGTATTGAAATATAATATATAAATACTAAACAAAAAAAAAAAGAAATATCTGCATTCATTAATCGGAGTCTGAAAAGTACTGACTGGAATCAGTGCTATCATCTGCAGTATTTATAATTAAAGGAAGAACTTTCTTGCCACTATCTAAAATAAAAAATTTAATTCAAAACTTTTCATATTTTTTGCATATTTATGTAACTTACCTTTTACCATCAACTTTGTTGGGTTTTACACTCCTCTTATTATTATCTTGCCATGAATGACTTACAGTACCATTTTAAAAAATCCAGTTTTCATCTAAGAAGACAAATTTGTACAAGGCGTTTTTTCTTTCCTTCATACAACGTCTCAAAAAATCTATATGTTTAGGGCAACTTTGGGAAGTTCCATAAGGCCTCGTCTTAGATCATCTTTTTTTCCATTTAAAACCTACTTCTTTCAATACGTTGCACATTGACATATGGCATCCATCAAACAGTTGTTTATCTTTTAATTGTTCATGTAAGGAATTCAAAGTTACATGTCGCCCTGAAGATTAAAATAAAACTGTGAGTGCTTACGATGGGTTTAAGAACAGTCTTTTCTGTAATTCGTATGTTACAAATACTTACTGTGTTCATACATGATGTAAATGGTGTCATGAATAGAACTTGTATCCAAAGCTGCAGTATTGGTAACCCTTTTGGTAAAATTATGTTTTCTGGGGCATTTTAAAACTTCATTGTTTTTCACTTTTTGTGAAAATAGTACTAACAGTGGACATACTCAACTTTAAGGCTGTTGCAACACGTTAAAAAATATGACTTAAACATATCCAAGTATTAGCAATTAACTTACAAATGGGATAACCTCCAAAAGTGTCAATAAATATCAACAAGACAAATTTTAAACCCGACAACGTCGCATATGCTGCCAACCGAACACAGCCGCTAAATTTGAAAGTTATTGAATACGTTCCATTTGATTATTTTATTATTTAATTTTTGTAATGGTATTTCTGCTGTTCTTTAATAACGTCATCGATGACGTGCAACGGTTTTAGTTTTGTACAGGCTATACAGATGTGAAGGATCAAGGTACCTTCTCAAGTTCTAAAACTTATGGCTGAGAACCAGACCGAAAGAGAGATGAATTCCGTTCAGCAAACAATAAGAATTTGTACGTGATGTTGAACCAGGCCTGTGTGTGGAGAACATCATTTCATCTAGTAAATAATTTCTATCAACACGATTTGCCCTCTTCAAATATTTGTCCAACACCAACTGCACATTCGACAACAACAAAAAGGAAGTTATAACACACTTACGTTAAAAAATAGGCTGCGTAATCTTAATTCTAATGCATACAGCTCTAAATTGTTTCGTGGCACCTTAAATAAGTGTAGGTTGTTACACAAACAGCTTTTTTTGGAAGCACTTCATTATGACCTAAAATAGTATTCGTTCTCTCTGCTGAGATAGTCGTAAGTTTTATGACGTATGCCCTAAATTCAGAATTTTATTAATTTCAAACGGTTTATTTTTCATATATGATGTGAACTAAAACAAAACCATATATTTTGATAGTTTATAATACGCTTGTTTATTAGTAATGTGTGAATGATTGTGGCGTATTAATATATTTTGTTCTTTTTTTTGGGTTTTTCGCCACGATCTAAACTAATATACCACTTCGCCCAATAGTTAGTAGTATAGATTCCCCATATTATAAACTAGCAAAATTTTGATTAAACATTTAAATTCACTTTCGGTTAGAACAAATTCATATATTAAAAATACTTCAGATTTTTAATTAAAATTAAAAAACCAAAATTTAAAGATTAGTTTTGACGTGGTGAGTGTATTTACGAATGTCCCAGTTGATAAATCACTTTTAATAATTAGAAAGAGATTAGAACGTGACACAACAATAAAAGACCTCACTAAACTAAACATAAATACAATTTTGGAATTATTAACTCTGTGCTTAAAAACCATATATTGTCAATTAGAAAATAATAATTATCAATTGCAATTGATTCTTCTCTTCCTCCTTTGATGAGTAATATCTTTATGGAGGAACTCGAAAATAACATATTATATCTCTTAAAAAGCCAATAATATGGCTTAGATATGTTGTTGATAATATTTTTGCTATATGGCAACAGCATTGATGATTTAAATATTTTTTACAAGATATAAATTCTCGAGAGCCTACAATTAAGTTTACTTTAGAGATGGAGAGGGAGAATAAATTGCCATTCCTCGATACTTTAATATTAAAACAAAACAAGTTGCAGAAAACCGACAAAAACAAATAGATATCTCAATTCCTTTTCAAATTACTCAAAAATAGGAGTAATTAAAAGTTTATATGACAGAGCAAAACTTGTTTGTACCGACAGTGATACATTACAAAAAGAAATAAACCACATCAAAGAATTTTAATAAAAAAACAATTACCCAAAACATTTCATAGATAAATCGTTTAATACATTTGATACCAGACAAAACATACCAGTTAGTAATAACAATAATAATAACTCTCAAGCAATTAACCTCACAATTCCTTACATCCTCGGTATTTCTGACACAATTAAAATAATAGGAAATACATACAACATAAGAACGACATTTAAAGCAAAAAATACTCTTAGATCTGTATTCACAAAAACTAAGCCAAACAACACACAACAGAATTACAAAAATGTGGTTTATAAAATTCCCAGCGAATGTGGCAAATTCTATATAGGTGAGACATCTAGACCATTAAGTACTTCAATACACAATCAGTACACTAAACAATCACACAGTAAACCTCACCTATATATTTTTTGGTAGTATGTCACTGTCATTAAAAACTATTATTGTCAATATAAGTATCGTTGACATACATAAAAAATATATGTACTTCCAATATTTGCATTATATATACAGAAATTAATATAATTTATTTTTTAGATTCGTTTTGAAAATGGGGGGAGAAGACCTCCCGAAACGTTAACGTTAAAAGTTTGTATTTATTTTACAAGATTCTTATATTTTTGAAATTTTGTTCGTTAGGCAAATTTATTACAGAAAAGAATCACTGAGAAATTTTTGATCTTTTTTAAGTTTTAGATCGTGGCGAAAAACGCCCCAAAAAAAAGAAAAAAAAATGCTTGTTTATTATATTTCGACATTTCGTAATAGATAACATTTGGTAGGTACGACTTTTTGCTCTTCTTTAACCTACCCTCATCCATAGTTATTCTTAGGTCTCTGTTAAGATCACTCCAATTATATTTGTTTCCTCTCGACACGTCTTCATCGTCCTCATCGTGCTCAAGAAAATGACACCTCGACAGTTTTTGCTTCGATTAGAATGTGATTTCATTAAATATTAACATATGGGTAATACAGAGACCTACCACCGTCGTAAAGTAAAACAACCATCTCGTCCAGTTTATCACTGTCTATCTAAATGTCGACACAGCTCATCTCCGTTCACCGCGAAAACAAATTCTCTTATTTCGCACATCGTGCTCGCGAACATATTTAAATAAAATTATAAATTGTAATGAGGCGGCAGCTGACATCTCTTAAAGAAGTTGTTCACAGATGCGTGTCATCGATCGCTGTTACATATATCAGCGATTCGTTTACATTCAATCATCGTGATTAGTTGATCGATATCATAAACGAATTATCTGAAAGTAAGCGGAGCAAACTATATAGAAAATAAACTTACCATTATGGTTTGTTGTTTATTTAAAATACAATTGTTGAAATATTAAAATTGCCGGTAACAATAGGGAGACATGCTGGGATATTCAAATTGGGATAGTAAAATTTGAAGATATAGAAACAATCATTAACAGCGTCTTTGGTTAAGTAATGTGGGAGATAAACTATAACAACATCATCGAAGATATTGACTAAACCCTGGGCATGTACTAAACTTGAAGAGATTTACTACTATACATCTAAACGCTTTTTTGAACTGCTCTAAGTACGTTTCGCTAACCATGTTAGCATCATCAGGAGGTATTCACACCAAAGGTTCCAACAGAAAAATTGACCTGGGCATGTACCTATTCTTCTTTATACTCGATTGTAGACTCTTAATATAATATGACAGAAAATGACTGGTGCGAAATGTACTACCTGGTATTGGTTCTGTGTAGTTTTCAATATACATAAAACAAACTTATTGTGAGTCAAGAAAGACAATGCTCCAAGTTACTATAGAATTTTTTAGCTTCCTGGTGAGTCTTGTAGATACACCTTCAACATTTCGACCTATTTCTACTACTCGTGTTCATTTTCTCGAACTTTCGTTGTTCAACCTAGCCATGCTCCCTATTCCATTATGCTATTTTGCAAACAGCTTGAAAATATAATAATTAATTGTATAAATAAATACAGGCAGTACGACTAGACGAACTATGTCTCGTTCTTTTGTTTCGGTTTTGTTCTTTAAGAAACCATCACTTAAGCTCGGATGCTTTTCTTTCGAAGTAATCGATCGCGGTTTCATTCTATTTTTTAGGTTGACCGTAGGCCCTGATTTATCTTGGATTAATTTACCCCGAAATGAGTCCTGACTTTTTCCTTTTAGGGGGAAATTCTACTGGAAGCGTCGAACTTTTCCCTGAGAGTTAGGTTCGACGATATTTCAATTGGTCTTGCAGAGAAATCCAGAAAAAAGGTTAACAAGAAAATGACGATTAAGGGCCGATTCTACAATGCAAGAATATACCAGGTATAAGCTATACTTGGAATAAAATTTTAAATTTTATTCCAAGTATAGTTTTTATCTGGTATATTCTTGCATTGTAGAACCGGTCCTAAATCCCATCGGAATATTGGCTAGTTTGCGTTCAAATAATGGACCGCAGAAGTCGACGGTCCACCATTTGTAGACGGGATATATGGGTTAGTGAAGGCGGTCATTAATAGATCTTATGCTGGCCGGGTATCCGGTCAATTGGGTCTGAATTTGGCTTACCAATTGACCCGTTAGGTGCTCCACAAATTCGGAGAAGGGATTATTCACTTGCGGAACGGGCGTTTTGGGAGGAACTGTGTTCTTCTGGGGCCACCACACGAAGGTTGGTGAGGGGAATCTTTTTATTTGATTTTAGCCCTGAAAAGGGCCTGTTTGTTGTTTAAGTTGCATTGCATTATTCTTCGCTGATGAGTTCTCTGGTCAGGCTGGACATCCTTGAATGCTCGCTGTATGCTCGCCTCTGCAGTTGCAGCACGTCGCTAGGCTGGATTTGTCCTTTTTGCATTCACATGATGGATGCGGCTCTCCATACTTGACTCAAATTGGGTCAGCGTGGCACTATTTTGCCGTATGGCCGAATTGCTGGCAGTTAAAGCACTGCACAACGAGGCCATTTAACTTCTGCTTCTGGATCTTCATCTCTGGTCTTGATACCATAGATCTCCTCCTACTTCGGAAGAATTAATTGCACTAATGCCTTAGAGGCTCCTTTCTGGGTTTTCCATAGCTCGACGTGTACTTGGTGATAACCCAGGTCGGATAATTCTTTGCTAATTGTTGCTGCTGGGATGGTCTCGAGTAGACCCCTGATTACAACGCGTAGGTTACGTTTCTCAGGGGTACAGAATGAATGATATTTGTGGCTTCGTTGATCAAGCGGACCTGTAGTCATCAGATGTAACAGGTCGCAACATGACACCATTGTGTTTAGTGATTGCTCTTCCTAAGTTAATGTTCTTTATTTACAGAGACGGGTTATCTGGAGATATGCAGGATATGCAGGACTTGTCACAAATGATAATCGGCGGGACCTTGGCTGCTTTCTGCGATGCGGACGTCTCTGGCTTCTTTAGTGGAGATTTCTTGGGATCTTCCAGTTTGGGTATTAGTGGTTTCTTAAACATGGGTGCTTGCGTCTTGCTTTCTGAGGCCAGCTTCTTCATGGCCGGGAAGTCTTCCTTATCGGGCTTAGCAGCGCGCTTGACATTCTTTTCCTTATTCTTGAAGCTTCTACTCCCCTCGGAATAGGAGGCTGAAGTCCAGCTACTATTGTCGATTATGGTTTCATTTCTTATCTTTTCACAATCCGATGCCTTGATAAAAGCATCGGAATTTGCTGAAACCTCATTTAGTTTTTCCCGAAGTTGAAGATTTTCACATTGGGAGTTTTTATACGTTTTCACTCAGCACTTGGTTTCCATTTCGCAGCTCATTCAGTTCTGCGTTAGAATGATTAGCCATCTCGATTAAGTAGCGCATCCGGGTCTCAAGCTCACTAATGCCCTTCTCTTTATCATCTACCGACCGCTGGGGTGTTTGGAAAGCCCCCGCGTGATGGTGAACCCCGTAGGGTCTGCCATCACCCCCGAATTGAAACTAATGAGAAATTCGATAACACAGAGAGCGCGTCTACTCTCTGAAAGTTCGGACTGAACTGAAAGAAGTAATCGAACCAGACCCAGTTGTCTCTAATTTCGAAAATTAGACAATATAGGTGAATGTTATGTAGTAACGTCACTTAGTGGTCGCAGTGCTACTAACATATTCCGAACTCTAACTTGCGACAGGTGGTCACCCTTGCAGGCTAGATTAAAAAAAAAAAGAGAAGCAAAGTTCCGTTTACTTGATCGTGCTAATTACACAGGCTAACAGTTGTTTTAGTGCTGGGCAAATACCCCAGCTGATTTTTGAGCTGATTTTTTACGAATTTGATGCCCTGAATTTAAATTTTTACATAGGAGCTCAATTTCTAAGATATAAGATTTATGATAGATTAAATATATGTTACACTATTTTAAGTTAAATCCATGGATCAAAAATTGGAATTTTTATTATTATATTATAAATATATATATATATATATATATATATATATATATATATATATATATATATATATATATATATATATATATATATATATATATATATTGGAATTTTTATTATTATATTATAAATATATATATATATATATTATATATATATATATATATATATATATATATATATATATATATATATATATACATATATACATATATATATATATATATATATATATATATATATATATAATATATATATATATATATATATATATATATATACATATATATATATATATATATATATATATATATATATATATATATATATATATATATATATATATATATATATATATATATATACATATATATATATATATATATATATATATATATATATATATATATATATATATATATATATATATATATATATATGTATATATATATATATATATATATATATATATATATATATATATATATATATATATATATATATATTACAAAATAAGAACCATCGTCGATGACATTTTTGTCATCTGGCCCTTTGGTAAAAACGAACTTGCCAAATTCCACAGCTATTTAAATTTCGAAAAATCCGTCAACCAAAAAACACAGTTCACTTTAGAAGACAAAACACTCCCTTTCCTAGATGTCCTAATAACCAAGTCCCAAGATGGACGCTTACAACACACAGTTTACCGGAAACCAACCCACACGAACAGATACCAGAATGCAAGGTCCCATCACCATCCAGCACAACTTCAAGAAGTTCTCAACACCTTGATTTCTCAGTTTCTTCGATATCATCTGAGTAAAAGAGCTCAAAACCGACGCTCTAAAGAAGAACGACTAATCAGCGTATAAAATAGAGAAGGTTATTAACTATCAAAACAACCAACAGAAGCCAAATGAATATGAAAATAGGTCCGTAACAGTTCTGCCGTACATCAAAAGTGTAATAGACCACATTGGACTGCTTCGTAGACATAATATATCAACCGCATACAAGCCACATAAAACAATAAAATCAGCCATTAGAAGTTCCAAAGATCACATCATTCTAGAAAATCCATGCGTATACACCATATCATGCAGGACTTGTAACATGGCATACGTCGGACAAACTAATAGAAGAATATCAGCTCGGCTCAAAGAACACAAATTGGCGGTTAGAAATAAACAAACCACATCGGCTCTGTTCCAATACCATCTACAAACAGGACACAAAATCGACTTCGACAGCTGCCGACAAATTGCAAATATCCCGAATTACAAAATAAGAACCATCCGAGAAACAATAGAAATGGAAAAAATTGGACGCCTAAAGAGAAGAGATGATGCCCTGAATCTGCCAGACACGTGGAAACCAGTAATCAACCAACAGACCGAAGCGCACTGGCCGCAGTCGGGAGAGCAATTGACTACCACTGTGACACTCAAAATAACGTCCGAGGAGGCGGGGCCAACACCAAAACCAATAAGATGTACGCACCATCACAATCTGCGACCCAGAAAAATATAAATATTACGAGACGGTTTCCACAGCTTTAGAGAGTCTAGCCTGAGCTTTCATAGAGTAAAGACGTGTTTCTTGAGCTCTCTGATAAGCAAGCGAAAGGTGTGATACCAAGTAGTGATTCCGTGCGTTGTGAAAAGAGATCCTGTTAAAGATCCTGCAGCCATGAGTGATTACGATCCAGATGATTGTGAATACGGGTCTTATGAACCATCAGATAATGAGCTCGTAGGCATGATTGAAAATGATCTAGTTCTAATATTGGATCTTGAAAAGAAAGTAGAGGTCCAAGAGAACGTGATCAAAAAACTCCGTAAGGAGGCAGTGAATGCAGCCAACGAAATAAAGCAACTAACTAAACGTTACGAAGAAAGTAAAGCTTTACCAAAAAAGAAAGGCTCAAAATCCAAAATCACACCCCAAACATCAACTAGAGGGACACAAACAAATAAAGTGTCCAAAACATCAGAGATCGCCACGCAAACAAATGCGTCTAAACCAACATCAACTGCTAAAACACAAACAGTTGTGTTTAAAGTTCCAGTATCAGTAGCCGAAACACAAACCATAGTGTTCGAAACTACAAGCACCGAGATCCAAACGGATTTCGAAAGAAAGGACCCACAGAGTGTCCTTAACACAGAGAGTTACCAGCAGGTGATCTCTCGCTCCCGCAGGCGCAGGAAGAAGAGGGTATCTACTACTGAAACTAGTCAAGTTTCGGAAGAAAAGACGTTTTCTCTCCCGTCGACGTCAGCCACCAACAATGAAGAACTCATTGAAGAACCAAAACAAATCAAAAAGTCCAAAGTACCAACAGTGTCCACAAGACGCAAACCTAATCCAATAGTCTTGACAGACAAATCCATGTTTCTAAGCGCTATGAAAGCTTTGGAAACACCCAAGATAGCTGTCGGGCCAGCAAGAACGAGGCCGGACGGGTCCTTATTCCCCCAAGTACGGAATCAGACCGAAAAGCCATTCTAGAGCTTTTTGACAAATATAAATATCCATACCAAACGCCAACATCAAGCAGAAATCTACGCGTCGTTATTAAAGGCGTGCTAGAAACCATATCATCAGAAGACATGAAAACCAAGCTTCATCAGCTAGGTTTCCATCCGATCTCCACCACAAGATGGAAAAACAAAAATAAAAAACTCATTGCGATCGTACAAGTAACAGTACCTCGCATCGAAAAAACCATCCTAAATATAACACAGCTCCATTCTCAGCCCGTAAGAATGGAAAAGCAAAAGAAAAAGAAGCGTAGCCTTACTACGAAGATGCAATCAACATTACATCACAAACCTGAAGAAAAGAACCAAAACCTAAACGCTGTTTTCCGATCTGGTATTAAAAAACAACAGTACGCTTCACCGGTGCAAAACCAAAACCAACTGCAAGAAGAAGCAACGGCCGAACTTGTAGAAATTTTCAAGATAGCGATGTATCAGACTCTTTTGCAGTTAGATATACCGCTTCTAAACCAAATCCAACTAAAAAATTCCGATCAAGTCAATGAAGAATCGGCATAGTCGTAAGACTACGCCTTCTTTAGACCACACCCCCTATGGGTATCTAAATGCGATTTTTCTCGTATATCCGCGGAATCGGGCCTTGCGGCCTGATTCCGAAGCAGAGATGAAAGCATCTTATCAACATGAATAAAGTCGACAACAAATCGACACCGCAGGACTAGATAGAAGTCCCCAACCCCGTATCAGTTCGCTGATACACACCGAAACCAGCCGGAAAATTGAATAGAAACAGGTAAGAGTCAATAAGACTAACCTAAAACCCTGGATAAATAAATCGAATCCACAGCTTTCAGTCTTCAGACAAGCAGTGAGAATGCCAAGTGTGACCTTGGTGAAACGTCTGCACATTCCCAACAAACGCAACACAAACGATATATATATATATATATATATATATATATATATATATATATATATATATATATATATATATATATATATATATATTCACCAAATATTATTACATACAAAGATAAAGGGAAAGGTCATTGATGAAAGCACTAGTCACCGAACACTTCCGAAGCTTATTTTCCGTGACATTCTTGTATGTATTTTGGAACAGTGTCTTTTTAAACTGTTAAGCATCTTGTTTACCAGTTTAACATAGTTTTCAGCTAATAAAATTTCCGACAACTTCAACAAAGGAAATCCAGGCACTCAGTCTCATTCATCGAATTTACGAAGGCATGATCTTTAATGAGTTGCCTTATTTGTGAGCCTTCAAATATTCCTGCTTTAATTTTTCCCGTACTGAATTGATGCATTTTTTCCTTACACAGGGTGCGGCAGAATGACCTCCCCGATTTTAGTAGGACATAGCTGGTATCGGAGTGGGAGCGCCGCAGTTGTGAATGCATCGAGGCACGGCTACACACATGTTTCCAGTGTGCATCATGGCTTGGTTGGGAGTACACTACGCATTTGTCGTCGAAGAGTTCATTAGAAATGGCGGTTCGCCGATATTGACGCAGCGTGCCTTTCGCGCTTGGGCGACATGACCCCGTTCCTGATAAGAAAACCATTGGTGTTTGGGTGTCAAACTTCAGAGAGACAGGTTCGGCATGAAAAAAGAAACCTCCTGGCAGACCTCGAACCGTAACAGGACCGGAAAATGTGGCCGCTGTCAGAGCTTCGGTTGAGCAGTCACCACGGGATCTCCACGAAAACTCGCGGTAGCGCTGTAGTTATCTGACCGAAGTGTAGAATTCTACACCGAGATCTCAAAATGCATCCTTACAAAATTGCAGTTACACAGGAATTTTCTGAAACCGATTGCAAAACCTGTAGAACTTTGTGCCAACAGCTTCGAAACCTTCCTCGCGGAAACGTTTTGTTCTTTACGGATGAAGCTCATTTCCACCTTTCAGGTATGGTCAATAAACAGAATTTCTGTTAGTGGGCAGAAAGTAATCCTCGAGAACTTCACCAACGCCCACTCCACAGCCGAAAGGTTTCGGTATGGTGTGCTATTCACGAATTTGCAGGATGGTGTCACTGCAACGGTGACTTGTGATCGCTATTGCGTATTACTGGAGAATTTTCTCTGGCCCAGATTGGCTTATCTTTATAATCAACATGGGCAAGAAAATGTGTGGTGTCAGCAAGATGGCGCAATAGCCCACACATCTCGTCGTTCACTTAAAATTTAAAGAGAAACTGTTTCCAGAACATGTAATCTCCTTGCGTGGCAACATTGGCTGGCCTCCTCGTTCTCCAGATTTGCCCCCGTGCGACTTCTTTCTGTGGGGCTATCTTAAGTCGAAGGTATACCAATGTTGTCCACAAACTTTAAATGCACTTAAGGAGGCGAAAACCCAAGAAATTGCGACGATTTCCCCATAAAAAGCTACGTCGTCTAATGGAAAGCTACCGAGAGAGGCTCAATCAATGTATCGATAATGGACGCCGCCACTTGAGTGATGTCATGGTTAAAACATGTTATTTTAAAACTGCGTTGTACACACTTTTCAGAAATATATAGGTTTGTTTTGCATCTTTGTTGGTTAGGTTTTTATTAGAGTTCCAAATGGGGGAGGTATTTCTGCCGCACCCTGTATATGCAAAGCATGATCCATTCTTATCAAGAACCTTTACAAACTGCTTCATTAGATCGAGCTTGATATGCAAGGATATTTGGTGGGTGTACACCCATGATAGAAAAAAACTGACTGAAAAAAACTTGATAGAAAAAAACTGATTTATTATTTACATTTAGCTCCCCAAATATAGCTAAAAGAAGTTCTAAAATTCTAGGCACCAAAAAAAAAAAGTTTTTTCTTGTAGGTCTGTGTTGTAAATGTATAATAATTAACTGTATTTTTAAATACAAGTAGTACGACTAGAATTGTCTATTGGAACATTCGGTGTGAAACACTTGAACTTGAACAGATATACCTTTAAACATCAAATCACTTTTTTAAACTACTGGTGGCGCGTGGGCGGCACCAGACATATCTTAGTTTAGATGAGTTTAGACCTAGAGAAATTTAATAAATTTATTCGGTGTTTAGTAGCAAATCTCTTTTAGTTTAGTCAGCTGTTACATACAATATAAGTTGGTATAAGGTCTGCAGTAATAGCAACGCCTCAAAAACTGGGCAAATACTCATTAACAACAATTATATAGGTCACAAATAACTGAATTATTCACGAATATATAACGTGTAATGTAATTTAAAATCTTTCCTCCGATACTGGAAGATGTCGTCTTCCGATTCATTTATTCGATGAAGATAGCATTCCAAGAAAAACATAACGTATGGTGCACTTTTAAGTGTTACTTGAAGGTCTTCAAGATGTGAGACTAAGGATTTTGTCCTCTACTTAGGCAATGCATCTTCCCAGAAAATATTTTTTAAGAAAAAAAATCAGTTTGAATGAAATTTGTTGACAAAGATTTTCAAGTTCAATACTCTTATCTTCCTTTTTTTGCTTATTACAGCAAACAAATAACAACATAGCATGTGAGAATATGGACATTTTCGAGATAGCTTCGTATTTTTTAGTTCGTTATTGCATCCTCAAATGCATAAATACTTCTGTACCTTGTTCCACTTTCAATTTTTAGATTAATCCATAAGGAAAACCGAATTCCCATATGACCCAGCTGACGATTACCATCCGCCGCAAAACCATTCGGCCGGTTTAATAGTGTTTTTTGCATAACCTAAAGGCTAATGGTTAATTAACCACGGAAAATCGTTAAAGCAATGGCCATAATATTTTGATAACACCGTAGCCGTCTACAAACCGAATGACCTACATTTCAGGCCAGTTCTCGGCCAAATAAGGGTAAAAGGCTAGATTTTCTTCTGGTAGAGGCATCCAACGTAATTGACCTATTACGACTTCAGGTAGATTTTCTTTGGAGATAATAAAAATATAAAGTTATATCAAACTTTATACATTGCTAGTTAGTTACATTGTTTGATATGGTTAGATTGAAATAAAAAGTGCCCCAAAATTTACGCAAGATTTGAATTAAATAGCAAACACAGTTTTTTTCCTTTGTATTGTTTTTTATTGAAACATAAAGTACTTATAATAGGGTTATGTATGGAATAGCACATCGGGCAAATAACCTCCACCACTTTGCTGGCACATAAACACTCTTTTGTCGACATTTTCCATGATCATTTTGTATAAATGTGTCTGAATTTCGTTGATGCAGCGTTGAATCCCCTCCTTCAATGCACGGGTGGATGTGAGCTTGTTGATATAGACGTTTGACTTCAAATACCCCCATTGAAATAAATCCAATGGTGTTAAATCACTTGATCTAGGGGGCCAATTCTGATCACCGAAACGAGAGAGTACATGACAACGATGAGAGTACAACAAAACACAAATTTAAAAGTGACACTTTTAAACAAGTATGATTACAACTTGATAAACTATTAATAACTAATGATGCTAAATAGCATTTTACTAAAGTGTATGGTGATTTTTTGATATAGTTTTTTGATGCTAATATCGTTTTATTTCTCATTGTTCAAATAAAGAGTTTGAAACGAATTTAGTTATATTTTTATTATTTCTTAGGAGATTGCGAATAGATACTTTTAAAAATATTTATAATTAAAAAAGAAAACAAAAAAAACCTTAAAAAAAGTCTAGTGTATGGAGACTTTTTTAATTGACTGTATGTCATGACTAGAGACCGAACTTGCTATATAATATAAGTGAATAAATCATTTCATGTAATGACGTTCGTATATCAGTTATTGTTTATTACATTTTTACATTCGACACTTGTGTAATTAGAACATTAGGGAAATAAATGTTGTTTAATTAAATATCTGAAGTGAGTGACTATAACTAAACACAGTGATAACAGAAATCTTACCCGAACTCAAGCAAAAAACCACTCTTTAATCATGATTATTGATTGGAATTTAAAAAAATATCCAAATTCCTGAATCTAAACTATTCTAATAAATCAAACTGGTTCAAAATAAAAATCAAAAATGAACACGAAATAATTATTTCAGATTGATACTCTTTTCATAATCGTATCAACAAGTTAATCGTGAGGGCCATTTTCTCGTCAGGCAGCTGTCCAAACATTTTGCCTGCCTCCGACATCCAGCCAGCGTCTAGTAAATCTCGAAGACAAGTGTAAAAAGATCTAAACTTCAGCTAATAGCATTTCCAATGGGGCAGCCGACCAGAACAAGTACCGTTTACCTACTTCGGTACTTTTTAGGAAATTACTCAATCGGTGGTTAGTCGAACTCCGTTTTCACGGTCGTGTAAATGTTTTACAAAAAATTGTCATTCTTGATTTGCTTGTTAATACAATTAAGATTATTTTTCAGTAATCAAATACCAAGATATACATGGTATGGAAAAAAGACAAAGAAAGTGATTTTTCAATATAAAATTTAATTAAATTAAAAATTATATTCATTGTACAAGGAGGCCCATGGGAAATGAACGTATTTGGAATTGGTAGTATTCTGCTAGTAGAGATAGGCGCTAGGCAGTTGTATAGAGACTTTCCCTACGACGCTGTTTGGTATCCATTATGGCGCTATGGACACTAGAGTACCTCGAGTTTCCTCTCAATACATTTGTCAAAAGTGGTGAGTTCGTGAATATAACGCAACAACTGTTTAGGTACCACTTCAACATCTGACATCATGATGAGATTCCCTCGATAATTCTCGGACGTAGATAGCTGTACTTCCAAAGAAGAATGTATTAATAAAAAAAAACCTTCTGATTTTTATCGATTGGTGATTGATGATTAGTCAATATTTAAATGAAAAGGACTTTAACCCTTACCTGGTCTTCAGTGTCTGACAGACACCTACTATAATTTTAATTATTGTGTTGCCAACACTGTTTGGCCACCCTGATCTAGCGTCTCAGTACCTTTCCATTACTTATTGAGACGTATCAATGTGCTCTTGTTTGGTCATTTTACCTTTGTTTTGATTGGTTTTTATTCAATTATTTTAAACTCACAGTGTCTCACAGACACGGACGCTCCATACGAGGTATATATTTAGGTGTCCACCAGACACGGAAGCACAGAGTTCACCATATCAACTTTCTTTTTTTGGGTCGTATAATCTTTTTAGTAGGCTTTTATTATTGGTAATGCTTATTTTATAAATAAATTTTAATTTTTATAGGAGCCATGGATGAACCTGGCCCCAGTAAACGAGTTCGTTTCGATGACCCAGAACTTAAAAATATAATTTTTGACGATGAACTTTCTGATGGGGACGTTTCAATTGATGATTCAGACGAAGATCCCGATTTTCAACCCCTTGACACAGAGGAGGTAATGAACGAAATATATTCCGATGAAAGTGGGTCTGACGTTTCAGATTATGATTCTGTCGGATCTGATGTTGCGAGAGTTGTTTAAACAACCACCCTCTGCACAATCTCCTCCCTCTCTCAACAGCAACACCCAGTAAGTCAACTTTACCATGGGAAAAGAAATTGTTATAAGTGGAGCAAGACTCCTCCTCCCCTGAACAGGAGAACTTTGAGTCATAATGTTGTTAGAAAACTCGCTGGTGCACTGAACCTAATGCGTTTATTAGGGGGCTAATCCTAAACTTGAAGATATTTTCTTATTGCTCATAAATAAAAACATGTTGGATGAAATCATTCTACGAACAAACCAAAAAATGCGGAGTGTAAAAGAATCATTGCCACAAAAAAAGTTATCGTTTTAGAGATACCGATACTATTGAAATGAAAGCATTTATTGGTTTGTGTTTATTGACATCAATATTCAAATCAAATAGTGAAGTCGTGTCGTCCCTCTTCAAAAGTGATGAGACAGGGCGGCCAATTTTCCGCGCAACTATGGCTAAAAGAAGGTTTGAAGTACTTCTTCAAACTCTTCGGTTTGATGATAACACTACGAGAATAGAAAGAAAAAAACTGATGCCCTTGCAGCCATCTCTTTCATTTTTAACAAGTTTGTAAGCAAATGTAAAGAGCTGTATTGTTTAGGGGAGTACACTTCGTTAATGAAATGCTTATCCCCTTTCGAGGCCGGTGTAAATTTAGGATGTAGATGCCCAACAAACCTAACAAATATGGCATCAAAATAATGGCACTGACAGATGGTCGAACGAGTTATTTTTATGATGCATGTGTGTATACCCGAAGAGGTGCTGATTGCGAAGGGCTAACTGCTGAAAAAAAAAAATGTTGATACCAACTGAGTCTGTGCTGAAGTTTACATTAAAACTCAAATAGAAATGTCACTGCCGATAACTACTTTTCATCTGTTGAGCTTGTAAGAGAATTGAAGAGAGAAATAACCTACGTCGGGACAATGAAAAAAAATAAAAGAGAAATTCCAGAAGAGTTTTTGCCCCCGCCCCCTCCACCAAAAAGAAAAAATAAAGAAAAATAGTAAGAAGGAAAGTAGGGTCCACCTTATATGGATTTCACTACAATAATAATTTTACCCTCATAAGCTCATGTGCCGAAAAAGAAAAATATGTGAGTTTGATTTCTTCAATGCACCATGAAGTTTCTGAAATTACAAATAAACGAGGCAAAAGTTTACCAGAAATTATAGACTTTTACAACAATACGAAAGGTAGGGACGATTCAATGGATCAAAAATATGTCACCTACATCTGTAACAGAAAATGTTATAGATGGCCTCTTGCTATATTTTTCCAAATAGTCAACATCGCTATAGCCAACAGCTATATTTTATATAATTGTTGCAAAAATGCGGAATATATAGAGAGATTTGACTTTATAAAACAAACTGCTTTGACACTGATAAGACCGGAGCTGATACAACGAGAATCTTCCCCCTATCTAAATAATAATCTGAAACAAGTCACAAAAACTTGCATTGTTCGAAAAGGACCGACTACTGTAAAAATTAGTCCACAAATGAGCGACAAACTAGACAGGAAAAGAAAATGCTCCTTGTGCCCGTACACAGCGAACCGCGTCACAGCTTATATGTGTATAAAATGTCAAAAACCAATTTGTCTACAACAATGCTCAAAAAATGTGTAATACTTGTATTTTTGTTTTGCCAACTGCCTAATTTTTGTGACTAATATTATATTTTTTTCACAAATTAGTGAATAGTTTTTTACTTTACATGTGTTTTTAGCCTGGTAGGCCTTTGTTTTTCTTATAATAAAACAAACTGAATATTTTTAATCAACTAGAGCATTTCTTCACCACGCCGCACCGCCTGGGTATATTTATAGCATTTGCGGGTATTTTTAGCGCATTTCATTACTGATCAAACGTAAAAAAATCCAAAGTTTAAAAGTAGGTGTCTGACAGACACTGAAGTCGCGTAATGACAAAAAAGGCACCAGACCAGGTAAGGGTTAACAACACCTCACATTTAGTCAAACAATGTTTGACATGTTGGAAGAAAACCATGGCCATAATAATGAGCGATTACTTCATTTCCATTTAAACCAGGTGGTCAATAAACAAAACTAACGATTTTGGACAATCGAAAATGGCCGCGAATTGTGTCGTGTGATTTTTATACAGCATTCACACAGAGAAAACAATTAACACCAAGACAACCACCTTTATCAACTTCAAAACCAGGTCTTCACCCTAAAAGAAAACGCTAGTGTCAACATGATGGAGTTTTAAAAGAATTATCCACTATCAGGTTCTCAATGCTAATAAACCACATGTGCTAAATATTATTGTGCTCCGCTTGATAGGCTAAATAAACATTTGCAGAGATAGTTTAAACACTAACGATGTTGTATGTTACTGACAAGCGCAGCATTTTTAGACCAAGTAGAGCTACAGTATACAGTCAACAATGTCAAACTTTACAATAACAAGCAATTTTGAAAGCATCAATCGCTTATTCTGGAGTCGAAACTCGTTGACCAGATATTATACTATACCAGAACGGAAATAAAATGAAATTATTGTGTGTCAAATCAGGACTGTACAGAGGATGATGTGCCCCATCAATTCGATGTTTTAACCAGCAAAAGACTGAGTTGTTCAGTCCGATGTGTGAGAGTTCGCGTTGTCGTGGTGATGAATGATTCTGCGTCACTGCTTGTTTTTTTTATTTATTCAAAGACATCTGGAAAACAAATGGTTATGTACCATTCAGAATTGACCATTATACGATTATCTAGTAGCACTGTAGCCACATGCCCATTTATTCCAAAAAAGCAGGCAACCACTTGGTTCAAAGTGCTTCTTGCGCGAACAACTTTTGTTGGGTCTGGTTCATTTTGAAAGACCCATACAGTCGATTGCTGTTGTCGGCTGTGGGTTCATAGACATAGATGCAAGATCTATCACTTGTGATAATGTTATACACAGCATTTAACAACGGCATTTCTTTGTACCAGTCTACACGAGTTCTTTTTGGAGCGATTATCAAATTATGCAGAATCCAACGCGAACAAATCTTTTTCACGGTTATATGTTCAGGTAACTGTTCATATAATGCTAATCCCCTGGGATGCCTCAATCCAACGGTATGTCACATTGCGATCTTGTTTTATCAGTTCGCGCAGAGTATCGATGTTTTCTTGCACATCAACCGATTATGGACGACCTTCTTTAAATTCGTCCGTGAGCGAACGACGGCCACGACTGAATTTACTAAAGCAGCAATATACAGTGGTTTTAAATAGTACTTTATCGCAAAAAGTCGAAATAAATTGATCAATGCACTGTTGAGATAATCCACGTCGAAAGTGTAATAAATCATCGCACGAAAATTCTAACAATTTCTTGACCGAGATGAAATTTTCAAGTTACTATGGTAAACAACGCAAATAGCTTCCAAATGACAAAATGTTCTAACTACGTATACAGTCAATAATGTCAAACTTTACGATGTATATATCAGATGGCGTCTTGCAACAGCATTGTTGCCAACTCTGGACAATTTTTCTATTGAAACCTTTGGTGTGAAACACTAAACTTGAAGAGATTTACCACTAAACACCAAATCACTTTTTTTTAACTTATCGACGCACGTTTCTTGGTGTTTCTTCAGCCTCTTCATATTAAGCTTGGACTAATGAAAAACTTTGTCAAAACAATAGACAAAAAAGGTAATGGTTTCAAGTACCTAAAAGAAATATTTCCTCAATTAAGCAATGTAAAATTAAAAAGGCATATTTATTGGACCTCGAATGAAGAAGAAAATAAAAATAAGGAAAAAAATATATGGAAAATTAAATGAAAAGCAATTGGCACCTTGGAAGTGTTTTTAAATAAAAAACCAAGATTAATATCTAAATTTCCACTATATTTAAAACTTGTACGTATGACAATTGTTTCGACACACAGTGTCTTTTTCAAATACACACTAAATTAAACTAACAGTAAGAAAAGCAGTTACTACCTAAACTAATCTAATAAAACCATAAATGATGATAGTGGGAGTCCCGCGTCTCAATGTCTAGAGTAATATAAGTTTAACATAGAACAAGAAATTTTAGGCCTACTATCAATTACTTTGGATCAAAATTATTTTGAGGTTGATAACAGATTTTATTTTTCGAAAGAAGGTTTGGTAATGGGAAACCCTTTAAGTCCTTTACTGGCGGAAATTTTTATGGATAATTTAGAAGATAAGATATGTCAACATCAGCTATTCAAATCATCACTTTGCTGGTATAGATATGTTGATGACATTATAATTTGTTTTACGGGTACTGACAGACAATGAAATCAATTCTAACTTATATAAACTCTTTACATAAGAACATTCATTTTACAGTTGAAGAAGAACAAAACAACAGTATTAACTCTTTAGATTTAACAGTTACAAGAAAAGAGAATAAACATGATTTTGCAATTTATCATAAGCCATCTCATACAGATTTAGTTATACATAACAAGTCTTGTCATCCTTATTCTCAAAAAATGGCAGCATTTAATTCATTCATACACAGATTAATAAATACCCCAATGTCAATAGATAACTATAACAAAGAATTGAATGTCATCAAACAGATCGCATTGAATAATGGTTATGACCCAAACATTATAAATAAAATAATTAATAAGAAATATTATAATAATACCATTAATTTAATATATCCTGTCAATAAAGTCAAGAACACCGCATACAAAATAATTACATATACAGGAAACGTCACCAAATGAATTTCTAAACATTTCTCAAAAACAAGCGATATAAATATTGCATTCAGAACAAACCATAGTCTTGGACGCTTAATAAAAAACAATAAAAGTCAAATAAACTTCATAAATCAGGAGTTTATTTAATTGAGTGCGGTTCTTACCCAAAAGTCTATGTTGGACAAACAGGAAGATCCTTCTCCACCAGGCTTAATGAACATAAAAGAAGTTATATTAAAGAACACAATAATTCTCATTATGCCAATCACTCAATGTTAGAAAATCACACTTTCAATGATCATTTCAAAATGTTGCATAACGAAAATAAATCTGAAAAACTAAATTTTTTAGAGAGCCTAGAAATTAATAAAAGAAAAAATTTGGGTATTTTACTTAATGATCAGGTAGACTTGAATGGTTCACCCTTGTTAAACTTATATTACTCTAGACATTGAGACGCGGAACTCCCACTATCATCATTTATGGTTTTATTAGATTAGTTTAGGTAGTAACCCCTTTTCTTACTGTTAGTTTAATTTAGTGTGTATTTGAAAAAGACACTGTGTGTCGAAACAATTGTCATACGTACAAGTTTTAAATATAGTGGAAATTTAGATATTAATCTTGGTTTTTTTATTTAAAATGAATTTCCATCAAGTATCGGCTACCTCAGTTAAATATATTATCGAAGTGTTTTTATATTTTTTTTCCTTTATTTGGGTTTTTCGCCACTATCTAACACTAAAAAAAAAACAAAAATACCTGTTCTTATTTAAAGAAAATAAACATAAATACAATTTTGGAATTATTAACTCTGTGTTTAAAAACCACATATTTTCAATTAGAAAATGATTATTATCAACAAAATTTCGGAATGGCAATGGGTTCTTCTCTTTCTCCTTTGATGAGTAATATCTTTATGGAGGAACTCGAGAATGACATATTAAATAAATCTCTTCAAAAGCCATTAATATGGCTTAGGTATGTTGATGATATTTTTGCTATATGGCAACATAGCATTGACGATCTAAATATTTGTTTACAAGATATAAATTCTCGAGAGCCTACAATTAAGTTTACTTTAGAGATGGAGAAGGAGAATAAATTGCCATTCCTCGACACTTTAATATTAAAACAAAACAACACATTAAAAACTACAGTTTACAGAAAACCGACAAACACAGATAGGTATCTCAATTACTTTTCAAATCACTCAAAATCGGTCATAATAGGAGTAACTAAAAGTTTATATGACAGAGCAAAACTTGTTTGTACACAGTGTGCTTGTACACAGTTTCTACGACAGTGATACACTACAAAAAGAAACAAATCACATAAAAGACATTTTAATAAAAAACAATTACCCAAAATTTTTTATAGATAAATCGTTTAAAATTTTTGATACTAGACAAAACAGACAAGTTATTAATAACAATAATAATAACTCTCAAACAATTAACCTCACAATTCATTATATCCGCGGTATTTCTGATACAATTAAAATAGTAGGAAATAAATACAACATAAGAACGACATTTAAAACAAAAAATACTCTTAGATCTCTATTAAGAAAGACCAAACCAAACAATATACAACAAAATACCAAAAATGTGGTTTATAAAATTCCCTGCGAATGTGGCAAATTCTATATAGGTGAGACATCTAGACCGTTAGAGTAAAAGAGAACCTTCTTAGAAAGGGCGATTTTAATAAATCTAGAATTTGTCAACACGCATGGGAATCGGGTCATAACATCAATTGGAATAATTCCAAAACGGTGGTAAAAGAATCGGTAACAAAATACAGAAGATTAAAAGAAACCGCAATAATTAATTTAAATAAAAATAATTATATTGCTATGCCTTCGGTAGATTTAAATTCAATATGGTTCCCGATTCTAAAGAATACAATTAAACACATTTAAATATTTGAATACACAATCAGTAGAATAAACAATCACACAGTAAACATTACCTATATTTTTTTTTTGGTAGTATGTCACTGTCATGAAAATCTATTGTTGTCAATGTAAGTATCGTTGACATATACAAAAAAAATATATTTACTTTCACTCGTTACTTTATATATTACAAATTAATATAATTTATTTTTTAGTTTAGTTTTGAAAACGGGGGGAGAGTACCGCCCGAAACGTTAACGTTAAAAGTTTGTAAAATTTTTTATAACATTTTTATATCTTTAAAATTTTGTTCGTTAGGCAAATTTATTACAAAAAAAATAACTGAGAAATTTGTCTCCGTTTGGTTTTTTGTTTTTACCCAATGATTCTTTCTTTAAATAAGAACAGGTATTTTTGATATTTTTTGAGTTTTAGATAGTGGCGAAATACCCAAATAAAGGAAAAAAATATATGAAAACGCCACAATCATTCAGACATTACTTGGAAGTGTTTTGTAAGTGTACTGAAAGGATTTCTGTGCAGCAAGAAAGATAAAAACCTCAGACATTTTTTCAGTTTAATCTGAATACATCTGAGATCAGAACCAGGTATTTTTTGTAGAATATAGAAAGTAGAAAGAAACTATAAAAACTTTTGTTAAAATAAAAAAAAAAAAAATTGAAAACCTGTGAAATTCTAAGGTGTGGCATATCCTTAAAATGCATTTTGTACACTCCCATTTGGATTTTTTCCGGAAAATCTAGGTGCAGTAAGCAATGAACAAGAAGAGAGATTTCGCCAGGATATCAGTACGATGGAAGCAAGATATCAGGGAGGCTGGAACCCATCTATATTGGGCGACTATTGCTGGTTTTTAAAAAGAAATGACGCTACAAAACCCAAGAAGAAAAAGAACAATGAAACTGATGAAACGATTAATGAAATCAGATTAAACATCAAAGGAGTGAAGTGAGGAGCAAAATTGTTCGACCGAAAATCAAATAACTCGATTCGAAATAAAACTAAAGTTAAGGGTGTGAGAGACCAAGGGCAAGAGGCTCAACTTAAACGGAGTTTCGTTGGCTTCAATATAAATATAACAGATGGAACAACCTAATATAATAATGGAGACTATGGTTGGGGAAAAGAAGGAGGGGTCGACTCCAGATGAGATGGACCTCCAGATATAGGTGGAAAAACTTGAGGGAGTCCTATGTCCAAAGTTAGACATCATGAAAAACAGAAGAAGAAGAGAAATAAGACTCTGTATAATTTAAAAAGCAATAATTAAAAAGTTTAATTTGTGGAACATATTGATTCAATGCGGATATTACTTTTTTCAACTTAATAATTTATGTGGAACACTTTCATATTAAACAGAAATTTGATTAACAGAAAGGACACAAAATTAAAAAGCACATACGTATTTTGTTCGCGTAACGCCGACCCCATTCACTTAACCATTGGTTACCGTTTTGTAGAAATCGAAAGAACCACTCTTCAACAACATAGGAAAATTGACGAGTGTTTGTTCCCTCGAGGGAACTGGACCTGTAAACAGAGAGAAAAAAATCTCGCACGGAAACTTTTAAGCTATCAGTTAGGTACCCGAGGACATATCGTGTTAGATTTAAATAAGGGGAATTTTTATTTTGGTGTAATCGAGATGGTGGTATATGGCGAAAGCAGCTTGTTGGGTAACAAATTGGACTGTTTCTCTCTATTAGATTGCATAGTTGTTACGTTAAAATAAAAGTGGCAACTAAAAACTAAAGCAGATTTATAATTGTACAAAAAATACTTGATTCTGATTTCAGATACTACTCAGATTAAACTGAAAAAAAGTCAGAGCTAATAAATCCCAAACTGATTTTATCATCACCTTCAAAAGAATCTCTTGCAAATTATTAAGGGAATGGTAAATCTATTTTTTTTGTGTTTTTTGTGGTCCTGCGCGTGGATCCAGCACCGGAAAACAAATGCAGCTACGAAACCTGATACGAGGTGTATATATAGAGTACATTTCAACATTACCTTCTTCAAATTAGTTGCCTTGGGAAGCTACAGAACACCGAAGACGGTTTAACTTAAAATACATAAAAAAGCCAATTTTGTATCGAATTGTTGCTGGTGATGAAAAATGGATTCGTTACGACAATCCCAAGTAAAGAAAAGCAATAGTTAAGCCAGGTGAACCATCGACATCAACGCCGAAACGAAATATTATGAGAAGAAGCTTATGGTGTGTATATGGTGGGATCAGAAAAATGTTGTGTACTGAAACCGAATGAAACTATCACTGCTAAATATTATCGACAAGAAATGATCAATTAGAATCGAGCATTGCAAGAAAAAATTCCAGAATCGGCTGAAAGACACGCCTGATTTTGCTTCATGACAATCCTCGATCCTCATCTTCATCTCATCCTGTAAACATTAATGTAAACATTGTTAAAGAAACGTTACAACCGTTGGGCTGGGAAGTTTTGCCTCAGCCGCCTTATTTACCAAAGATTGTCCCTTTCGACTATCATTTGTTTCGATCGATAAAAAGCGGATTATTGGAACAGAACTTCAAAAATGGATGGAAAATTGGATGGATTCACGGATTGTTTGTGTAATCCATTTATTTCCCGAAAAATGGGAAAAGGTTGGGAAGATTGCTTTGACGTATTTCAGGCTGAAAGTCTGGATCGGGGATTTGATGCATTTTTACATTGTTTGGAGTATTACATTGATATGTGCTTTCCCCTTAGAAAAGTAAGAATGTCCAATGAGGGTCAATTTAAACCTTGGTTGACAAGAGGTATCAGAATGTCATCTATTACTTTAAAAGAATTGTATCGAATGAAACTATTATCCGGAGCCGAACAAGATGTTACACATTATAGGGTGTACAAAAGAATTTATAGAAAGGTTATAAGAAGGGCTAAACTGCTTTACAATGTGAAACAATATTTTGAATCGGAGAACAAGTCAAAAACGGCTTGGAAAATAATAAACAATAACATTTAAAAAAAAACCGCAATACAAGAACTAACATAAGCGCCATAAGGGATGAGGATGGAATTACTTTGAAAGACAACTATGAAATTGCTAGTTGTTTTAATAAATACTTTGTTAATCTTCCTAAGAACGTTTTGGTGCGTTCAATGGCTGCTACTAGGGTTAGACAAGTGACTCCAATTCAAAACTCTATGATATTACGGCCAGTTAACCAATATGACATAATTAAAACAGTAAGGAAACTAAAAAATAGAAATTCTGTGGGGCTAGATAATATTCCTTCAGTTGTACTGAAGAAGTCTATCAACTAATTAATAATACCGTTAACATATCTAGTGAATAGGTCTCTGGAAACTAGTATTTTTCCGAGGGCATTAAAAACATCAAAAGTAATTCCTGTCTTCAAGAGAGGTGACCGGCTCTCCCTCTCCAACTACAGACCAATAGCTATTCTACCTACGTTATCTAAACTGTTGGAGCGTATAGTGTATGAGCAGATCCTTTCTTGTGCGCTTTAATATATTAAAATCATCACAGCACGGGTTTCGAAGTGGTCGATCTACACATTTAGCAATCTGTGAATTTTTAAACAAGATATATGAAAACATAAACGATAATTGCAAATGTGTTGGTCTGTTTATGGATCTAAGTAAGGCTTTCGATCTGGTGGATCACGCAATACTGCTGGACAAACTTCATCACTATGGCTTGAGGGTCGGGTGAGAGAGTGGTTGCAATCTTACTTGTTTAACCGACACCAAGTTGTACAGATTGATGAAGCAACATCTGAAAGATTAAGGATTAGTTCTGGAGTGCCCCAAGGGTCTGTTTTGGGTCCACTATTATTTTTAATTTTTGTTAATGATGCCAGATGTTTGCAGTAGCGGAAATATGGTAATGTTTGCTGATGATAGCAGCTATTTAACAGGAAATAGAAACATGCAGGAAGCCATTGAAACGGCACAGAAAATGCTCAATAAATTTTATAGTTGGTTTACGAATAATAAGTTATCCCTTAACGTGGACAAAACCAGTTTTATTGCTTTTACTCCTCGAACCCACACTATAACGGAGTCATATTTACTAAAAATTAACGGTAAGTCTATACAGCAAACATCCTGTACTAGATTTCTGGGTGTTCATCTCAATAACAGACTTTGCTGGGATGAACACATAGCTGAACTGTGCAAGAAATTAGCTGCTGTCTCATATGCTGTTTATAGGTTGAAACGGGTTGGTACCACGGATATTGTGCATTTATATTACTATGCACAGTTTTACAGTCGCGCTAGGTACGGTTTGATATTTTGGGGTGGGTCGCCTCATCTGATGCGTGTTTTCAAAATACAAAAAAAAATCGAATGATGGGTGGAGTGTCACTACTGGCAACATGTCAAACAATGCAGGATTTTGACTATACCATCACTATATATTTTGGAGATTATCATCTCTGTTAGGCGAACTTTAGTAGGATTCATAAAAAATAGCGATTTTCATCACTATGACACACGAGGCTCTGATGAACTTGTTTTACCAATACATTCATATGAGATAGTTGAACATAATGTTTACTATAGGGGTGTGAAGCTGTATAATAAGTTGCCACAACGATGTAAGCATGTTCAGAATGACAACGAATTTAAAAAATTAGTCTGCGAATTTCTTATAAGTCAAAGTTTTTATAGTTTAGAAGAATATATGTCGTATCAATAATTAGATTCAATGCTTATATATGTATACAATGTTTATTTGTGCAAGATTATCATTTCATGTATTATTTCTGAGGTCGTGTCACTGAACATTCTGTCAATTCTGCCAATCCGACTTAATCATGGATATTTTTATTGTTGTGGGGATTGAATAAATACTTTATTAAATTATTAAATTATATACCTTATCAAGAATAAAATATTTATATGTAGGTTTAAATGTTATATATTCTTTGTATGCACAGAAGTGTGGCAATGTGCATGCTCTTGTTTTGACTTGATCCATGCATATTTGTATTGTCTTGAGGATTCAATAAATTATTATTATTATTATTATATAGATGGTAAATTGAACTATACGAAGGTTGCTAGTTATGTATCCGGAATTGCCAACAATGGCATTGCTAGGCGCCATCTGACATATGCATCGTAAAGTTTGACATTGTTGACTGTATACGTACTCAGAACGTCTTGTCATACTGACGCTACTTGTGTTGATCAACTATCTTCGACTTTTGGCGATGAAACACCATCTAAAATCAGTGTATATCGCTAGTTTAATGAATTCAGTCGTGGGCGTGTTTCGTTCACAGACGAATTTAAAGAAGATCGTCCAAAATCGGTTGTTGCGCCAAAAAACATCGACACTGTGCGTGAACTGATAAAACCATATCGTCATCTGACACACCGTGAGATTGAGGCATCTGAGTATTAGTATGACAAGCATACACAAGATTTTACAGGAACATACAATACCGGTCAAAACAATGAATTGACGGATCATCCGCCGTAAGTACCGATTTGACATCCAATGATTTCTTTTTGTCTCCATCCGTGAAGAATAAACTACGTAGTCAACAATTTTAGAAGCCAGCAGAAGCGATTGATATATATGGAAAAATGAGGATATATGAGCGAGAATGAGAAGCGATGATAATATATGGAAAAATAAGAAAACCATTTTCAATCATAAATATTTGTTTTGATTTACTATTCTGGAAACATAAAAAGCAACCCTCGTAATGTACGGTTAGTTTTAAATAAAATAGTTTTTATGAACTAAAAACAAACTAATTGCGGCACCTGTTTTGTCGAGACAATGGTTCATAGCTATGCTATGATCCGATAGGTGGTGCTGTAGTCAAGTTGAATTAACACATTTTATATTTATAAAAGGCAATGATTCATTCCTGTGTTATTCCGTTAATCAACTCGATATTTTCATTATTTATTGTTGAAAAAAAAATTAATATCAATTACTAAAAAAATACGCGCGCTACCTACCGGAAAGGATAGCACAGCGTCTGGCGATCTTCGACTGCGTATTCTTAATTGGTATAACTAGCCATTTCGTTAAAAAAATAGTCCTGACTAAACAAAACTCGAAACGTGAAGGAGTTCTACACCAGAACAACAATCCAAAGTTGCAATTTGACACGATAGAATTATAGAAAGTCGATTAAGGGCCAGTTCTGTAATGCAAGAACATACCAGGTATAAGCTATACTTAACCCTATAGTAATACCCTAAGGGCCGGTTCTACAATGCAAGAATATACCAGGTATAAGCTATACTTGGAATAAAATTTGAAACGTCCGTTCTACAAATAGGTCTTTTAAAATTTTATTCCAAGTATAGCTTATACCTATAGTCCTAAAAAGTCCTAAAAGGACACAAGAAACACGTCTCAACATGTAAGCAACCATACTATGAGTAATGGTGCTGATTTCAAAAACGGCGATCTCTATGGCAGTCTTTTGTTCGGAATCAACTATTGTTTACACGTAAACACATGTTAGTAGTTTTTACGATGCACTAATCGTTTACAAGTGTGATATATCATTTGAAAAGGCATAAAGCATAAATATTTTGAACTATTGAAACTATTTGAGCCTTTGAGACTACATGTTGGTTTAATGAAACATTCTCAAACAATTTTCTACTAGATAAATATTTTTCCTAACTGAAACGGTATTATAGACGTAAACAAAGCAGTTACATGTTTTAAGAATAAGAAAAAAAAACAAGCAATGGTGTAATCAAATTTGTGAGTTAATAGAGTATACAAGGTCTGTAAAAATAAAATAGGAATTTGCCCAGAGATGACCCTAGCTGTCAATGTAGTTACCGCGTCATTGACACCATTTTCTTGTTGATATCTAACAAAGATTTTCAACTCACAACAATACAATTTTCATACAACAGCATAGTTTGTAATATGCTTGGCGAAGCTTACGGTGAGCATGCTCTTGGTAAATCAGAGTACTTTGAGTGGTTTAAAAAATTCAAAAGGGGCGATTTTGGTGTGAGAAATGAAGAACGTTGAAAACCACTGAAAAAGTTTGAAGACAGAAAATTGCTAGCATTGTTGGATGAGGATTACGCCCAAGCGCAACAACAAGAAGTATAGAGAAGTTGTCTCTATATGTTTGAAAACACTGGGAACGATTCAGAAGATAGAAAAATGGGTTCCACATGAACTGACGGAAAGACAGCAGGAAAACCGTAAATCTCCATTTCTTCATCGAATTGTGACTGGTGATGAAAAGTGGATATATTTTGAGAATCCTAAGCGAAAAAGATCGTGGGTAACTCCAGGCGAACCATCTATATCGATTGCAAGGCCAAGTCGCTATGGATGAAAGACAATGTTCAGTGTTTGGTGAGGTCAGAAGAGTGTGATCTATTATGAGATGCTAAAACCTGGCGAAACCGTTAATACCGAACGCTGTCGACAACAAATGATCGACTTGAATCAAGCTTTGCATGAGAAACGATCAGAATATCAAAAAAGGCAATTTTGCTTGATGATAATTCACCATCACACACATTTAGTAGGGAAATACTTTCGCATGCGGCTTACTCACCACACTTGACTCTGTTCGAATACTACTTAGTTGCATCGATGGGACACGCATTTGCTGAGCAGCGTTTCCCTTACGAAAAAGGCTCAGTGACTGGTTTACCTCAAAAGAGCAACAATTTTTTTTTTGCGTGGCATCTACAAATTGTCGGACAGGTAAGAAAAATGTATAGCTAGCGGTGGATAATACTTCGAATAAAATATTTTTTATCATTTTCAGACATTAAGTATTTTTTTCTATATAAAAATTCCGGTATCATATTTACAAACCTGGTAAATATGAAAATTTTTCAAGAAAAATCGAAAATCGCAAGTAACTCGAAACCCGTAAGACAGTACTAAGGCATAACACCGTGTATAGAGTAGCCCTCGTAACTCAGTCAAAATTAAATCAGGAAGTTAATTGTCGCAAAAATTTGCACAAAACAAATCTTGAACGCGATTCCTAAAACCGCATCCACACCTAGATCTGGTACGGAGAAGCAATTTAGATTTTGCAATAGGGACAATGTGCAATAATATTTCTCGGACTTTAGCCGAGTTAGACTTCAATTAAATTTTTGACAGGTACATTTAATAGCAATTCACGATTTTAAATGTGCCACGATTAGAATAACTCGCCCAACCAATGACATTAGAACTAATGGTACGTTTTCCCATTGCAGATAAATGGATTTAAGTTGTCGTGATGGTTATATTGTCTGCCGTTTTTTTTCCTATTTCTTTGTGCAGTGTCCGATTTCCCAGATTTCCGATTCGTTTGCCTTGAGCTTTTAACCTTGATATGTGTCAACAAATTATCACAGACTTGCTAAATAACAATTTCAGAAGAAGTGTTAGATTATCAGGCGAACAAAATAATTCTAAACTTTGATATGTTAATGCACTGTTGAAAAACTTGACTGTACAAAGCGTTCGTTTAATCATGTAACTTAGGTTCTAGTGCTTTGTTTAAACTTAGAAACTTTCATTTTTTATGTTGAATAATTTAAAGGTGGTGGTTTTGTTTGTCACCAAAAATATTACTAAAATTTTCTCTAGATCTATCATCCAGAGTGAACTCTAGGGAAGATATAGGAGAGATAATTTCATTTATAATTATTTTTATTAGTTTTTATGTTTCCTGGGCAACAGAACATATTTTAGAAGCACCTGTCAAACACACCTGATTATTAAAAAAAATCATTTTCGTTGTTTGCACTTCAATCAATATTTTCCATAAAACATCCACGACATGCACTTCTCTTCTTTTTTCCTTCGATGGCATTTGCACCCATGAAATTATTTTTTTTTACTGAAGGTTCAAAATAATATATGGTTGTCAAATGTTATGTTTATTTTCGTTATTAGGGCTAAACTGTGTATATAATTGAAAGAAAAATATTATTTATTAAAACTGAAAAAATTCAATAAACGTATGTAGAAAGTTATGAAAATTAGTGATTTCGAGTAAATTGTTACCTACTTGTCGAGTTGTCTACGTAAGTTTCGGGATTCAATGAAGGTTCTGTACAAGTTAATAGAATGGAAACGGACGCTTTTTAAAGAATCATAATTTTTTATATAAATAATTTAATTATTTTACCAATTTTATATAAAAAAAATTACTTCATTATATAAAATAATTTGAAATTAATAATGTTTTAAAAAAAAATTAACTTAAAAATAATCAGTGCCAAAAATAATGTTAGCCAAGTTATGGCCATACTCAGGATTTAGGACGTTTTATCTCTGATGAAATTCATGGCGATTTTCCCAGGCCACAAATAGGCAGTCTTCTTTATTAACTACCTCATTCAAATGGAAATGAATTTTATCCCTCAAGATGATGGGGAATCTTCTTAAAACATTGTTTGAGCAAATTTGAGACGTTGTTAATAACCCTGTTCATTCATCTCTTGGACAATCATCAATTTATATGTATGCAGAGCCAACTCCTTTTACAAAATACGTTTTACAGTGCCGTTGCTCATCTTCAATTCAGAAACGTAGGGCATAGTAGAGCATATGGAATTTGTAGAATCGTGTCCACTGCAACATGAAGGCTTCCAACTCGTGTGGTCCTGAGTTTTCCTCTGCCATTTGAATCCAATATATTTGATAATGTCATCGACCCATCGTGTTTTAGGTCTTCTTCGTGGACGCTTATGATCAAACGGATGATCCCAGAATTGCTTTGGTCCATCTGTCGTCACATCGCCTCGCTATATGGTCTGCCCACCGCCATTTTAATACCTTTACCTTTCCAATCATGTCACATACTTTTATCTATTCTTTGATCCATGTGCAGGCTTTTCTGTTTCGCTTTGTAATGCCAAGCATATACCTTGCCATTCCCCTCTGTGCTACCCGAAGTTTTTCAATTGATTGTGATGTGATTGTCCATGATTCACTTCCGTATACAGGCAGCACGCACTGATCAAAAACTTTTTCCTTCAAACAAAGCAGGAGTTTGCATTTAATCACTATGTTGTGCTTGCCAAATACCTGCCAGCCACACTTAACACGCCATTCAAACTTCCCGGGCAGTATCACTCTCCATTGAAATCCTGTGCCCAAAGTATATGTAGTTGTCCACCACCTCTAAATCGCTTCCAAAAATAGATATTCTTCTGTTTTCTAAATGGTTCTTCCACCCTTTGCTGCTCTTGTATGTGTCTTTGCAGTTCATCTGGGTCATGTGACCGGAGGACGATATCATCCGCAAATTTAAGGTGGCTTAAGTACGCACCATTTATTTTTATTCTATCCTGTTCCCAATCCACACCACAAACAACAGGTGATATTGAGTCACTCTGTCGTACACCCCGTTCTATATTGATTTTAAATTCAAGATCATCCATCTGAACTGTCGCTTTAGCTTCATCATATATGGGTCTCAATAGGCTCACATAGGCTCTGTCTATCCCTTGGTTAAGCAATACATCCATTATGGCTTGCTTTGATATTGAGTCAAATGCCTTTCCATAGTCAATAAAAGCCAAGCACAGTGGCATGGTATATTCATTGTGACTTTCTATGGCCTATTGGACAACCGCGATATGATCTATTGTACTTCTGAATCATGTTTGCTCTCTTGGTTGAGCGTCATTAAGTGTTCTTAATATTATTTTAGATATTAACCTGGTGAAAACTTTGTACAATACTGATAGGAGGCTTATTGGGCGATAATGTTTTAAATCTTTTTGTGCTCCTTTCTTATGAAGAATAATCACTTCTGTATTTTTCCATAGATTGGGTATTTTTTGTTCTTTGAGGCATTTTGAGTACAATTTTGCTAGTATTTTATGTAAAGTTCGACCGCCAGCTGTTAACATTTCAACTGTTACACTGTCCTTTCTTAGATCCTATCCATTCTTTATCGCTGCTGTAGCATCTGTAATCTCATTCAACAAGATATCTGGCATTTACTCGCCCGTGGGTATTGCTCTCTTTGACTGGTTCTGATCTTCAAATAACTTTGAATAAAATCGTCTGATAACATCTAACATTTCCGTTCGTTCCCTACACACTGTGCTATCCTCACGCACTAAGGTAAATATTTGAGTCCTTTTATTTCTCAGCTTGTGTTTTGCTTTGTTTATTCCCTGGTTTTCTTCTAGTGTTTTTTGCCCTAACTGGATGTTGAATGGACGCGTTTCTTCTTGAATACGGTTTCTTATAGTTTTGCAAAGTTCAACGTACTCGACTCTGCCAAAAAGACTCCCTGCATTAATCATTGTACGCCATTTTCTCATTAAATTAATGGTCTCATAGGGATTTTTGACAGTGTTGCAGCAGCCGGTTTCAAGCGCATTGTCGATGATTTTTTCATACTGATCTGTTATCTCCGTCTCCTCAGGGTCTTGCAACATAGCAAAGCGGTTCGATAAAGTAATCTCAAAATAGCTGCCCCTCTGAAGCAGCTTCTCAGAATTCACTATGCCATTTTTCGATTTTACCGTTCTTGTATGCTCTCTTCGACGGTTTATCTTAACCTTTGCTCGTACCATTCTTTGGTCACTCCCAACATTAAAACGGTTAAATACAATACAATTACAAAATATTGTTTTATCGTTTGACATGATATAGTCAATTTTACTTGTGAGACCAGATGGACTTTTCCATCCATTTTCTGCTGATTTCTTTTTTGTTAAAAAACTAGTTCATAATATACAGTTCTTTTCTTTCCGCAAAATCAACCTCCAGTGTCCCGTTCACCATTTCCATGTGGGCCAGTTGTTTTTTCACAAATTCATGCTTTTCCAATCCTAGCATTAAAGTCGCCAATCAGGATTTGGTATCTGCACTTCTCGTTGTCTAGAAGCTGGGCCACGTCATCATAAAATATCTCAATTGCCTCATCCTCATAGCTTATAGCTGGTGTATAAGCTTGGACGATTTGAAGCTTGAAATTTTTTTAAGGCAAAATGACGCGTTGGATTAGTCAGTCAGATATACTTTCAAATTCTATGACATTGTACTTCAACTTAATGAGGTTGATGAGGAATAACGGTTAATGAGGAATCCAATTCCGCCACATCGTCCATTCTCCGTATATATATATATATATATATATATATATATATATATATATATATATATATATATATATATAAAACTAAACTAAATATGTTTTAAATATCGAAAATAAATATATTAATGGACACATCCTGTGCGCAAGGGTGCAAGTAACATCCTGTATAGTGTTTAACAGGTAGATCGTAGAAGAAAATCTAAGTACTGTAAAATTACAGTTATCCCGCTAAATAGTTTTTATGGCATTCTGACTGTAAAAGTGGTAACTGTTGGAACACTTCCGTAAATAAGTGTAAACTTAATGATATTGCTGCCTGACATACCTCACTGCCTCAAGGTACGCCGAGCTATAATTAAGATACAGTTTAGGACCAAGAAAAAGCGAATCGTGTTGAAACCCGAACAGAAAAACGAGACATTAAATTTAAGTGTCATATCTGTTTTAATCTACTTTATTTTTCCATAAATTTTGGAAGTTGTAGTAGAAATCCTTCTTTGAATACTCATCAGCATATTTAAAAATGTATGTTTTTCCCACAGGATTTAACTGATTTACGAAAAGGCCGATAAAATGGTGTTGCTCTTTTCTTATTTTTATTATTTTACTTCACTTCAATTTTCAAGTTCTTACATGTTGTTGTCAACTAGCATCAAGACATACAGAAGTGTGGATTATGGTTGATATCTTGGAGCGGATGTAGGAAGAAGCAGGTATAAAAATTGAAAGAAAAAAAATATAAACATATGTATCATAAATAAATATATATATATATATATATATATATATATATATATATATATATATATATATATATATATATATATAATAAAAAGAACAGCTTTGTCACAAAAAAAGTTAGGAAAATAACTTGTGAACAAAGAAAAAGTCCAATATTTTGACGGACAGTAATGGGATGTTTATCACAAACATCAAGAAACTATTCGACGACCAATAACAAGAAGAATGCAAAACTCTAACTAATAAGAGCGGGATAGAAATGAATACAGAAGAATTCAGGTATGCTCTGAAGAAGTTGAAAACCAACATGCCAGTGAACCAAATGAACTTCCTACAGAATTGTTTAAACTAATCAATGAAGGTAATATTGACATACCTAAGGATTTAAGTTTAATTATACCATCTACCCCACATGAATTAAATAGTCAGAATGGTTACTATTGACTTTTATAAAGATACATTTAAGCTGATACTTGATAAGTATTCATTTTAAATAAATAAGATTAATATATAACGGTATAACAATTGTTTCGACTCACAATACCTTTTTCAAATACAAACTATACTAAACTAACCGTGAGAAAAGTGAAAAATTTCAACCTAAAGTGTCCATCGATCTAAAAATATCATAAAACATGATAGTGGGGAAATCAATGTTTTGTCAACGTCTAGGGGAGCAATATAAGTTTAATAACGGTGAACCATTCAAGTCTAGTTAGTCATTTAGCCAAATATCCAAATCTTTTCTTTTAGGCTCTCTAAAAGATTTAATTTTTTGGATTTAATCTCATTATGTAACATTTTAAAATTATCATTGAAAGTATGCTTTTCTAACATTAAGTGGTTAACGTAATGAGAATAATTTTATTGTTTAGTCTACCTTCTTCTATGTTCCTTCTAGTCTAGTAGAGAAAGATCATCCTGTTTGTCCAATTGACTCGCACTCAATTAAATAAACTCCTGATTGATACAGTTTATTTGTTTGACTTTTGTTGTTTTTAATGAGGCGTCCTAGAGTCTTGTTTGTTTTAAAAGCAATATTTATATTGTTTGTTTTGGGTAAATGTCTCGACATTCATTTGGTAACTATTTCCGTATAATAGTTTTGATTGATTGCGCGGTTGGCTCTTGGTGAAACATAGTAACAATGATAATAATTTAAACACTTGGTATTTGTTTCACAATATATTCAAGATATTCTCTAACATGTTTCGACCTCGCGACCATTCTCAAAGAGTTTATACATAACTCTCTTTGAGAATGGTCGCGAGGCCGAAACATGTTAGAGAATATCTTGAATATATTGTGAAACAAATACCAAGTGTTTAAATTATTATCATTATTTCCGTATATGTAATTGTTTTGAACGCTGCATTTTTGATATTATTGACCGGATATATTAAATTAATGGTTTTATTATAACTTTTTTTATTAGTTATTTTATTTATAATGTTTGGATCGTATCCGTCATTTACTGGGATCTGTTTGATGGCATTCAATTCTTTATTATTATTATTCATGTATGGGCCCTGGTGGATCACGCGAAGTACAATTAGAGGCGTTTGTTGTTGTTAGCCTTCCTTTGCGCCCATACTAATTTCATTCTTTCGCTATGCGCTTTTTTCCTTTCGTCAGACCAAGTTGTTCCGGTCTTCCTACATTTTTCTCCCTGGCCAACCTTCCAAACGTCAACCTTGTGTCTAAAACAGCTTCTATCCTGAATTTCACTTTGTGTAATATTTGCTGATCTTAGGTCCTCTTTAATTGCAGCAATCCATTTAATTATTTCTACTTTAGCTCTACTCCTATTTTCATAAAATTCGACTATTTATCTAGTTAGCCTACTCGGATTCAACCGTTTTATGTGTCCGTAAAACTTAAGTCTTCTTTTTCTCATATCTCTATGTATATCTGTGTATTGTTTGATTTCTTGGTTTTCTCGAAGGAGGGCGTAGGATTTTTCTTATGATTTTTCTTTCCTTCTTTTCAATGTCCTCGATGTCTCTTTTTCTATTCAAAATGAGCGTTTCTGCCTCATACAGACATTCTGGTTTAATAACTGTATTGTAATGTCTCAGTTTTGTGTTTTTAGATAGGCATTTTTTGCTGTAAATATTTTGTGTAAATCTCAATGCCGTTTCCACTTTTTGTCATCTACCCGTATTGGTCGCTTTTTCCAACCCGTTTTCCATGATTATTTCACCCAAATATTTGAATTGAGAGACTCGTCTGATGTTACCTTATTTTGTTTTTAGAAATGGTGCTCTTAGTCTGTTGCAGGTCATGCATTGTGTTTTTTCAAAGGAAATTTGGAGTCCTACCTTTTCAAAATTGCTAGATCATCAGCAAACGCCAGACAATAAATTTTGATGTTGGTTCTCCCCAGTTTAATGGGCTGGTCAATATTCACGGCCGACTTTTGTTCATGCCACTCCTGTATTACTTTTTCTAGAACACAGTTAAATATGAGTGGCGAGGGTCCATCCCCTTGTCTTACTCCAGTTTTAATTTCGAAGGGTTCTGAGATGTCACCCATTTGAATTTAACTTTTGACCTTGTGTTAGTTAATGTTTCTTTAATAATTGCCAGCGGTTTCAATTTCATTCAATAATTTATTATAATTATCTATTGACAGAAGAATATTTAATAATTTATGTATAAAATATTTAATTTTGACAAGATTTATTGTGTATAACTAAATCTGTAAGTGATGGTTTATGAAAAATTACAAAATCATGTTTATTATTTTTTTCTAGTTCTAGTTCAGTTTAAAAAGTTATGTTGCTCTTCTTCGACTGTGAATTTAAAGTTCTTATGTAAAGAATTTTTTTTGAGTTAAGAATTGATTTAATTGTCTTTCAGAACATCTAAAATTGCACCATGATTGTTTTTTTTTGAGTATTGCTTTGCACCAACCGACAGGAGCCTTTTTTGAGCTATTATCAAATTATGCGGAATTCAACGCACACAAACCTTTTTCACTGCTCATGTAAAATCTTGTGTATACTTGCCCAGGATTGCTTCAATCTCCACGATATGTCACAGGGTGATCATGTTTTATCAGTTCGCACACAGTATCGATGTTTTCTGGCACAACAACCGATTTTGGGCGTGCTTGTTTAAATTCGTCCGTGAGCGAACGACGCCCGCGATTGAATTCACTAAACCAGCGATAAACAGTGATTTTTGATGAAGTTTTATCGCCAAAAGTCGAAGTGAGTTAATCGATGCACTGTTGTTGAGATAATCCACGTCGAAAGTCGTAGTAAATCATCCCTCGAAAATTCTCATAAGTTAATTCCCTTTTCTGACAGAGATGAAGTGTTCAAGTCACTGAAGAACACAAATAACATCCGTATGATAAAACGTTCTGAGTACGTATACAGTGAACAATGTCAACTTTATCAGATGCGATGTGACATTTTTACAGAGGCGTGAGGATTGAGTAAAAAATGTTTGAACGTTTTGTATCATTTTGACATACATTTAAATTAATATTTAAGTATTATTAAAAATTCCATGTTCGTAGTGCCAAATGTTTAAACCAAAAATAGTATAACCCTTTAAACCATTAAAACACGTTAGTTAAAATGTTTTCATATTATTTGTTATTATTAATTTATAGGTGAAGCTCTTTTTTTTTAATTATACATTATTTTCTAACATTATCTTTATTAAATTTATTTTCCTGTTCTGTAATGCAAAGATATTATGCAAAGTACCTTCGACACATCCGTAAAACCGTTTCTTAAAGTAACTTATACAAGAATCTGTAATAGACTTGAAGAAAATATCAGCTAAAAGCAATTTGAATTCAGAAATGGGTAGGCGCGAGAAAAGGTTTATTCAGTTTTAATATCGGGTAGGGCAAGAATCACAATGCCATTTTTAATATTTATAACATTTAACAGAAGCCGGGCATATTTTTTTGCTATAATATGTTTTCGTCTTTAAATGTTGTATTGATTAATTTTTAAAAATGATTTCAATCCGATGTTAGTCATTAGTAGAAATGCAACTATGTGTCCTTTTTAAAACAGTTTCCTTAACTTTTTTTGTTGTATTTAAACAGTTTGTTATTGTCTGTAGGCAACAGGTTTTGAATAATTTCAAGGAAACGGAGTAAGAAAATTCCCAATTGTGTACCATATCGTCGAAATGACGTTTCTGGAGGCTCCCTCACACCTGCAATATTTTCAGCGGTTATCACTGTTCTTTTACCTCTGATACGGCTGATATCTGAACTACACAACAACAGAACACAAGCTGTTACAAATATTACGAATATGGTAGCTTAATACTTCCCACACTTTATATTAACGTATTTCATATATGCATCACATACAGTAACATTAAGGTAAACAAGCAAGAAGTATATTCGTTTTTATGTTATGTATTAACAATTCTTCTATTGGAACCTTTGGTATGACACACAAAACTTAACACTTAATTTGAGTTTAAATCATCTCCAGAAGATGCTAACATGAAACGTGCGCCGAGAAGTTAAAAAAAAAGTGATTTGGTGTTTAGTGGTAAATCTCTTCAAATTTATGTATTAATATTCAGATATAATAATTACAAAATAATCAATCCACCCCATTACACATAAATATGCTGCATATAAGTCTATGATCCACCGAGCTTTTACAATTCCACTATCTGAAAATAATAGAAAAATAGAACTGCAAAAAATAAAACTAATAGCACAAAATAACGGTTTTAAAGAAAAAGAAATGAGTTACTTAATAAATAAAAAACGGAAACAATTACTAATACATCAAGTATATACAAAAGTAAAACAAACAAATGATAAAAAGTACTGTAAACTTTCATATTTCGGTCCAATTTCAGAACAAATAACTCGTTCTTTGAGGAAACATGATTTACAAATAGCGTTTAAAACCACCCAGTCAACCAGTAAATTCATTTTTAATGCCAAAGATAAAATATTAGCAAATACAAAATCTGGAGTGTATATGTAAAGTTGCAATGAGTGCAGTAGCTACTATGTTGGACAAACCGGCAGAAATTTTCAGACCAGATACAAAGAACATAAATCTGCATACATATTAAAGAAACAACACTCTAATTTTGCGAACCATTTCATAGAGACCGGACATATATTTCCCGAGATTACAAATTTTAAAATTTTACATACAGCGCCCAATAGCAAAAAATTAAACATTTTAGAAGCTATTGAAATTTATAAATATAATAAAGATCCATCTAGACAGCTATTAAACGACCATACGGATCTGCGAAATTCCCTACTATTTAAAATATTGTAAAAAATTAACCCCAATAAAAGTATCAAATTAGGTACATAGAATAGATAAACTGCTGTAAAACTTTAGTTTTAAAGTAGTGTTTCAGAATGAAAAATTGTTTTACGAAACTATAGTCACACAAATTTTGTTTAAAAATAAAACTGATAGATAAAGTAAAACATTGTTTTATTCCTATTAACATAGAATTTTTCTATTGGAACCTTCGGTGTGAGACACCAAACTTGAAGAGATTATTAATTAGATTAAATTTAATCTATATTAAATCATCTCCTGATGATGCTAAACATGGTTGGACAAAAGCGCGTCGAGAAGTTTTATAAAAGTTATTTGGTGTTTAGTGGTACACTCTTCGAGTTTAGTGTATTAAGGTATATATAATATGTTAAAATGTATAGTGTATATCATAGTGTATATACAAATATGCATAATCGCTGTTGAATTCGCCAAAAAATAGATCCTTAAATAATATTCAGGATTATTAACCTCCGATTGTTTGGTTTATTAAATAAGGATGCCTGATTTGCAAACGAAAAATGCAACACCATTTTAAACAATGTAAACAAATTATGCATTTAATATTTTAAAAATACCACAAAATAAGGTATGGTATGCAGCTCGTCGGATAGCTTTATTAAGAGTCATGTCATCGTCCCAATAAAAAAAAACAAACATTAAAATTAATATTCACTTCAGTGCATCATCAGTTTTTAGATTGATATATTTAATGAGGAAAAATGAACGTTGCCGGAGAAATAATGGAAGTTTTTAAATAAAAAAATGTTGTGAAAAAATTATGGTATGAATATTGAAATATTCGAAAATAAATGATTTGTTTTAATAAATAATAAATAATAAAGATATTAGCACATTAAGTACTCACTCTTGTACGGTAAAATGATTCTACAATTAAACAATTAAAATAATGATTATCTAAAACACAATTTAATTTAAAAAACTTTAAAACACAAATGGCGTCACCAGTCTTGCGCCCAGTCTGGCGCAACACGTCACTAGCATGTCGGTGACGCGAACCCATAAGTTTTGCCCATACCAAAAATCGCGCAACGCGGCTAAACAGTTTGCATTTCAAAAATTGTTGTTTTAAGTAAATTATTTCTTTATATAGATTTTTTATGTCGTTTTACGGAATTGCCACACTGACCCTCGTCACGACTTCCTAGACTTGTCTACCACTATCATAAAACATTCCTTTGAGTTTCAGGAACAGGAAATAGTTACTCGCAGATAAATCAGATGAATACGGAAGGTCTTACTTGTTTTTTTCGACAAAATGCACGAACAGCATAAGGCATAAGGAACAAATGGAGTACAACCTTTCGGTTTATTTCAATCCTTTGTCCTTATCAAAATTCCATGGTCGGATAAAATACCTCCGCTATCCATCTTACATTCGAATTCACATCGTAGGAGATCATTTCACGCACTTTTTCCAAGGCGATTTGTGTTTTGTGGCCGGCCTGGCTTTGGGTTTCTTCCAAAACATCACGACCGTCCTGGAATCGCTTATACAACTCGAATAAACATGCGTGGGATAAGCAATCATCACCATAAACTTTTTGCATCAATTCAAATATTTCTGTAAAAGTTTAACCGAGCTTTAAACAAAATTTAATATCAGCAGTTTGTTCCATCGTGATTTTGTGAGATGAACAAAGGTAGTGTCGTTTTAGGCGCTATAACTTGACAATCTGTTGATCGATTCTAATGCTTCATACAGCTTTCAGTTTCAATAGATAATGTTAATAGTTTTCTTTAAAATAAAAAAGTTCCGTAAATTTTTCGAGATAGTGTGTATATAATCATGCATAATAAAATTCAGTCGAAGTGCTCGAAAGAGAAAATTAATCGGAGAGCATTAAAATCAAACAAATTACAAAAACTATAACTTAAGCATAATTATTCCTTTTAATACGTTACACTAGTAAATTTACATTAAAAGTCGGTGAAGTCTCTCTAGAACCCTTTTAAATACCATCCTATAACCTGCCGTATCGTTGCTGCAGGAGCATTTAACAATTTATTCTTGTTTCATGCTTACTCTAGCACGTGAAAAATATCTCCACGCCAATTCTCTTGACGATAAGTTAATTACCACTCACTCTGTTTGTTTATGACTTGTTTCCGACTACGATAAAGATTGAATTAATACAATAAAGAAAATTTGTCAAATATAGATTTAATAAAGTTCTATTTTAAGTGTTGAATCGTATTTAAGGGAAATTATTATATACTTCATTAACATAGATGAAATACTGATAAAAAATAAACATTTTGAAAGAAAGAAATTCGCATCCACATTAAAACTCTATCTGTACACTATGTCAAGTTTCAGACTCAGATGAGCGGGACACGTGACCAGATGATAGACAGTCGAATACCAAAGAGAACTATGGAGGAACGAATAGGGGGTATTAGAAAATGAGGTGGATCGAAAACACAGTGGCATGACAACGTAAAAAGAGATACCAAATAACGACTGCACAACAAGAATTGGAAAGAGGCTCAATCCGGTTGGAGGGGAAAGTTGAAGATAGTCAACGCTAACACCATAGAGAAGAATAAAATCAATATACCGTGGAAAATATATTTCACTGAGGTAACTGATGCTTAGTGGAAATTCATATTAAATGAAAGAATTGAGGATTATGTCTAAATTTCGACAGACGGTCTTCCGCTGTAACATTCAGCTTCAATTGAGTATCGACCTTCTGAAAATACCTTAAACTTCCTAAAAATCTGGGCCCTTGACAAATCACTGTTTCCGTTGAAAGTTTGGCAAAGTTTCCACTGTGCCTAAGTCTTAAAAAAACTTGATACAGGCCCCAAGTGACTTTAGAGAGATCAAATTCATACTGAAGATGTATCAAATGATGACCTGCCCCCCTTCTTCATAAAGGGGAGTCGACAGTGTTGCCAGATAGAACGCTACTCCACCAGACTGATTACTTTCTTTATAGACCTCGTAGGCACCCTCCTATAGCCGAAAAACTTTTTGAGTCCATTGAAGTCATACAACAGAATTCGCAGAACTAGCTGAAGCTCATACAATATGTAATTTGAAGACAACAAAATGAATTTTATATGATTAAACCTTTGAATATAAAGCTAACAGGAAGGAGCCTTGCCAGTCTTTGGTAGTTGTTTTGGAATTTTGGTAGTTGTTGTCAATAACTTAGAAGTTTAATAGTAGATTTGAGCAATTTTAGTGTGTTTTAATCAATAGCAAGTGCAGAATAAGTATAATAAGTACTGGAATGCTCCCTCGAAAAAATATAAATTCAGGAGTAATATTAAATAGGTAAGAGCTTTTAATTCTGGGCCTTAAAAATCCAATTATGTTTTATTTTTCGTTTGATACGTTTGTTTAAACAGGTTACTTTACTCATATAAAGAATCTATAAAATATAACTAATAATACAGAGTGTTACCTTTTTTTATAATCCTTTTTTTTCAGAAATCATTGTACTAATAAATGTAAATGTTACATCCATCTTGATTTGAATTTTATGTTATTAAACCAGTTTATCTTTTTTCAAGGTTTCCCAAAGATCCAAATATAAGAACACAGTGGAATAATTTTATTAAAAAGCCAGACTTTATTCCAGTAGGTTTTCATGTTCCCATCATTTTATTGAGGATTGTTTCGATCGAACATCTGAGATAAAAGTGAGACTACTACCAAATGCTGTTCCAACAATTGAAGTGGACTGTTTAAAATATGTAATTTTTTATATTTTATGATTTTGATAACTTTTTTTAATTTTTTTCAAAGTTAGCCTTTTTTGGTGGTTGTGAAAATGTGTTTATACTCGAGCTTATATCTAACACTTTAATTATTGACTATTTACAGTACAGTACGGTAGTAGATAAAAAAAATTCGTAGTACATATACAAAGTTAATTTTGTTTAAAGAACATTAAATACTGAACAACTAAATATAGAAAGATTATATGTATTTTATATATATATATATATATATATATATATATATATATATATATATATATATATATATATATGTATATATATATATATATATATATATATATATATATATATATATGTATATATATATATATATATATGTATATATATATATATATATATATATATATATATATATATATATATATATATGTATATATATATATATATATATATATATATATATATATATATATATATATATATATATATATATATATATATATATGCGTGGGGCTCGAGCCCAGCTGACGAGGGCTGTGAGGCCAGAAACCGGTCCTGGGAGGTACTTGTCTCGGCGTGGTGGCGGCGACTGATTTGAAACGAGCAGAGATGCGTGGAAGTACAGATGAAAAATTACTACCGGCCATCGATATGAGCACTTGACTTGGTCTTGCTCTGTTCGTTTCGATTCAGCTGTCTCCCTGCGTGGGGCTCGAGCCCAGCTGACGGCGGCTGTGAGGACAGAAACCGGCCCTGGGAGGTACTTGTCTCGGAGTGGTAGCGGATGTTGCGGTGCGGTGGTGGATGTTGATTTTAAACGAGCAGAGGTACGTGGAAGTACGAATTAAAAAAATCTGTTTTTCAAATATCTCTCTCCACGGACCCACTACGCTATCTTTTGAGCAAATATATATATATATATATATATATATATATATATATATATATATATATATATATATATATATATATATATGGACCACGCGAAGTACAATTAGAGGCATTTGTCCTTGTTAGCTTTCCTTTGCGCCCATACTAATTTCATTCTTTCGCTATGAGCTTTTTTCCTTTCGTCAGACCAAGTTGTTCCAGTCTTCCTACATTTTTCTCTCTGGCCTGGATTTCACTTTGTGTATTATTTGCTGATCATAGGTCCTCTTTAATTTCAGCAATCCGTTTAATTATTTCTACTTTAGCTCTACTCTACTCTATTCATCCGTTTTATGTGTCCGTAGAACTTAAGTTTTCTTTTTCTCATATCGCTATGTATATCTGTGTATTGCTGGATTTCTTGGTGTTCTCGAAGTCGGTATGTTGTATTTATTTGTTTGGGGCCTAAGATTTTTCTTTCCTTCTTTTCAATGTCCTCGATATCTCTCTTTCTATTCAAAATGAGCGTTTCTGCCCCATATAGACATTTTGGCTTAATAACTGTGTTGTAATGTCTCAGTTTTGTGTTTTTCGATAGACATTTTTTGTTATAAATATTTTGTGTAAGTCTCAATGCTGTTTCCATTTTTTGACATCTACCCTTATTGGCCGCTTTTTCCAACTCATTGTCCATGATTATTTCACCCAAATATTTGAATTTAGAGACTCGTCTGATGTTACCATATTTTGTTTTAGAAATGGCGTTCTTAGTCTGTTGCAGGTCATGTACTGTGTCTTTTCAAAGGTAATTTGAAGTCCTATCTTTTCTGCTGTTTCTTCTAGGATTTCAATCTGTTTCTGTGCCGTTAATACATCTTGAGCTAAAATTGCTAGATCATCAGCAAACGCCAGACAATCAATTTTGATGTTGGTTCTCTCCAGTTTAATGGGCTGGTCAATATTCCGCGCCGACTTTGTTTCACGCCACTCCTGTATTACTTTTCCTAGAACACAGTTAAATAAGAGTGGCGAGAGTCCATCCCCTTCTCTCACTCCAGTTTTAATATCGAAGAGCTCTGAGATGTCACCCATGAATTTAACTTTTGACCTTGTGTTAGTTAATGTTGCTTTAATAATTGCCAGCTTTTTTGAGATCTAATCCTTGTTCTTTCAAGATCCGGAATAAAGATTCGCTGTCAATAGAATCATATGCTTGTTTGAAATCCACAAAAGTACAGACGAGATTTTTATTGTACAGTTTTTGATCTTAGTTTTGTCTTAGGATTAACTTTAGATTCAGGATCTGTTCAGGGCAGGATCCGCCCAGTCGAAAATCTGCTTGATATTCACCAGTTTTAGGTTCTAACTGTCCCTGTGCTCTGTCTAGTAGACATTGAGATAGAATTTTGTAACAAACTGGGAAAAGAGATATCCCTCTATAGTTGTTTACATCCGTTCTATCTCCTCTCTTGTGTAGTGGATGGATTAGAGCATCTTTCAAATCTTCCGGAATCCGTTCGGTTCGCCAAACTTCTTGTAGAATTTTGGTTATTTCCTTGATTGTACCTGGACCAGCGGATTTCAAAAGTTCAGCAGTGATTCCATCTTCACCAGAAGCTTTGTTATTTTTAAGCCGCTTGATTTTCCTAATTATTTCATGCACTAATTCATTTCATTTCTGTTAATTTAATTTTAAATGTTTTGTAAAAGTTTCGGGTGTTATTTTTTTGGAAATCATTTATATATATATATATATATATATATATATATATATATATATATATATATATATATATATATATATATATATATATATATTGCATATACACCATATCTTAAATATGAACATCAACTCGGTATAAGTACTAAGATGAAACTGATTACCTAACCAATTTTTGGAAATGATATGACTATGATAGGAGATTCCAATTTCTTAATAACTCTTTGTCGTATCGGCCACATAAAAGACACTTTACTTTTTGATATATTTTTTAATTAGTTTAAATTTTTACATTTCTCTGCCTAATTATACAATAATTTATTGTTTTAAACAACTGTAAACTTTTATCAGTTTCTTGTTTTTATTTATACTGCCCTACGCCCCTCAAACATTTAACTTCTGTGCTATTTGTTGTTGAGTTTGCATATCGTCTTCTTCCAACGATGTTTGCAATTCGGCATCTTCACATTTTTTCGGTTGACCTGGGTTTTTTTTTGTCATTCAAGTCGAAATCGCCGCTTTTGAATTACCTAAATCAACGCCCACAAGCACAAGCAAGTTGAGACATTGTCGTCATAAGTTTCCAAGTATACGACAGCTTTCACTCACGTTTTTCTTTTGACTGAACAAGAAAGCAAGTGCGTAGAAGCTCGACATGTTTACATAAAAGATTTGACAGTGAACTTTGTTTACAGCGCAATCTCTTAAAAAAAAAATTAAAAATTATTAACCGTCACACTTGGTATTAAAGAATTTCCTGAATTTGACGTGATTTATTTATAAAGCAAAAAGTAGAAACAATTTTCAGCAACATTTTTAGAAAAAATTAAAAAACTGCCCCGAAAATTATGGAACGCTCTAATCAAAAAAAAAAAAGGTAATAGCATTCGTAAGGCGATCTGATTTCCTTGGGAAATATGCTTTTCTTAACCCTTAAAATTAACACACAATAAGGAAAAAGAAAGAAAACAATTTCCTAATGAAAAGTGTTTTCAAGCCGACAAGATGCGTGTTTTGAGACAATACCCGAGAAAATGACGAGACAGGCTCTATTACAAGACCCTAGATTGTTTTTTGCAATGTATTATTAGAGGACATTGAAAAAATTGTGGGCGTTCCGTGTGAAATAGTTTTTGGTCGGTGGTGTCGCTCTTCGATGTGGAGTGTGAGAACGACAGTGGTACTCGGAATTCGCCTGATAGAAAGTTTAAATTAAAAAAAAAACAACAACAAAAAATAAATGAACATCTTCATAACCTAAATAAGATAATTGAATGACTTCCCACTGTGATCAAAAGGTGTCGGGACTGGTTAATTCGACTATCACGTTTTGATAGCATCGAATATTTTACAGCTTTAAATTGATTGAACTGTTACTGACATTTGGTAGATGTTTTATGTTGTTTTTATTATTGATTGATAGTTATATGTAAGTGCTTCTGTTAGTTTATAACATGTCGAATTTTTATTAAGCAACAAAAGATATATATATATATATATATATATATATATATATATATATATATATATATATATATATATATATATATATATGGAGACATATATGAGCCACTGTGCTTGGCTTTTATCGACTTCGAAAAAGCATTTGATTCCATCTCAAAGCATGCGATAATGGATGCACTGCTTAGCCAAGGTGTAGAGAGAGCCTATGTAAACCTATTAGAATCGATATATGATGGAGCTACAGCCACAATTCACCTTGATGATCTTGAAGTGGGAATTAATATAGAACGAGGTGTACGGCAGGGTGACGCAATATCACCTATTCTTTTCTCGGTTGGCCTTGAAGAAGTATTCCGTAAACTGGATTGGGAACAGGATGGGGTAAAGATCAATGGTGCAAACTTAAACCATCTTAGATTTGCAGATGATATTATTCTCATTTCACAAGACCCAGAGGAGCTGCAAAGACGCATACAAGAACTGCAAAGGGCTGGCGAACCATTTGGCTTGAAAATAAACCTGAAAAAGAGTCAGGTTATGTTCAATAACTTCGCTCAGGACAGAAGAATTTCAGTTTTAGGAAGGGATTTAGAGATTGTGGACAGCTTTGTATATCTTGGGCAGAGGATTTCCATGGAGGGGAATACCGCCCGGGAGGTGGAACGGCGTGTTAAATGTGGCTGGCAGGCATTTGGTAGGCTCAACATAGTGTTTAAGAGCAGACTCCCACTTTGCCTGAAAAGAAAAGTCTTCGATCAGTGCGTTCTATCCGTTATGACATACGGAAGTGAAACCTGGACACTCACATCGCAATCAATTCAATAACTTCGGGTGGCACAGAGGGGAATGGAAAGATGTATGCTTGGCATTACAAGACGAGACAGAAAGTCCTGCGCATGGATCAGGGAACAAACAAAAGTCTGTGACATCATTGGAAGAGTAAAACAGTTGAGATGGAGATGGGCAGGCCATATAGCGAGGCGATGGGACGACAGATGGACCAAGGCAATCCTGGAGTGGATACCGCTTGATCGCAAACGTCCGCGAAGAAGACCGAAAGCACGATGGATTGATGACATCGTTAAGTATATTGGACCCGAGTGGCAGAGGAAAGCTCAGAACCGTGAAGGTTGGAAGCATGCTGAAGAGGCCTTCATCCTGCAGTGGATCGATACGGGCTGATAATGATGATGATGATGATATATATATATATATATATATATATATATATATATATATATATATATATATATATATATATATATATATATATATGATATATGATGATATATGATGATATATGATATATATATATATATATGATATATGATGATATATGATGATATATGATATATATATATATATATATATATATATATATATATATATATATATATATATATATATATATATATATAGATATATGAATATATTTTATATGATTATATATGATTATATATTATACATGATTATACAAAAGTTGGGTAACTTTTGAGGATATTTTGTTTATTAGAGTTATTAACTTAAAATTCTACAAATTCAGGTGTTTGAGATAGTTAATGCAATGAATATATTGTTCCAAATCGGGCCAGTCACTTTTTTAAGTAGATTATGAGATATTTCAAAATTTGAGGATTTCATTGCCACGAGACGTGACATTGACGAGAATGACATAGAACTGATAAAATACACAACTTCATAAGATTTATAATAGAATTTAATAAAACTTTGTACAAATCTCGTAGTATCTAATAATGATACATGTCTTTTAAATATTAAAATCACTTAGTAAGAATTAAAAATAATTATTAATACGTAATACTGTAGGATATAGTATCTCAGTCTTCAAACAGTCTTTTGACATTTAACGTAACGTTATTCTCACTTCACTTGTACCACTTTGAGTTAGTTTTACTTAAGAGTATACATTTTCTAAGTAATCAATAAACATTAGAAACAAAAATCTAAAAATATTTACCTTAAAAGTACTAATTAACATGAAATTAATAACAATTACAATGTAATACTATGAAAATCAACTATCTCAGTCTTCATAACAGCCTTTAGACATTTTTATATATGGATCTTATAAATCAAGTAAATATAGTGAACTTTGTCTTAAAGGCATCAACACGAAATAGTAATAATTAAAATAAAATGAGATCTTTTTCTCCACAAAAAACTAAAAATTATGCAACAATAAAATATTAATTTTCGAAAACATCATTTTTTTCCTTAAATTGATAAAAAAAACTCTATTCCCTTTTGTAATAAGGTTTGATACGGGTAGTTTTTTTATTATTTGGTCCACCGGAACATCTGACACATCTCTTTCATCCAATTTAAACAGAGTGCCATTCTGGTTACAAGTCTTGAGGAAAGTCACTCTCAATTCACCGTCTTCATCATCAACCGAAGAGCAGATTCTGTTTTCTTTGTGACATATTTTGTGACTAAAACATAATCACCACTACTATAACAACTTTGAGGGTGCGAATAACTCCTGGTGCCGATAGATCGTTGTTTAACTTAGAGCTATCATCATTGTCTCTAACGTATGTAGATAGTGGTATATCATCTTCAGAATCTGAGAATATGGTAGAAGTATTTAGACGTATATTATTTTTAGCACATAATTCAGTTTGATACTTAATAGATCCTAGCTTATAATGATCACATCCATCAGGATTGCAGAAACAACTTAGTGACTTAATTGTAAGATTATTTGGAACATAAGCTGTGCCAGTCACCTGATGCACCGATAGTGTCCCCTTAAAAGCGACCATTTCAGACGACTTATCATCAATGATGGTGTTCATCTACTCAAATTCACACCCTTCGATCACATCCACCTTTATACCTGGACATCTTTCACGAATGCCAGTAGCAAACTCATTCAAGTTAGTTATATCTCCACCTGCAGCAATCACTTGATCTGCTGTTCATTTACAAGTGGCTCCTACACAATCGGGGGCCCCTTTTCCATGTCCAGCTTCATGAAAGTTCTAGGTATATTTTATAATATTAAGGAGCATGTCTTTCAGTTTACAGCCTAATACATAAAACATAGATTTGTTCCTGTATTGAGTTACAGGACCATTACTGAGAAAGTGAATGTTTTCAATATTTAATGGCAGTAATGCCAGTACAGGTTTCAGATGGGCCTAAATTGCTCCAGCGTTGTGAGACAAATTAGATGAGATAGTGCAGTGTGAAACAACGAAGTTTTTTAGATAAACGACAACAGTATGTAATGAAATTAGGGCTCGCGAACCTCCAAAATGGAAGGATTGGATTTCCTGGTTGTATTTAGTACAAAAATTTTCAGAAAAATCCATATGTACCATGGCATAGATTTCAGATAAAGACTCTTTCAATTGCTTAATGGCATTATACTAGTGTACTATGTCTAGACTTTCTCTGTCTTTCACTTCTCTTTTTAGCTTCTTTAGCTCTTTGGTCTTCGTTAATAGCAGCTCTGTTTTCTTCACGAACTATGGGTTGTATTTCATCGTCAGTAGTTGCAGTATTCTGGCGTATAAAATGATTAGGAGTTTGTTTCAAGAGCTGCTTCTTTTGTCTGTAGTTGGATGAATAATTTTTCCATTTTTTTCTAGTTATTCGTTGCTCCCGTGGTGTCATTTCGTTAACATTTTTTCTTTGTCCTTTCTCTTTTTTTCTTAAGTACTGCAGTTTTTGTTTTTCTTTGTATTCTGCTAATTTAATGGGGTCGCTTTTAATTCTGACCAACCGAGCCTTTTCGGCTTTTCTTTTAATATATCTCTTTTTTTTTTAATATATCTTCCTTGGTCAACTGGTTTTTAGCGTGCCGCATGATGTTTCAAACTGAAATATGAAACAGAAATGTTTATACACTTAAGCAATTAAGATTAAAGTGCCCTAAAACAAAAAACATCTGTACCATGAAAACACGTCAGTCCTCTGGCGCAATACCTGACAAAGGAATGACGCCAACGGACTGACGAAAAAGACATAAAACGTAAGTTATAATTGAAACTAATGTTTCTTTTGGTAATTTCCAATATCAACAAGCTACATTTTGACAAATCATAGCTAACTAAGTATAAATCAAAATAAATCTCAGGTTAACAAAAAAATAACGACTCACCAAGGGACTGAAATTTTGACTGGGTCAGCACGTGTATACAAGGTAAACACAACTGTAGCACTAGTACAGCAGTGGGCCGGCCATTAAATGACGCGGTCCACAGCTAACTTCATTACCAACTTTAAAATTCAAACAGGGATTTGACCTTGAGTCGGTGACTGACGAATGAAACTAAATACAAAGTTTCTTATTTTTTTTAAATAAAGTGGAGCATATTACATTATGAATGTTATCATATACATTACTATGTACGCCACAGATTGTAGTGAATTAGTAAGTTTTCTTAAATCGATGGTAATGTTTAATAGACAGTCACTTGCTGGTTTCCGGGTTTGTGACATACCAAGGACTGACGTTTTAAATATTTATTGTGTTTTATTACTAACTTGTATTTAAAATAAAATGCTGAAATTGGGTGGCCAAATAAAGGACTTTTAATTATTTTAAAATAAATTGTGATATCAATAAAATATAATAATACTTCGTATCTATTGGCTGATCGACATTGAGTACCCTGATCGACATTGAGGCTGATCGACATAGTATATATATATATATATTCCAGTATACCTCGCCTAAGGTACTGGACAGGTCACGGGTGGGGGATAGTGAAAGTTCCATTAGATATTAATGGACAGCTGCGAATTTCCCAAAATAAGCAGCCCCGAACCAAGGCAAAAAGAAAACTAAATCCACTTAGCGTCTGACTTGTATCAAGCGGCTGAGTGGTCAGCGTCTGTTCACCAGTGGTGCGGCTGATATTTAAATTCTGGAACTTACTCCTCTAGTCTTAACCTCTGAACCGTCATGGTTCAAACATTTAATTCAAAGTACAAGATGAAGCGTTCTAGTAATTACAAAATTACCCCAGGAGGTAGACAATCCTCTGCCAGCTTGGCTGGTACAACCGGACTTTCGGATTCTGGGGCGTCCGGGCTTAAACGCAAAATCTTTCAGAGGGAGACGGAGACCTCTGGCCAACGTCTGAAACCGAAAATAAAAACATTCTTTGGAACGGTAAATATCAATTCTCTCCTGCGTTCAGGAAAACTACACGAATTGGGGCGAACAATAAATCAGCAAAAAATCCAAATTTTAGCTTTGCAAGAAACCAGATTGATAGATGATAACACCTTGGAATTCGGCAACTACAGACTTTTTAAAAGTAAAACGGACAAAAGAATACTCAAAAATACACCACATCTCGGTGTTGCTTTCGCTGTCTCAAGAAACATTCTTGATTCTATAACAAACGTCCAACCAGTAAATAATCGACTTATGACACTATCCCTCAAGTGTGCTAACAAAAACTATACATTAATCAATGCACACCTCCCAGTTAACGAAGAAAATAAATCTAATCCTGAAAAAGTAAATAAGTCCTGGGAAATTCTGGAAAAGACTATCTTTAAAATTCCCTCTAACCATGTAAAATTCCTATTGGGTGATTTCAACGCCCAACTAGGGAAAGAAAAAAAGTACAGGAAAACAGTCGGCAGTTTTCCCGCTCATAAATGAACTAACCATAATGGTAGAAGATTGGTTGAACTATGTTCGCAGTTTAATCTAAAAATAATGTCAACCCATTTTAAGAAGAAAATAACAAAACAAAAGACCTGGAGGTGCCCAAACACGTACATGGGTGAATTTCAAATTGACCATGTTGTCATTTCGTACTCCAATTATAAAGAGATTTTGAATGTTCAAGTCAGGAAAGGAGCAAATATAGACACGGATCACTACTTGACTAGAATAAACTTAGCTTAAAACCTCGAAAACTTATTCAAAAGGGGCTGCTAATACCAAAGTCTGACCCAACGAAAATAAAACCAGCCCTAGCAGAAGAGCTTGATAAACAACCTGCACAGAACTGGCAAGAATTAAAACAAAAAATTATTAAAACAGCCTTAAAGTTGGTCCCATTACAAAAACGTAGAAAACATCCGTGGTGGGATGAAGTTTGCGAGCAAGCAGTATTAAGCCGAAGTAAAGCATTCAAAGATTGGAACAGTCAAAAAACAGCAATAAACTATAACATCTTTTTGGAAGTAAGAAAAGAAACATCGAAGCTAATTAGACAAAAACTAAAAGAAAATATGAAAACAATCAACTTAATGAAATAGAAAAAGATTTCCAAAAAAATAACACCCGAAACTTTTACAAAACATTTAAAACTAAATTAACAGGTTATCAACCGCAGAGCCTATGCTTTCAAAAGGAAAACGGACAATTAGCTCTAAATAACCAAGGCAATTGCAAAGAACTTGCGAAATATTTTGAACAAATACTAAACTGTCCTGAGCCCTTAAACAAATTACCAACACTAAACCCTAAACAAACAAACCCAGATTCATTACCACCGAATGAAGAGGAAATAATTAGGCATATCAAGCGGCTTAAAAATAACAAAGCTTCTGGTGAAGATGGAATCACTGCTGAACTTTTGAAATCCGCTGATCCAGGTACAATCAAGGAAATAACCAAAATTCTACAAGAAGTTTGGCGAACCGAACGGATTCCGGAAGACTGGAAAGATACTCTAATCCATCCACTACATAAGAAAGGAGATAGAACGGATGTAAACAACTATAGAGGAATATCTCTTCTCCCAGTTTGTTACAAGATTCTCTCTCAATGTCTACTAGACAGAGCACAGGGACAGTTAGAACCGAACATTGGTGAATATTAAGCAGGTTTTCGACCGGGTAGATCCTGCCCTGAACAGATCCTGAATTTAAAGTTGATTCTAAGACATCAAAAACTGTACAATAAAAATCTCGTCTGTACATTTGTGGATTTCAAAAAAGCATATGATTCTATTGACCGCGAATCTTTATTCCGAATCTTGAAAGAACAAGGACTAGATCTGAAAACGCTGGCAATTATTAAAGCAACGTTAACTAACACGAGGTCAAAAGTTAAATTCATGGGTGACATCTCAGAGCTCTTCGAAATTAAAACTGGTGTGAGACAAGGGGATGGACTCTCGCCACTCTTATTTAACTGTGTTCTAGAAAAAGTAATACAGGAGTGGCGTGAAAAAAAGTCGGCACTGAATATTGACCAGCCCATTAAACTTGGCAGAACCAACATCAAAATTGATTGTCCGGCATTTGCTGATGATCTAGCAATTTTAGCTCAAGATGTATTAACGGCACAGAAACAGATTGAAATCCTAAAAGAAACAGCAGAAAAGGTAGAACTCCAAATTTCCTTTGAAAAGACACAATAAATGACCTGCAACAGACTAAGAACACCCTTTCTAAAAACAAAATATGGTAACATCAGACGAGTCTCTAAATTCAAATATTTGGGTGAAATAATCATGGAAAATGGGTTGGAAAAAGCGGCCAATAAGGGTAGATGTCAAAAAATGGAAACGGCATGAAGACTTACACAAAATATTTCAAACAAAAAATGCCTATCTAAAAACACAAAACTGAGACATTACAACACGGTTATTAAGCCAGAATGTCTATATGTTGCAGAAACGCTCATTTTGAATAGAAAGAGGGACATCGAGGACATTGAAAAGACGGAAAGAAAAATCATAAGAAAAATCCTAGGCCCCAAACAAATAAATAGTACAACATACCGACTTCCAGAAAACCAAGAAATCCAACAATACACAGATATACATAGCGATATGAGAAAAAGAAAACTTAAGTTTTACGGACACATCAAACGGATGAATCCGAGTAGGCTAACTGGACAAATAGTCGAATTTTATGAAAATAGGAGTAGAGCTAAAGTAGAAATAATTAAATGGATTGCTGCCATTAAAGAGGATCTAAGATCAGCAAATATCACACAAAGTGAAATTCAGGATAGAGGCTGCTTCAGACACAAGGTTAACGTTTGGAAGGTTGGCCAGAGAGAAAAATGTAGGAAGACTGGAACAACTTGGTCTGACGAAAGGAAAAAAGCTCATAGCGAAAGAATGAAATTAGTATGGGCGCAAAGGAAGGCTAACGACAACAAACGCCTTTAATTGTACTTCGCGTGGTCCATCAGGGCCCATACGTGAATAATAATAATAATATATATATATATATATATATATATATATATATATATATATATATATTGTTTTGAGAGTGTGTCAATGTCATACAGTGGTATAAAAAATTTGGATAGAAAGTTTGAATAAAAAAAATATAAAATATATGTTCATAACCTAGATACTATAAATGACTTATATATTAATTATTTGATGTATAAATGAGCAATAAAATATTTAACAGACAATTAGCTGTTTATTGTCGAATGAGAAAGCATAACTGTTTTTACGAAAATGATAATCACAACAAAATCGTAAAAAACTGACGAAACAATCAAGTTTTCAGCGCGATAAAAACACAGATGGTGGAGAGAAAAAAGTTCCACGGAAAAATACAGTAATTAGGAATATAAAAACTTTTCTTATTACTTTAAAATAATTTAAAATAATACAACAATCAAATTGTTGTAAAATAATACAACATCAAAAAGTGTACAATAAAAATCTCATCTGTACATTTGTGGAGTTCAAAAAAGCATATGATTCTATTGACCGCGAATCTTTATTCCGAATCTTGAAAGAACAAGGACTAAATCTGAAAACGGTGGCAATTATTAAAGCAACGTTAACTAACACAAGGTCAAAAGTTAAATTCATGGGTGACATCTCAGAGCCCTTCGAAATTAAAACTGGAGTGAGACAAGGGGATGGACTCTCGCCACTCTTATTTAACTGTGTTCTAGAAAAAGTAATACAGGAGTGGCGTGAAAAAAAGTCGGCACTGAATATTGACCAGCCCATTAAACTGGGGAGAACCAACATCAACATTGATTGTCTGGCGTTTGCTGATGATCTAGCAATTTTGGCTCAAGATGTATTAACGGCACAGAAACAGATTGAAATCCTAAAATAAACAGCAGAAAAGGTAGGACTCCAAATTTCCTTTGAAAAGACACAATACATGACCTGCAACAGACTAAGAACACCATTTCTAAAAACAAAATATGGTAACATCAGACGAGTCTCTCAATTCAAATATTTGGGTGAAATAATCATGGAAAATGAGTTGGAAAAAGCGACCAATAATGGTAGATGTCAAAAAATGGAAACGGCATTGAGACTTACACAAAATATTTCAAACAAAAAATGCCCATCTAAAAACACAAAACTGAGACGTTACAACACAGATATTAAACCAGAATGTCTATATGGGGCAGAAACGCTCATTTTGAATAGAAAGAGAGACATCGAGGACGTTGAAAAGAAGGAAAGAAAAATCTTAGGCCCCAAACAAATAAATACAACTACATACCGACTTCGAGAAAACCAAGAAATCAAACAATACACAGATATACATAGCGATATGAGAAAAAGAAGACTTAAGTTTTACGGACACATAAAACGGATGAATCCGAGTAGGCTAACTACACATAGTCGAATTTTATGAAAATAGGAGTAGAGCTAAAGTAGAAATAATTAAATGGATTGCTGCAATTAAAGAGGTCCTAAGATCAGCAAATATTACACAAAGTGAAATTCAGGATAGAGGCTGTTTCAGACACAAGGTTGACGTTTGGAAGGTTGGCCAGAGCGAAAAATGTAGGAAGACTGAAACAACTTGGTCTGACGAAAGGAAAAAAGGTCATAGCGAAAGAATGAAATTAGTATGGGAGCACAGGAAGGCTAACAACAACAAACGCCTCTAATTGTACTTCGCGTGGTCCACCAGGGCCCATACGTGAATAATAATAATAACAACAATTGTTATTATAGCAAGACAGTAATCAGTTCATGAAATATCCTAACATATCCTAACATTTTGAGTCGATACGCCTAACCCGCGAATTTTTTAAATCAAATTCGCATTAATTTTTAGTCATGGTAATACGGACTGTTACTCTTTTTGCATGTTTGTTTTGGTTAAATCTTCGGAAACAAAGTTATAGCAGATAAACAGTTAAACAAGGGTCGGTTTACAGTGTAATATTTTATGTCATTTTGTTGCTAGGACAGTGCCTTTCAAACCGCCATTGATGTTTAAACGGTTTCGAGTCAGCGTCATATTTTCTTCGTGTGGTAAACATGTCGAGTTTTGAGTCAAATAAAAAGCATTTACTGCACGTTCTATATTTCTTGTTTAATGAAAAGAATAACGCGAGTGGAAGACATCGTATATTTGTAGAAATTTGCGTTAACAATGTCCCAAAGCAAGACGTTTGTGGGCGTTGATTTAAACGACTCAAAAGTGGACATTTCAACTTGAAAGACAAAGAATGTCCAGATCAACCGAAAAAAATTAAAGCTGCTTGCTTGCAAGGCATTGTTGAATGAAGACGATATGCAAACTCAACAACATACACAGTGCGTTCATTAAGTATGAGTACTGGTCCGGTAAAATGTGATTAAAACGAAATACCGGGCATTCTTTTATGAATTATTACTCGAAGTATTCTCCTCTCGCTTCTATACATTTGTTTCATCGATTCAATAGTGATTCAAATGCGTATTCCAGTTCATTCTGTGGAATAGCCTCAAAAGCACGCGTCGAGGCTGTTTGGATGGGCTAAATGTCTTAAAAAAAAACACTTTTTGAAGTCTTAAAAAGTCACAAGGAGCTAAATTTGGTGGATACGGTGGGTGATTGATCGCACAGAATTGATTTCGAGCCAAAAATTGACGCACAATTAACGATGTGTGACTTGGCGCATTATCGTTACCCAAATCCTTCTGAAAAATGAGTCGAATCGTTTCTTTGCCGATATTCAAAGCCTCTTCCATCATTTTTAGTAAAGCATTGAGGTTATTTGCTACAAAATCGCAAAGATTGTCGATCATTTCGGGAGTGCGAATTGAAATTAAACTCCCGTCACGTTTATCATCCTCTAAAGAGACTCTGCCATCCAAAAAAACATTTATGCCACAGAAAAACATTTGTTCTGCTTAAACAACCATCGCCGTACACTTGCTGCGTCAACCGGAATTTTTCCGAAGCAGTTTAACTGATATTTGCTTTAAATTTAATAACAGCTCTTTGTTCCATGATTTTATTTGAACATCAAACTTTTTTGGCTTGTAAACAATACGTCATAAAATCAACAATTGTCAGCCGATCGTGGTAAAGTAGGTTTCGTTAGGTCCAGGAATGTTTAAGCTTTCAAACGCTGAGATATTGAGATTGCTGAGATATATCTTAAGTACTGATACTTAATGGGCGCACTGTGTATAGCAGAAATGTTAACTGCGTAGTCACCGAACAATTTGTGATCGGAAATTTGTTGCCTTACTTGTTAGTCCAAAATATCAAACTCAATGTTGTTTAGTCTATGAGTTAATTCACTATGTATCGCTTTACGATAAACATTATATATATATATATATATATATATATATATATATATATATATATATATATATATATATATATATATATATATATATATATATATATATACACAGCAAGGTTTGAAGAAATGGCTACTTGAAGATAGAAGAATTCAATATAATAGCCATTTCAAGTAGCCATTTCTTCAAACCTTGCTGTTGTCCTTTCCTTGCTGACTCTGTTCGGTTGTTAGTTTTCAGACACATGTATTTGGGGAAAACATCTGATTAATAACACTTGTTTAAAAACCAAATATTTTGGGTGCAGATCTTACTTTTTAACTGTAGTTTAAAATAATATAAGGCTAAAATGCTTGTTGAAGCTTTAATAATATATTTAACTGAGGTAGCCGATACTTGATGGAAATTCATTTTAAATAAAAAACCAAGATTAATATCTAAATTTCCACTATATTTAAAACTTGTCAATATGTACAGACAATTGTTTCGACACACAGTGTCTTTTTCAAATACACACAGCCGAACCATTTGTGATCGTCTGCATGCCATGGAAAAGATCCAGAAAATGGGTACCACATCAGCTGAATGACAGACAGATGGAAAAGCGAAAAACGGTGTGCGAAGTTTCGTTTTCTCGGCGTCAAAGAGAGAATGTTTTGCATCACATCGTGGCCGGAAACAAAAAATGTTTATATTTCGAGAACCCAAAATGCAGAAAATGATGTGTTGATCCAGGACAACCATCAACATTGACCGCAAAACCGAATCGCTTTGAAAAGAAAATAATGCTGTGCATTTGGTAGGATCAGACGAGTGTCGTGTACTATGATAGTTTGAGACTAAGTAAAACTGTTAATTCCATTCGCTAGCGTCAACAAAGAATCAATTTGAACTATGCAGTGATCGAAAAGCGACCAGAATGGACTACTGATATTGAAAAGTGATTTTGCAGCATGACAACGCCCCATCACACCAGCGAAAGCTGTCAGAGATACCATTTCTGCATTTGGCTGGGAACTCTTGCCCCACCCGTCCTACTCACCAGACTTAGCCCATTCTGACTAACACTTGTTTACATCGACGTATCTCTTTTCAGGTGCATGAGACCTGAAAAGAGATACGGTATTTCTGGAAGTGCATCCACAAATTGAGAGAGAATTTAAAAAAATGTAGCTAGCGATGGCGCATATTTTGAACAAACAATTTTTTACCTTTCTCCCACATTAAACGTGTTTTTTTTAAGGTAGTACTGTCGTACCACAAGTGTCAAATGTGTGCTCTGTGTTATTTGACTTCCGTAGTATTTATATTTGGCAACGCCGCGTAATAGCAAAAGAGATAGAAGTATGCTTACAGTAATTAGGCTTTTGAATAAAAAATAATTATGGATTTTTTTACTTTATTTCAAAACTTTATCATAAATAATATTGATAATCGATGCGAAAAACTTTTTAAAAACTTGTAACAATTAATTATAATTGAATTTAAATGTATAAAATTTAAATAAAACCACGACTACGAACGCGCCACAATTGGCTGCTATGTTAATAAAACGACGTCATCAACGGCTTTTATTCGTATATAGTGTCAAAATTATTGCTGGTTAAGTGACAAAGGGTTCATAAAGGCTAATTCTAATAATATACCTGGAGTGGATGTTTTTATTGTCACAGGTTTTCTGAAAAAATGACATTTGGTTCAATTCAACTGAAGTTCGAGGTGCTAAAGCATCGATGTAAGTTTTTTAAAAAATAATAATGTAAATGTAAATAAGAAACAAAATATTTATATTAAATATAATTACGCTATTTGTAGGGTGTCACGAGAGAGTTATGGTGACAGGGCTATAGGTTTTGTTCAACTTAACTGCAAAAATGGTATTTGCATTGTAAAAGTACATGTATGTCCAGCACATAAAGTTCGAACTAAAGCTTATATAGTTACCTTGACTATTAATGAAAAATTAAGAAAAGTTCAAGACACTCAATATCACGATTGTATAGCTTGAGCGGATAATAAATACTAAACAACAACAAAAATGTTATATATTTGTAAAATTGGTTTTCAAAAATAATGAAAAATGTTAAATATTGAATAACCAAAAGATATTTTCTCGTTTTGTAATTATTTTTTGAGCGAAAAAACAATACAAAGCATAATTAGAAAAACAAAAACATAAATACTGTTTAAATCTCTAATTTTATTTCAATAAATACACTGTTAAATGTACATAATAAAACTTCCCCCAACTAGGATAATATATTACAATAGATTATAATATGTAAACTACATTAATAATCAATTCAGAATAAAAAACAATCACTATCCAAAATTATATACATGTTTGTTTGATCGCTTTCATTGAAGTTTGCAATCCTTTTAAAACCACACCGATTCTTCAAACTACTACACTAAACTCTATTAACAATATTTTCAAAAAAAATCCACCCATACTACTTTATTGTTTTAATTAAAGTTTTCTCAAAATATGAGATCATTACAACTGATTTACTTGGTTCTTTTCTGAATTGGTATAATGCTTGCAATAAAATACAACCTCCCCCCCCCGAAATAAGCCAAATATTACCTAATATTATACCAAAAAAGACAGAGGAGTGAAGAGAATTAAATTATTACATTTGAATTGAATATATATCCGAACTAGTGGACGTTGCGCACAGTAACGCCATCTCTTATCGAGTAGTATATTTTTGTTGTTTTATTTACTTCAAACTAACTAACTAAGCCCCCCCCCCCCCCCCCACTAAACCCAAACTAAATCCTGGCTACGCCGGTGTTCGTCTGTTTTGTAATAAAAATGTGTATGTCACGATGTGTGTTTATATTTCGCGAGCATCATAACCTCTTTGATGGCGTTGCCACATGTAATGCATTTACATAGTACATTTTTCTTAATTATTTGCTAATTACCCTTATCAAACGCTCTGAAGCTCGATTAGTGAGTAACCAAAATGTTCGATAATTATTTTTCTTTCCGTTGATACCACTTGCATTGTAATCTGAACGATACTTTTTGTGAAATAAAATAAAATCTGTGATTTCTCTTAAGGATCAACGGTAAAGAGATTTTTTTTATTAATATCTTTTTTTCTGGTTCTCTGCAGCTCTTTAAAAATTTAACTGGTTCATTATCTCATTATAATGTACCAATATGCGAAGTTTCATTCATTCACAGTAATTCTATAACCGACAGTACTACCTTAAGAAAAAGTTAAGAATCATTAACCGCGACACCTGGTAATGCACCAAACGACTCTCGTATCTATTCCACACACGAATGAATTTCGTTCATAAACTTTGCAACACCTCTAAACATTTTCATCTTTTATTTTTTGACGGTTCACAATACGTGCCTTTAATGATCATATAATTGATGGATGTCTTATTGACAAATAAAAGATTATCCTTAGCCTTGTTGAAAGCAATCAAAATGCCAATATTTCGTTTTCACAACGAGCGGAAAATTGATAGGTCCGATGGCTGCAATAACGTACGGTTGATCTTTAAATACCGTGATACGCGGGCCAATTTAGCGCTCACGTTAAACAATTATAGCTTGTTGCGGGCCATCCCATGCGGCTACGCAAACGCAAACCATATTTTTCACGCTAGAATTATCTGTTACTGTCACGGCTACATATCCAGACAATGCCCAACGACGGTACGAATACCGATAATGCTACGGTTCCGAGCGTAATCAGCGTTAATAATAATTACTTTTTAATTAAACGAATGAACAAAAGAATTTTTCGCGCTAGTCTAGTCAAGGTCACGTGTGCAACGTACAATTATCTCTGCAGCAAAACAAAAGACGCCTGTTATTATTCAACTGAGCAGGAGTGTTTCGGTGATCTTCTAACTCATCTATAATTTATCGGATCCTTAAATACGTATATATCAGATTTTTTTATTTGTTTATAGGTGGGTGACCCCTTTTTAGTTGCCTTGTTTCAAAATTGTGAATATACTAGCTTAATAATATTTAACAATACAATACTACAAGGGTAGTACCACAAGTACCCGACCTAACAAAGAAAACACAATAAATTTGTACTTTTTCCAGCGATGTTCAATAGCTTCGATTCCCCGTTTACAGCGAAAATCGTCGAGCTCCTCAAAATAGACATCAATCACAGACTCCATTTCTTCATCGTTTGCAAATATTTTATCACCACGCCATTTTTTCAAGTTTGGAAACATAAAATAATCCGAGGGGGCTAAATCTGGCGAATAGGGTGCGTGAAGAAGCAGTGAGACCTTTAACTCATTGATTTTGACCACTGCGATAACGGATATGTGAAATGATGCATTGTCTTGATGAAACAAAACTTCCTTCGCTGCAATAAATTCGCTTTATATGCCGTTGATTGTTTTTCTTTTCTGAAGATAATCAATGAAAATTATATCATGCGCATTCCAAAAACATTGACGACATGACCTTGCCTGCAGACGGAACTTTCTTGGCCTCCTTTGAAGCTGATTCTCCCCTTTCTGTCCATTGTTTTGACTGTTCCTTCGACTCAGGTATATGAAGTACCATGTTTCATCCATGGTTATGAATCGATGTAAAAACTCAGGTTTATTGTTGGGAAACTTCGTCAAACACTTTACTGAAATATCCTCACAACGATTTTGTTTTATTGTGAGTAATCGCGGCAACCATATTTCCCACAACTTTTTCATGTCCAAATTTTCAGCCAATATGCGATGTACAGCACTTTTTGAAATGTCTACCATGTCTGCCAGCTCGTGAACTTTCAGACGACGGTCGTCCAGTACCATTTTGTGGATTTTCTTCAACAGTTCTGACGTGGTCACCTCATTTAAATGACTCGTAGGACCTCGTTTAAACTCTGCTGTCCAATATTTTACCGTTGTAAACGAAGGAGCATACTCCCCCAGAGTAAAATTTGAATATTGTATCACATAACGATGACCAATTTTCTCCATGCTTAGTAATTAACTGAGAACGTTCACTATTAATGGCTACCAAACAAATGCTAAATAACGTACTGTCGTCAAATTCAAACTTAAGCTTTATAAGGTTGGTACTTTCTACCATAGTCATTCTTTTCAAACAACAATCGCCATCTATTCGTCAGGTCGGGTACTTCTGGGACTGCCATGCATAATAATATAATTAAACACCAGGATTGATTTGATTATAATAATGCAGAGACTCAAATATTACTAAATGAAAAAAAAATGCCCTGACTGAATACAAAAATACAGAATTACTGTGAATGAATGAAACTTGGCATATTGGTACATTATAGTGAGATAATGAACCAGTTAAATTTTTAAAGAGCTGCAGAGAACCAGAAAAAAAGATATTAATAAAAAAAATCTCTTTACCGTTGATCCTTAAGAGAAATCACAGATTTTATTTTATTTCACATAAAGTATAAATAAAAAGTAAACAACAATCTCCATCTATACGTCAGGTCGGGTACTTCTGGGACTGCCATGCATAATAATATAATTAAACACCAGAATTGATTTGATTATAATAATGCAGATACTTAAATATTACTAAATGAAAAAAAAAATGCTCTGACTGAATACAATAATGCTACATTCTTAAAGCCACAGACAGCTACGCTACTGCAGGTACAGCTCCCTAAAGGGGAAACAAAGGCAAAAATACACCACAAGAACAGTGGTGGTTGTCATAGGTAATGGAAACATCGGAATATGCAGATAAAAATTACATCAGAAATTTCTTCCAAAACATTTTAGAGGTATCCTAGAGGTACCATACATCATACAGAGGTACCATATAGGTAGGTACCATATATTTCTTGCAGGTATATGGTACCTGCAAGAAATAAGAAAGTTACAGGTATGGATGAAATACTGGTGGTTATATACAAATCCCACGAAATAATCTGTCTGTGTTGGATAAAGCAGGAAATGTTTCAGACTTTACAGATGTATTTTACCTATTTTTTAAAAAGGAGAATATTTGACTGCAATAACATTGGGGTATATTTGCTGCAGGCTAGAATCATAATAGCTAGACTGACTGGTATTGTCAAACCGATAGTGTTGGAGAGTGTGGATTCAAAGCAAGTCGTGGAACAGCTAATATGATATACTCGCTATGTCAGGTACAAGAAAAATGCAGATAATAAAATGAAAGCCTACTTGGGCCTTGACCTGTCAAAGGCGTTTGACTCCAAGAATGCCCGCCTAGGCGGATGCACATGATCTCAATCTCAAAAAATGGGCTCTGTGATCGCTCCCACGCTTTTTTCTATTTTTCTATGTTCTGCATCAAGACAGAGACAGATTGCCGCATTCGGTGAGATATCATATAGAATAATGAGAAATATTCAACCTAGCACAATTTAAAGCCAAATCAAAAACAAAGGGGATTGGCATCTTAGAGCTACAGTATGCGAATGACTCTGCGCTTGTAGCGCATAGTGCGAAGGCGTTACAAATGGTAATGGATTTACTTAGTGACTCCTACGGTGCGTTCGAACTTAAAATTAATGAACAAAAACTAAACTATTATAACAAAAGGCTTTCAATAGGAATAGAGAGGTGTTTAAAGTTGACGACTCATGTAAGAGGAGGTTATATATAGAATAAAGTGTGTTGATGCTAATTTTGGATGACTAATAAGAAGAGTGTTCATTAACGGAGACTAAGAGAACATACTATAATCAGAGTTTACAATGCCATGATAATTCCCACTCTTCTGAATGTAATTGTATCAGGTGGAGTTGGATCGTACTTGTATCAGGTTGAATGCTTGAGGTTATGATCAAATATTTAATATTCTCGAAACAGCAGAAATTGAAGATGCTAAGAGTGGTAAAAGTGGGGCGAGATCACTACAGAGCCTCAATATGAAGTCATCGACTTCATTCTCGGTTTTTTTTTGACTCTCTGACATTTATTTATAATAAAAATAATACAAACTTAATGTTCACTTCACTTTCTAAACATTTTAACTACATTTCAGGTAACTATCGAATCCCGGATCGAAAAAAAAATATGATTTTGAAATGGTAAAGTTATATTCTCTCTACGTCAGATACAAAAAAATGCAGAGATTAAAATGAAAGCCTACTCGGGGCCTTGATCTGTCAAAGATGTTTGATTCTTGATGATGTTGATGTGATAAAGTCATTGAGGTTTTTTTTTTAATTTCCTCAAGAGATGCGAAACGGATGTTAACCAGATGATATTGCAGGTATCGAAAAAGCTTCGTGAGAGACCGAACATCGAGAACGCCTGGATGCTCCATCACATTACAAAGCTATTTCAGTCAATGAATTTTATGCAAGTTAAAATATGACTGTGGCTTCGCACTTCCCCTTTTTCCCAGATTTCTATTTTTTCTCAATATTGAAAATTTCACTAAAAGGACACGATTTTGGGACATTGGAGATCATTGAAAACGCTGTACCGACCAGCTGAACGCGATTCTAGTATATCATTTCCAGCACTGCTATGAAGAGTAAACAAGCCATTTTTGGCAGTTTGTAGCTCTTTAAGACAACTACTGTGAAGGAGCCATTGTTCCATGGTACTTTCAATTAAAAAAAAATATATAAATCAGTCTCATTATACTATTTATATTATTGATTGATTTGTCTGTTACTTGGTGATAGTTCATTTTTTAAAAAGGAATAAAACAATTTTTTACTTTGTTATTTATCACTTTCATTTTTAAACAAAATTTGTGTGACTATAGTTTAGTAAAACGATTTTACATTCTCAAACACTACTTTAAAACTAAGGTTTTACAGCTGTTTATTCTATTCTATGTACGTAATTATATACTTTTATTGGGTTTAATTTTTTTTAATTTTCAAATTTGTAATCTCGGGAAATATGTCCGGTATCTATGAAATGGTTCACAAAATTAGAGTGTTGTTTCTTTAATATGTATGCAGATTTATGTTCTTTGTATCTGGTCTGAAAATTTCTGCCGGTTTGTCCAACATAGCAGCTGCTGCACTCGTTGCAACTTAACATATAAACTCCAGATTTTGCATTTGCTGAATTGTTTTATCTTTGGCATTAAAAATTAATTTACTGGTTGACTGGGTGGTTTTAAACGCTATTTGCAAATTATGTTTCTTCAAAGAGCGAGCTATTTGTCCTGAAATTGAACCGAAATATGAAATTTTACAGTACTTTTTACTATTTATTTGTTTTACTTTTGGATATACTTGATGAATTAGTAATTGTTTCCGTTTTTTATTTTTTAAGTAACTAATTTTTTCTTTTTTTTTTTTATTATTTATAAAACATCCCTGAGGAAGTTTTCCAAAATAACAATCTGACCAAAGTTGATCAATGAGTAATGTTGTACAAACCTAAGTTACTACAAAAGAAAAGGTGATTTTAAGAACTTACTCACTAGTATCCCTTAAATTAAATCCAATAACTTAATTACACCAATATTAACGTATACACCAGCACTATGCTCTGCTTTTTTTACTAACACAAACGTTCAAACCAACTCAAAGGGTTTGGTCCTCTTAAGTCTTCTGATTTGACTTGCATTATCAAGGAGCTGGATGGCCTCGACATTGACGTGCTGAAGAAGTCGCTGCTCGTGACTCTGGGCAAATCTGCTAATGGTCTGGGTAACGGTGACCATTTCCAAGTCCCTATGGAGGTCACTGTTTCTGAAATACCAAGGGGCATTTGCAATGTTCCTTAGTACTTTGTTTTGGAATCGCTGGATTATTTCCAAGTTGTTCTTTTTGGCACAATACCACAGCTGGATGCCATATGTCCATACGGGCTTTAGAATTTGTTTGTACAAGAGTACTTTGTTGTAGACTGATAGAGGGGAATTTCGTACAAGCAGCCAATACATTTTTCTAAATTTGATGTCAAGTTCTTCTTTTTTCTTTTTGACATGAGCCCTCCAGCGTAGCTTGGCATCTAATGTTATACCCAAATATTTTGCTGTATTAGCATATGGTACTTGGATATTATTTATACTAACGGGGATATGTTGATTTCTTTTGTTCGTGAAATTAATATGGGCGGATTTAGACTCATTTAATTTGATTCGCCATTGCTTAGTCCAGTTGTTAATTTTATTAACTGAGGTTTGCAGGTTTATTGCCGCTTCTTCGTGGTCTACGCCTACAGCCATAATCGCAGTATCGTCAGCAAATGTTGCTATCGTGTCTGGGTCTAATTCAGGAATATCACTGGTATATAATAGGTAAAGGACTGGTCCCAATATACTACCTTGCGGTACTCCTGCTTTAATATTTTTTAGTTCAGAGTATGCATCTTCCTGTTTAACTCTGAAATATCTATCTGAGATATAAGACTTTAATAATTGCGCAAACTGTTTAGGCAAAAGCTTGTTTAATTTATAGTTGAGGCCCTCATGCCACACTTTATCGAAGGCTTGGGCATCTTTTTCTTTGAAGCCGTTATTTTGTGTTATTAGTTTTATTTTTTGCAGTTCTATTTTTCTATTATTTTCAGATTATTGTGAAAGCTCGGTGGATCATAGACTTATATGCAGCATATTTATGTGTAATGGGGTGGATTGATTGTTTTGTAATTGTTATATCTGAGTATGTGGGTTTTCTATATATATATTAAATTCTAGTTTATTATTTTGTTTGGATATTGAAAGGTCCAGAAAATTTATGGTTTGATTTGAACTGATGAATTTTTTGAATTTGAACTGATTTGAATTGATGATGAACAAAGATTGTCTACTATTAATAGATAATTTACTCATAAGAAATAACATCAATCCAATTATTAAGCAATATATTTTAGAACTCTTTAACTTATGCATTAATGAAAATTATTTTCAATTTAATAACGTTTTTTACAAACAAAAGGATGGTCTAGCAAAGGGTTCCCCACTAAGCTGTTTATTATCAGAACTGTTTATGTCAAACTTGAAACATAGTTTTCTAAAAACGGATAAAGCAAAAAATATATTGTTTTAGTTTATATATGTAGACGACATTTTGGTTTATTATACTGGAAATGACAGACAAATAGAAGGAACATTAAAGTATTTAAATAGCATTCATCCAAAAATAAAATTTACACTAGAAAAAGAACAAAATCAAACCATACATTTTCTGGACCATTCATTATCCAAACAAAATAATAAACTAGAATTTAATATCTATAGAAAACCCACATACTCAGATAAAATAATTACAAAACAGTCAGTCCGCCCCATTACACATAAATATGCTGCATATAAGTCTATGATCCACCGAGCTTTCACAATTCCACTATCTGAAAATAATAGAAAAATAGAACGGCAAAAAATAAAACTAATAGCACAAAATAACGGCTTCAAAGAAAAAGAAATTAATTACTTAGAAATAAAAAACGGTAACAATTACTAATTCATCAAGTATATCCAAAAGTAAAACAAACAAATGATAAAAAGTACTGTAAAATTTCATATTTCGGTCCAATTTCAGAACAAATAGCTCGCTCTTTGAGGAGACATAATTTGCAAATAGCGTTTAAAACCACCCAGTAAAACAGTAAGTTAATTTTTAATGCCAAAGATAAAACCTCAGCAAATACAAAATCTGGAGTTTATATGTTAAGTTGCAACGAGTGCAGTAGCTGCTATGTTGGACAAACCGGCAGAAATGTTTAGACCAGATACAAAGAACATAAATCTGCATACATATTAAAGAAACAACACTCTAATTTTGTGAACCATTTCATAGATACCGGACATATGTTTCCCGAGAATGGAGCGCCCAAAAGCAAAAAATTAAACATTTTAGAAGCTATTGAAATTTATAAATAGAAAAAAAATCCATCTAGACAGCTATTAAACAATCAGGCGGACCTCACTATTTAAAATATTGTAAGGATAAAATTACCCCTTTAAAGGATAAAATTACGTACATAGAATAGATAAACAGCTGTACAACCTTAGTTTAAAAGTAGTGTTTGAGAATGTAAAATCGTTTTACGAAACTATAGTCACACAAATTTTGTTTAAAAATAAAAGTGATAGATAACAAAGTAACAAATTGTTTTATTCCTTTTTAAATTCTATTTATACACCACTCCTTAGGTTTCGTAGAATCAATTGTTTTCCGGGGCTAGGAAAACGATTGCTAGGCCTACGACCAACCCATCTATCTTAAAGGACCGAGGTTACTATGACATACCTTAGCTGACGGGTTCCGGTGTTTAGTCGCAGGGGATTCGCTCTTACTCTCCTCCATTAACTGCGTTACGCACATCCTAATATATGTACTGGAAGGCCCTAAGCACACGACGAAGACGTTCGAGTAGTCTTTATTAGAATGTGAACTTTACTCAGAATTTTATTAAATTCTATATGTCGGGACCCTAAACATTTTTGGGTAAACCCTATCACTAACCATTTTGAGCCCCTAATACCACATTATTGGGTACATATAAATTACTAATTTCATGTAATAAAATATATTTTCAATATTGATTATTTTGTTCCTCAATATATAAAAAATAAATTGGTAGTTAAATGTTTTGATATTATAGGAAATTATTGTGTATACTCTATACAAATTAGAGAAAAACTGGGATATATTAAGCTGAAAGCAATCGTATTTTTCAGCGATATTCCCATCCATATTCGTAGCCTGTGGGCCTTTTCGTACATACTGAAATGCGCAAGGTAATCCGCTGGTCCCACGATGGCAAAGGAATTACAAGTCTCAGACATCGTCGAATCTGCACTATTACAAAGTAGGTACCTACTTTATCCGTTTATTAGATTTATCTGTGACCAAGCCGTACAAAGGTACAAGGCTAAGACCATCACGATATCGTGGATCGTTTTTGTTCCAAGTGCAATACGACAAAAATTAGATATTCGTTTCGCAATTTTACGGACCATGCGTTTTTCTAGCCTGTCTGCATAATCGATATTTGGGTTTTACCTTAATAACACGGTTCCACTCTCACAACCTGATTTGGTTTTTTCCTTTTATTTTAATATATTTAACCTTCAATTATAATCTACATAAATATTACATATTCTTGCTTAAACAATTGTAACGAAAATGCAACCGTCATAAACTACCTCAAATATTCTTATTAACCTTCAATATAAATACTATATATATATATATATATATATATATATATATATATATATATATATATATATATATATATATATATATATATATATATATATATATATATAGAAAAAGTAATGAAAAAAAGTCGGCACTGAATATTGACCAGCCCATTAAACTGGGGAGAACCAACATCAAAATTGATTGTCTGGCATTTGCTGATGATCTAGAAGTTTTAGCTCAAGATGTATTAACGGCACAGAAACAGATTGAAATCCTAAAAGAAACAGCAGAAAAGGTAGGACTCCAAATTTCCTTTGAAAAGACACAATATATGACCTGCAACAGACTAAGGACACCATTTCTAAAAACAAAATATGGTAACATCAGACGAGACTCTCAATTCAAATATTTGGGTGAAATAATCATGGAATATGGGTTGGAAAAAGCGGACAATAAGGGTAGATTTCAAAAAATGGAAAGGGCATTGAGAGTTACACAAAATATTTACAACAAAAAATGCCTATCTAAAAACACAAAACTGAGACATTACAACACGGTTATTAAGCCAGAATGTCTATATGATGCAGAAACACTCATTTTGACAGAAAGAGGGACATCGAGGACATTGAAAAGAAGGAAAGAAAAATCATAAGAAAAATCCTAGGCCCCAAACAAATAAATAGCACAACATACCGAGTTCGAGAAAACCAAGAAATCAAACAATACACAGATATACATAGCGATATGAGAAAAAGAAGACTTAAGTTTTACGAACACATCACACGGATGAATCCGAGTAGGCTAACTAGACAAATAGTCGAATTTTATGAAAATAGGAGTAGAGCTAAAGTAGAAATAATTAAATGGATTGCGGCAATTAAAGAGGACCTAAGATCAGCAAATATTACACAAAGTGAAATTCAGGATAGAGGCTGTTTCAGACACAAGGTTAACGTTTGGAAGGTTGGCCAGAGAGAAAAATGTAGGAAGACTGGAACAACTTGGTCTGACGAAAGGAAAAAAGCTCATAGCGAAAGAATGAAATTAGTATGGGCGCAAAGGAAGGCTAACAACAACAAACGCCTCTAACTGTACTTCGCCTGGTCCAATCATCAAGGTGAAAAAAGTCTTCGATCAGTGCGTTCTACCCGTTATGACATACGGAAGTGAAACCTGGACACTCACATCGCAATCAATTCAAAAACTTCGGGTAGCACAGAGGGGAATGGAAAGATGTATGCTTGGCATTACAAGACGAGACAGAAAGTCCTGCGCATGGATCAGAGAACAAATGAAAGTCTGTGACATCATTGGAAGAGTAAAGCAATTGAAATGGAGATGGGCTATGGCCTACATAGCGAGGCGATGGGATGACAGATGGACCAAGGCAATCCTGGAGTGGATACCGCTTGATCGCAAACGTCCGCAAAGAAGACCGAAAGCACGGTGGATTGATGACGTCGTTAAGTATATCGGACCAGAGTGGCAGAGGAAAGCCCAGGACCGTGAAAGTTGGAAACATGCTGAAGGGGCCTTCATCCTGCAGTGGATCGACACGAGCTGATGATGATGAATATATATATATATATATATATATATATATATATATATATATATATATATATATATATATATATATATATAATAAATGTTACAATTTTTCTTGCGGGTGTCAATTCGTTCGTTTAATAAATTTTCACAATTTTGACTTCGTTTCGCCAAAATCACCTCTGGCTTTTTGAAGTATTTGCTCAGTTCGAAGCTGTCTACCAAGAGAGCAAAGACTTAATAACCTAACGTAAGAAAAATAACGTTTGTAAAGATTTGTTACATCATTTTAAATAAACACTTTCCTTAAACAGGTCAGATTTAAAATGTCCACCATTTCAGTATACGCAGTCTACGTTTTAACTGGCGCCGTTTGAATTAGTTTTACCGAATACGCTGAAAAGTCTTGATATATTTATAATCAGGTCACCAGCAGCAAAAAAACCATTCCTCTTAAAACCATCTTCCCCGCGAAAAAGTATATCATAATATTCGTGTACCGAATATATTTTTGGTTTTAATGAAACTTAAATATAGGAACTACTATACACCGAAATAATATTTGTTGGCATTTTGAAATAACACTCTTTATTGTGGGAATCATCTCAGTTTGTCAATGCGACATCCCATCGACATTGGATGATGTGCAGCGCGATTCCCAATTTTTAAAAAATTGTTTTAATAATGCTCATTGGTTTGTTTATAGTTTATTCATTAAATAATAAATAATTAATATTTTGCAAATATTCTTTTACACATATTTGCTTCAAATGTCAATTCTAATCATAGCTTTTCGATTGGTGATTTGAAAACTTTGAAATTTTTTTCTGGGAAACCCTTAAGTTAATTCTTGTCTTGTTGACTCTTGATTAAGAGAATTCATAAAAATTCTAAAAATTCTTTTTCGGTCAAATATTTTAACATAGAAGCAATATCTTTATTATTGATTATTATTTTCGCCAGATTTTCTTATCCAATATATCCTTCGTAGTTTCGTTAGCTATATTTTTAGTTCTAAACTCCTTTTGAAAGTGTACTATTTTAATTTCAACTTCAAAATTATTTCTATAACATACGTATATAGCATAGCACTATATTGTACTTGAATATTCTTTACTTGCGAGTATGGTACTAGGTTGTATGAAAATGACTGTATTTCTCAATATAAAAAAAAAACTTTTTCCATCTGAATCAAAATCAGTTTGTTCTTAATTGCCTTAAAGATTTAATTAGTGATACTAGGATATAATTTTCGGAATATCCAAGTGTTCGTTCAGTCAGACTATGGATTGGTCCACATCTTGTTTCCATAACCAGCTTCGGGGAACTTCTGTTCAATATTATTTGTCGCTTCTTGATAATGCTATTCCAATGTTGCGAAACTACAAAATAAGAGTCTTTATGTCCAGATTATCGTAAACTATTCCGCCTAGAATTTTTATTAAGTTGCAGGAAATATGGCAACCAGCTCGTCCTGCCGGTTTTCATACCATATCCCTCAGTAAGTTCTTTTAATTACCATGCAATGCGCGATTAAACTGAGTACATTTAATTTCCGTTTGTAAAAGAAGTTGGACATATTAGCCTTAAAGAGCTCAAAAGCATTTTGCATATCGAATGAAATTTTCGCAATAGTATCTTTTATAAGGTCTTTGTTCGATTTTATATTGCAGTATCAATTTTAAGTGGTTATTATACTTTTCTTTTTCGAGACCATTTGTTTGAATTAATTGACCACCATTTTTTACACATACATCTGTCGTTTTTGAGTTTGAAAAAGAAAATATTGAATTCGTAGTTGAAAATTTGCCGGTAGATATTAATTCGTTACGTGACTTGAAGGTGCAGTCTCATTGAGTGGGAATCTTGGAGCAAACCAAAATTATTAGTATGTTACCAGTGATATACTTAGAGTAAAATACAGACTGAATTTTCACTGTTCTAGACCTTGTGTTTATCTAAGAAATAATAAAAAGTGTACTTGATACAGTCTAATCCTCAGGTAACGATATAACTATACCCCTGTAGCCCCGTCTTAGTCCCTTTATGATGTAAATGAAATCACATAAATAGTGGCCAATCATTATTTGGGCCCTATTACTACTATAAAATTCTTAAGTTATCTCTTAAAATTCTTAAGTTATCTTAGATAAGACATGCGACGTGTTATCAGAAAACAGGAGAAATTAAAAGTCAAGAGAAAGGGTAGGAGAATTTCTCGTCAGGAGACAGATATTAAAAAAAAGGGGGGGGGGGGGGGTAGAAGCAAAATTATTTAATACTCTTTTGTTTTAGATCACTTCCAATTTGTAGAACTTAAAAGTGTTTGTCCTCTACTAACATTATTGCAAGTAACATCTACTGAGTGGCAGTATGTATCTATTCCAAAAACAAGTAAAAGCTAATAATTTTTTAGAAGTATTTAGTACAAAATACAATTAAAACCTTCCATGCCAATAGAAGAGGTGCCAGGTTGAATCATGACGTAATCAGCAGTTTCATATTTGAGTAAATATTTTCAAAGTATTCACTAGCATTCATTGCCATCCTCACCGACATCGAAATATAAATTTCGCGATGCCAGAGTGAGGTTTGAAGATGATTCAAAGCCAGATTAATCAAGAAAAAAACCGAAAGAAAAAACATTCAAAAAGTCTCCATTCAAAATGAGTATCAAAAGTGCATATTTACAATAAAATTATAATGCAATAATATAAATAATTTCATAGTGTGAACAGATTGTGTAAAATACAACACAGTGGGACAGAATGGAGGGAAATTTCAGAAAGACCAAAGTTATAACTAAAGAAACGATATAAAATACGTCAGAAAGGAACAAGTAAAACGCATTTAAATTGCATTTGTCCCGTCCATATAGGAAGGCATATATATCTTTTAATAAACACCATATCTCTGTAAAATATCTGGTTATGGAAATACAATGCCATGTTTGGAGTCGGTGGGAGAATATTTTTTTCTTTTATTTTCCGATAAACTAACTAAAAATAGCCACACATGCAGAAATTGGCAAATTTATAGTTAAACACAATCCATAAAAAAGTGTGCACGACTTCTTCCTTGTTTTAATATAACAAATATGGAAATGAAATTGGTTTAAATTCTTGGAAGTGTCTTAATATATAATTTAAAAAAAATATCTTGGAACTAAAATGGTCTAAATTTACATTAAACTTCCATTAGCAGATATTATATCACAAAACGAGAAAAGAACTAATTTAACACCATAACAGTTATTTTTATGTCACGCTAATAACTAAGAACACATTTAATATTCATTGTGATTGTTAAAATTGGAATTAAGAAATTAAATACAAAGAATTGTATTGGCAAAATCATCTGGCAAATCATCATGGAATGTTTAATATCAGAGCAATGCTTGTAAATTAATTGTCCAAATTTATTATCAAAATCAGTATTCAGGGTGCCAAACTTATAACAGAATAAGACACTTCATGAATTTGAACAACGTGAAATATTCGCAGAAATTTCGAACGCAATTCACGCTGCTCGATATTAAAACAAAAACGAGACAAAAAATTGTGCGTTCCGAAGAAAATATCGTCGATATTGCTGGCAGTGATTATGAAGAATCAAATTTATCAATTCGTCGCCGTCCGCAGAAAGTTTGGCTTTGTTATTGGACTACGTAGATTATTAAATTCCGAATTTGAATGGTACTGATCTGGAGGAGATGTGGTTCTAGCAGAACGACTTCATATGTCGTGCAGCCAACGCAACAATTGAGGGAATAATTCGGTGGGAAATGTATTTCAAAGAACGGACCTGTTAATTGTTCACCAGTCATGTCAGTCATGTGATTTAACGCCTTTAAATTATATTCTTTGGACTATGTTAATTGTTTAGTCTATGACGGTACACCAGCAACTATTGAAGCCTAGGAAGCCAACATAACTCGAATAATAGCGGACATAAGACCCTTAATGGCTTAAAAAAGTGATCGGAAATTAGATTGACAGAATGAGCTTTGTTACAGGCAGCCACGACGGACTTTTGTCCGGAATTGTTTTCAAACATTAATGACATTGAACGTGTTATTTTACATAAAATAGATATTTGCAAGGCATCTAATTTGGTTGTTGTTTTATTTGAATATAAATTTCGGACGCAGTAAAAACTACCCTATATAAAAAAGAGATAATATAATAATCATTCCCGGATTACTTTACGAAAGGCGTCACGATTATGATACCTAAAAATAAATCAGCGTTCCAAACCAGTGAATATCGTTCTATAACCTACCTACCAACAATATACAAACTCTTTACTGCAATTCTCGCACAACATATGACCACACATATTAATACTAACCGAATACTAGTTAATGAACAAAAAGGTTGCAAAAAAGGAGCTAGAGGAACTAAGGAATTGCTACTCATTGATATCTATATATGATATCATATATAGATATCAATATATATCTATATATATCATACTATATGATATCATTTGTGAACAGGCGAGAAAGAGAAAACGAAAAATCTTAGTGATATGAGTTGATTACAAGAAAGCATTCGACTTGATGCCCCATTCGTGGCTTCGAAAAGTACTACAAATATACCAAATAAACCGGACGATTAGAAATTGTCTCGAATATCTTATGGAAGGATAGAATACAACACTTGGGGTTAGTTCGGGAAGTGGCGCTTATTCTACCGATGAAATCAAAATAAGACGACGAATTTTTTAGGATGATCCTCTCAGCCATTTATGGTCTTGTTTGACCTTAAACTCGCTTAGCTCCCTGCTTAATAAAACCATATATATATATATATATATATATATATATATATATATATATATATATATATATATATATATATATATATATATATATATATATATATATATATAAATAACGTGCAGTTAAGCCATTCGTTTTACATGGATGAATTGAAAATATATGCATTAAACTGAGATCAGCTTCAAAATCATTCAGTTCTGATATAAAGATGTAAGTGGGTCTGGAGAAATGTGCAGTATTGCAAACAAAAAGAGGCATCATTACAGAACAACAAAGCACATTATTTATGAATGGCACAATCATAAATACAGCATTACCAGAAGGCTAGAAATATCTAGGCTTCCGTTAATCAATGGGTATTGAACAAAAATCGACTAAGAAGATAATGTTGGATGAACTATACAGGAGAATAAGGTTAATCTTGACCACTAAACTAGAATCTAGAAACCTCTTCTCCGCTCTGAATTCGTGGGCCATTCCAAGCGTGATTTATTTATTCGGGAGGCTTAAATGGACAAAAACAGATTTAAGAGGAATATATATTAAAATTCGAACGATGCTAACAAAATATAGATACCACCACCCGCAAGGAGAAATCAGCAGATTGTAAATACCGAGAGCCATGGTCAATGTAGAAATAGCTCATAATATACATGTCCAAAAATTAAGAAGCTATTTCTATAACAGGATTTTACCGATTCATCACGCATTAAAACGCATAGATAATAACTGGCTAATGAGGAAGAAACAATTCCAAAATCCTTAATAGAATTAGAAACTGAATGGGCAGGCAAAACACTACATGGCAGATTATATCGAACATGATGAAAAAAGGAGTAAATAGAACACCCTCAAACGCTTACCTCTCTGGATACGGAGGGCAATATTTTTACTATGCAGGATCAGGTTGTACCATCTCTAAACTATCGGAAACTGTAAAACATTTTATTTTGAATTTAAACATATTTACTTATTATCACCTTCAATATACACTCCTCTTCTATCCCTACAACGCTCCATGCGAATCTTCCATTGTTGGAAACAGTGCTGGGAGCCTTCTTCTGTCAGCTTCTTCAGAACGTGTGCAGCTTAGAAAACAGATAGAAGTTGCACGGTGCAAGATACGGCGAATAAGGCAAATAAACACTGGGAGACTGTTCTTGGTTAGAAACCTCTTGAGAGACAATGCAGAATGAGCTGGAGCATTGTCTTGGTGGAGAATAGTTATGACTTTGTTCTTCCACAATTCGGGTCTTTTTTTCCTGATTCTTTTATGGAGTTCAGCAAAAATGCGAAGGTAGTAATGTCGATTAATAGTTTGACCTTCAGGAACTCGGTGAAGGTACACAATCCCATGAGTATCGAAAAAAAATCATCATTGCTTTGAATTTTGATTTGCCCTTTCGATTTTTTTTGACTCTCGGTGAATGTGGGCTCTTCCAGTGCATGGATTGGCGTTTCGTTTCAGGATCATAAGTAAAAAACCACGATTCGTCCCATTTTATTATCATTTCCAATAAGTTTGGGTCATTTTCAATGGCATTGAAAGTGTCAGTACAAACATTTTTGGGAGCTTCTTGCTGTTCAAAGGTGAGAATTTTAGGCACCATTTTGGCACACACTTTTTCATGTTAAAATAGTTATGTAAACTTTGCCGTACGCATTCTTTGTCATTTCCTGCAGTTTCTGCAATCGCACGAATTCTTCACTGACGATCAGATCGAACCAGATTACCGATCTTTTCGATATTGTCATCCGTTTTTGACGTGAAACGGCGACCAGGGCATGGATCATCTTCAATGTATTCTCATCCATCTTGAAAACACCCAAACCACTCAAAAACACGTCCACGTGATAAATATTCATTGCCATATACTTCTTTCAATAAATTATAAGTTTCGGTAGCGGTTTTTGCAAGTTTCAAGTGAAATTTCACAACAATTCGTTGCTCTATCGTTACACTTAAGATTTTTCCGGTGAAACAAAAAACAATTTTAATGCAAACGAAGGGTACGGTTATAGGGATTTGCTTACAGAAGCGAAAGGTACTGCATTCGAAAGAGAAGGCTTCACGCTAAATAGCTTGTTATTCGCTGGCGCTTGGCGCATGCATACTTCTTTGCGAAATTTGGGAATGCAACACTGTTGGAACTCGAACAGAAAAGTCTTCCTCGTCTTCTTCGGGAATTGTTAATTGATCAAAAGTGTATCTACTTTTATAAAGAATAAAATGACTTCCTAAAGCCTAAATATCCAGATTATTTCTAATTGTCACGTCAAAATAAAAATCTTAAAGGAGAACTTCAAATATTTTCACCATAACAAAATTAATATAATATTATCTATGTAATAGAATCGTTCCCGGTAATGATACAGATGTTCATATTGATAGAAAGTGTAAAGCATAATGGTCGTAAATGTGATTTTTGTTAATACTGCTCGACGTACAATTTTGCTCGTTATGAAAGGTCATTATTGTTAATTGACTAATACAGGATATACAAGGTTACTCACGCGACTTATCCATTAGCTATTTCGATATTGTTTCCGTTATTTTTCAATCACAATTTCATGCAAAATTTTATATCTTTTCCTGTGAGGTTGGTCAGTTTCCATTTTGCAGAGCAATCGTGGATTTTGATTATTTATGATTAGTATTATGTAATAATAGAAAAATTAGGAAATTGCACTTAGATTTGATGAAAAAAAAATCAGTATCTGCCACCACAACTTTCCGAGGCATATCTTTCTGGAACAGGGTATTCCAGGTGGGTTGTACGGATGCTCCAAGTTCTTTTAAAGTAGCATGCATTTTGGACAATGACTGAATAGTACAGTTCGTTTCAAGATATTTCGTTGCCCTTCGGCAAAATGTTAATTGCCCCTAGAAATCTCAATAAAAATATTCCTAGTTTCTTAAAAGGCACCATAGCCGGAATAGTTTAGCTTTTGAATAATTTTGGGAAAAATAAAATATTGTTAAATTATGATTAATGATTTTTTTTTTAATTTCACACAGTTGTGGTAAGAACTCCAAGTACTCGGGTGTAACCAAGAATACTTGGGTGTCTACTGACGGTCAATGGCGCGTCTGACTATTCAGACTGTTCCCAATATTACTGCTTTTTGCATCCATACTACTGCCCTTTTTGTGATACCTAGTTGTTTGAGGTTCTGTATTAGGGATTTGTGGACTAGACCATTAACGCTCACCACAAATGGAAGGAGGAGGAACTCTATCTAGGTGCCATATATCCTTGATTTCAAAAGCCAGATCTCTATATTTGTCAATTTGTTCCCTGTATGCTCGGTGTATATTTCGATCTAAACGTACAGAGAAGTCAACTATTGTGGCTTGATTAGCTTCTTTCTGGTAGAGCACCAAATCTGGTCTATTTGCTTGCACCATTCTGTCAGTTCGAATCTGCAAATCCCAATATAATTGAATGTGTTGACTTTCTAGAACAGGTTTGAAAGCGTATTGATGATATAGTGTGAATGTTGTTAGTAATCCATGTTTCAGACATAGAAGTTGGTGAATAACTTTACCCATGGAACCATGTCTTGATAGGTAGGTGATGGGGGCCAAATAGGTGCAATCCCATATTAAATGTTGTATCGATTCCTCGTCTTTATCACGGTATCTGCATTTGGAGGTTGGTATGTTTTGTGCCATATAATTCTTCGTGGGTCCAACCTGATCCTGTATTGCCATTATAAATCCTTCTGTTTCTCCATAGAGATATCCTGAGGTTAGATGGGTACTTGTAGCCTTGGAGTCAACTTGTTCTTGATTGTTTAGAGTAGCATAGTGCCTTCCATGTAAGGCTTTGTTGCGCCCCTTGGTTTTCATTATTTCAAATGCATTTTCTGGTTCCGGTTGCGGTGGTTCAGCCAGCCGAAAAGGAGTTTACTTTTTATCCAATACTACAGCTGCTCGATGTATGGGTGAGTGTTTTCTATAAAAGTAGTTCTTTAGGCGTTGACATTCGCTTTCGTGTATCACTTCCAAACAACCCAGCCTTCTACCGCCTTCCTCTCTTCGTAGATAAAGCCGCTCAATTGCAGCATTGGGATTATGCATTCTGGCTCTTCTAAATGCACTTCAAATTTTTCTGTCTAATCTCTGCAGGTCTGTCTTTGACCATTTTAATGTTCCAAATGTGTATGTGATAGATGGGATAGTCCAAGAGTTAATAGCTATAATTTTGTTTTTTTTCCCGAGAGGTATGTATTGAGTACAAGTGTTAATAGCTATAATTTTGTATTTCCCCGAGAGGTGTGTATTGAGTATTGCGTTAACTCTTTTTAATAATTCTATTTCAGCTTTTTCTTTATTGTTATTTATTTTTTATTTATTTTTTTTCACACACTTCTGTGGTCTATCGTTTTGTCGTCGGATTGCTCAAGACGACTAGGTGTCAAGTCGAAAGGGTTCGACGGATAATTGCTGTTGTTCCAAGTATGACTGCCTTCTGCATCCAATTTATGGTATTGAATTCTAATTTAAGATCATTTAAGTGCACCAATGATAGTTTATGCACTAAGCCATTCGCGGATATTATAAAAGGTTTAACAGTAACTCTTTTCATATGCCAAATATCTCGAATTTCATCAGCTAGTTCTTGGTATTTTTGCACTTTTTGTTTATATGCCTTTTTCAGATTTTCATCCAGGGGGACAGAGAAATCAGTGATATGACATATATTGTTTTCCTTATCCACAACCACCAGGTCTGGCCTGTTGTGCACCACACTACCATCGGTTATTAGAGATGTATCCCATAAGATTTTTATTGTGGTGTTTTCAATAACGGGTTGCGGTTGATATTTATAAGGAGGCAACTCTTGGTTTACTAGGCCGCCTCTCTGATCTATCTTTAAGTGGATAACTTTCCCCATGTTGTCATGTCGGCTTAAGTAAGCAGTTGGGACTAAACAGATGTAAGCTGAAATGAGATGTTGAACAGTTTCTTCTTCTTTGTTGCATAGCCGGCATTTTATTGTGCTTAGGAGTTGTTTCATGGTATGCTTCTTGTAATATCTAGTAGGGACCACTTGATCTTGGATTGCCATTAAAGCTCCCTCTGTTGCAGGGAACAGATATCCAGAGATAAGATAGGTGTTGCTTGCTCTGGGGTCTGCGGCTTCTTGATTTAGGTTGTTATAAAACCTTCCATGCATGGGTTTTCTTTGCCACTGATTTTTTAGCTCTTCTTTAAAATTTTTATAGATAGTCTGCACCATAGCTAAATTTAGAGGTGAAAGAGCCACATCATACCAAATCAAGTTTTTGAAAAATGGGATATCTTTAGACCGAAAATATTTTATTAACCCGTCTATTTCTTTTTGCTGTGCTTCTTCGAAGCTGACAATTCCTCTGCTGCCTCTGTCTCGAGAAAAATACAGCCTCTCAATAGCAGAGTTTGGATGCAACATCCGATGCTTGGTTAACGTAGTGCGGAGCTGGCAATCCAGGGCTTTCACTTCTGTTAAGGACCAGTTTAAAATTCCGAAGGTGTAGGTTATTATTGGAGCGGTCCAGGTGTTGAGTGTAGTTACTTTGTTTTTTGCGTTTAAATATGTTCTTAAAATTTTGTTGATCCTGTTAAAATACTCATCTTTGATCTTTTGTGAATTTATTTTTTCATCTATATTGAGGTCTTGTTGGAATTCTAGATATTTATAGGTTTCATGTGGGCGTAGGGCTGGCATAGTTGTGACATTGTCCATTAGTGTAAGGTTTTGTGATTGGGTGATTTTCCCTTTTCCACGTGCAATACTGCACACTTTTCTATACCCAGCTTCATTTTGATAGCCTGGCTAAATGACTTGACTAATTCTAGCAAACTTTTAAGTTGTTGTTACTTTTTTGCGTATAGTTTCAAGTCATTGTAGCCGTTACCACTACTGTTCAACATACGACTCAAGGGATTGAGAGCCATACAAAACCAGAGTGGGTTCAGACTGTCCCCTTGAAATATTCCTCTTCTAATAGCAATCTCAGCAGTCCTGTAGTCCTTCAAACACAGACTGGTTCTCCAGCTTCCCATTAGATGATTGAGACGATTGATTATTCGCCCAATTACTATTATTATTATTATTATTATTCTTATGTATGATTAAAATAAGGTTTATTGGTTTTTATATTTTGAATTTATTAGTACAATAAAAAATATAACTTAAATTTAATTATACATTTAATTCGGTGACTGGTTATATATTATTAGTAAATGATACATAAGAATATTTTATTTTAATAATATGGTTAGTCGAATTTATAAAACTTTCTTTGGGAAAACTATCTACAACCTTCCTAATTAATGTTGCAGCACTTGCACTTAGAGTCAAATAAATGTTTTCTGCTCTAACATTGGATTTTACCTGATGCCATATATGCTCAATTGGATTAAAAATATAGTAATGCCGAGGAAGACGTAAAACCGTATGTCCCATATCGGCAGCAATCACATCACATGCATATTCCTTTTTAATATTAAATGTCTCTAATATTTCTAGAATATCCATTTTTTATATGTTTTTTCGAAGTATATATCGTTTTTTAGCATATAGTTTCGGGTGAATTTCCAATTTAGTGCTATTTGCATTAGGAATTTGATTTTTTTGGCGGTTATGATAACCAGTATTGTCCATTACAATTACGCTTTCCGTAGGAACATTAGGCAAAAGGCTATTTATAAACCAATCTTCAAAAAGTTTTGCTGTGGTATCGTCATGGTAGTCCAACGATGAATGTTTAATATTTTTGGAGGACAACCGTAAACACTTTGGAACCCATCCATCCTCAGAACCAGCATGTAAAATTGTAATTATTTTTCCCTTGTTTTCCTTTTCCTATCTAAACCCCTTATTCATTAAAGAAATATACACAATTTTAACAATTTGCTGAGCATCGGACGATAAATGTTTTCTTTTAAAATTAGCACTACCGGAGGCACATTATCTTGCCAAAAACGCCACATTTTTAGCACGTTTGGAATAACAAAAATACGATCAAAATTATAGAACTGAACTGTTTAAAAAAAGAATGCGAACTAAACTAAAATATTTCGAAACTACTAAACCAGATATAAAATTAATTTTGGTCCTGTTTACATTTCTTGCAACTTTGCTGGGTTTCGTTATGGCAGGGGTTGATAAGGGTTTATTGCAGCCAATCGGTCAACGATATAAGTAACGAAACGTACTTTACCAATAATGTTTTTTTGCACTTTTTGATGTGCTTAATCGGGTCTGGCATTGTTACAAGTGTATAATCCTAATCGGTAAATATCCTAATCGTCCGCTTTATGAAATTACAATTTGTCTATCATTTATTCAAGCAATTTTAAGAATTCGAAACAGTTGGGGTCGCAAGAACAGTGCGAAGCACTGAAAGTATTGCACGTGGTGCAGAAACGTCGATTCGACGACGTGGTGCGTGATTGGGAATTTCTCCACGCAGTTCACGCCGAATTTTGACAAGTTACTCGTACATGTTTCCTTATAAGATTCAAATTATTCAAGACCTGTTACCTACAGAAAATAATAAGCGATTAGAATACTGTAATGCAATCATAAACCAACTTCATCAAATTTACATTATTCATGTAAAAGGTAATAATGCGCGATGAAGCTCATTTTTATCTATATGATCAAGTAAATAAATATAATAGCCATTTCTGGTAAGAGAGAATTTCCGCCTCATTAATCAGACGCCATTATATCCAGTTACAGTACAAGTTACATGGCAATACAAAAATTATGGCGCGTATTTATGCGCAAAATATCATATCACTGGAACATTGTCTGGACCAAGGTCTGGAGAATATGTGGTTCTAGCAGGACAGTGGTACAGCACATAGATTACTCATTCACACTGTACCACACTGTCCACAAGTAGGAACCACATTGCTTATTTAACAGATTTGCTTAGTAAATTCAATGAAGTTAACTTGCAGTTACAAGGTGACAGTCTAAATTTGATAAAAACAAAGTCCATCATTCCAGCTTTTCCTATCAGAATTAAACTAATAAAGCAAAACATTAGACGGCACGCATTTTGCCTTTCGTCCTAATTTGTTTCTTAATTTGTCACAATGATGACGTTTCAACCTACGCTCAACACTTAAATGTCCTACACACCCTCTGAAACTGGGTTTGAGGATGTTTTGACTATAGAAATACCACAGTAGATCATCAATTCATACGGTGATATTGAAGAAATGGATCTAATATTACAAGAACTGATAGGAATAAGTATTAACCAGAACTTAAGGTATAGTTCAGAAAGGGATATCAGCAATTTCGGCTTAAGAGGGTTACCTGTTACTTATCCTGAATTATAGACTATCGCGAGAAAGTTTCGGATAGCTTTTCCATCTTCAAATCTCGCGGAAAAGGGTTTCAGCGTAGTTGCCAATCTTCTTACAAAAGAAAACAAATTGGAAAATCATTGAAAATCCCTGACCGAGGAGATTTAAGGTCAAACCTAAGTAAACTGACCCCAACAAATATTGAACACTTGCTATTAAAGCATCAAGCTCATCCCCTCCATTAAAAGCATTTATGTTTTTGTGTAGTTACTTTGTGTAATAATTTTATTAGATATGCATTTTGTGTCGCTTTAATTAATACATGTATAAAAATGAATGTGTTATTAATAAGTTTTTGACTTTATAGTTAAACCCATCAAAGTGAGTAGCACTATGTCAGCTATCAAAAACATATTTGAAGTTGATGAATTTGTGAAAATTCAATCTTTAAACTCAATCAATAACTTGTCACATGTGGTCTACGAGACAAAAAAATTTGGGGACCTCTCCTCAGGATCAGATATAACTTTGAACTCAAGCACTTATACATAAATCTGGATATTGTAGATTATATGAGAGTTCAGAGACTCAGATGGGTGGGACACAGGGCGAGAATGTCAGAAAACTGAATACTAAAAAAAATCTTGGAGGTGCGAATAGGGAGTAACAGGAACAGTAGTAGACCAAAGACTCGATAGCAGGACAATGTAATAAGAGATTCTGAAGAAATATTGCACATCAAAACTTGGCAAGGAGCTCTTCGGAGATTGATCTGGTTGGAGACGAAGGCTGAAGAAGATTAAGGCTCACTGACGGGCTGTAGTATCACAGGAGAAAGAATATTTTAATATATTGAAAATGTTAAGAAACTGTTACGGAGATGAAAAAAAAATTACAAGTGATACAAGGCCTTTAGTGCTACAATCTCATTCCGGAACACCCTCCAAATCTGATGTTAACTCTTCATGAATTACGCAAGGATTTTCCAATCCCCAAATGCCACAACTTTCTTTACAAAACGTTCGAGTTCAAAATGATCCTTATCACTGAAAATTATTTTTTGACCAAACTAAAAGTCTACTTGACGATGCTCTAAAAACCAACTAGTGAACTGTTAAGGACCAAAATGGCCAGCAAGCTGTAGCTTTTGCGATAATTGAATTTTGTTAATTGTTGTACCAAATGAATGTTCCCGAATTTGCAACTCTCGAAATATTTAATTGTTGTACCAAGTGCATGTTCTCGAATTTGCAACAAAACTTATCACGGTAATGTTCTCATTGGATCATTGTTCAACGTTTATACTCGATCTTCGACAGTTAACCTATTCGATGCAATTATCCAACAAAAAATGCCAAAAAACTTTATTACTCTCTCTTAAAATTTTTCATAGAATTTGTAAAGCTTGGTCCACACCAATAAAATTTTGCGTGTGTGTTGAATTTACTGGAACAATTTGAAGTATCTGGTGGGTAAGAGAAGGTTCGTGTGCGTGCTGTGCGGCGACAATATTTGTGTGTGACTTTGTGGATCACAGCGTCAACATTGCCGCGCAGGCAGACCAACATATGACGCTGGGTCCACATCAATACAAATTTGCATTGTGCGGGCTGTATGTGTTGTATGTGGTGTGCCTGCGCGGCAATGTAGAAGGTCTGAGACACAAATATTGTTGCCGCACAGCACGCACACGAATCATCTGTTTTGCATCAGATAATTCAAACAAATTGTTCCAGTAAATTCAACACACATGCAAAATTTTATTGGTATCGACCAAGCTCAACACATACAGCCCAAGCAACGAAAATTTTCATTGATAAAGAGGCCGCTGAATATGTCTTAATAATAATAATAGCATGATGTTGTTTCTTATAGCGTTTTATATTTTCTGATCGATAGAATCATAATTTTTAACTGTCAAAGTATCAGAGATTTATAACTATCAAATATCCATTCAAATTTGGGTACTTTATATATCGATACAACGATTTGTTTTTTTAAGTTGGTATGACTGTCCTAGACATCCCACAAAAGTTTTATATCATTTCGCTTCTTTCCTTTCTTTGTAATTGTTAAAAAACGAAATTTTAAGTGATAATGTATTAAAAATGTTAAGAAAACGTTATGGCGATGAAAAAAAAAAATTACAGGTGGTACAAAGCCTTTAGAGGTACGATCTCCTTCAGAAACACCTTCCATATCAATTAGCGTAGAAAACATTACCAAAATGAACGATCTTATTCTTAGTAATGGTCATTAGATATCGCTGGAAAACGTATAGATTTATGATAAATTAATTCGCGGTTTTTGCATCCATCGCTCATCGATAATTATGTATCCCTTTTCCGCTAAAAATCAATAAATAGCACCATATTCACCAGTTTTCCTGTTACTTTGAAGGAAATACCACTAGTCGAGTATAAAAACTGTTTCAGGGACTAGAAAAAAACTTTGGAATTACCTTGAAGAAGACAAAATAAATTAGAAAGAATAAATAAATAAACTTACCCTAAGTGTTAAGCTCAAAGTTGATGTAATTTAGTTTTAAATGATCGATTGTATTTTGAAGCTCTCTGTATAGGATTTTTACCGTTAATAATAGATAATCCCAAAACAATAGCTGTAAAAAAATCTGCACTGTTTCTAACAGAATGTTAACACGAGTTTTAACGAACGATATTCATGAATGAAGAGTTATAGTTAGATAATTGCTAAACTTTCCAACTGATTTAAAAAAAACCGTTGCCGCCAGTCTTCTCCATTTGAATACAATGAATCTGTAATTATACGTTGCCATTTTTTTTGCGAATCAAATTAACGTGGTAGTAAAAAAATTGAACGAAGAATTTGGCAAAATTTCACCGTAGGGGAACATAGTTTCTTTGTAATGGGATCGTATGGCGTAATAATACACTTGTTCGCGTTGATAGAAAGTATAAGTTATGGTGCTTTGTAAATGTAATTTCTTTGTTGGTAATGTTGCTTGTTAACATGGTACATTAAGAGAAATTAATTTCATAATAAGAATAGTTTCGGTCGTTATAGAAAAATGATCAGCTTAAGAATTAATCCAGAAGCTCCCGAATGGACAATATGTAGCTGCGGCATTATCAATTACACCGATGAGCTCTATTCAGATGATCAATTCAGTAGACGATATAAATCTAATAGTCATACAGATGATGGATGTGATTATCACACACACAGAAGCAATGGTGATGGTGTAACTATGAGGGTAATTCCAAAAGTTCTCGACCTAACAATAAGCGACGGAAATAAGCCAACAAAACAATTAATCGACAAAAAATGAGTCGAGCTGATTGCATAATATATTGGTGGAAGCATTCCAATCACACCGTACATTTGACGTACTCAAGATTACTAAGAAGTAACAAAAATATATATTTACCTTTTATATAAATAAGGCAATATACTTCACTCCTCAAAGCTCGGTCTGTTCCAGAACAAGCACGTTGGGAACCAATCTATATATATATATATATATATATATATATATATATATATATATATATATATATATATATATATATATATATATATATATATATATATATATATACAGGGTGTTAGGTAAACATGCGGCAAAAATTAAAGAGCAATTATCCGATTTCGCATATCATTCAAATTCTTCAATGGAGTAGCGTAAACTAATGACTTCAGATATCCCTAGATGAAATAATCCAGGGGGATTAAGTCCGGGGATCGAGCAGGCCATGCGTGTGGCCCACTTCTACCAATCCAGCGATATCCGTATGTTGCTGTTAAAAAATCACGAGCAACCAAACTGAAATATGGTGGTGCACTATCGTACATAAACCATATTTCATGCCTTGTAGCCAATGGTACATCTTCGCGTACCTCATGCGGATTTTTATCTGCCCACACATGGTTATTATGACAATTCCTTATTGCGTTTCTTGCGAAAGTGGCTTCATCGGTGAAAAGAATTTGTGTGAGGAGTAGAGGGATGCGAAGTAAAGTTTGCGATATCCATTGACATAATGCAATACGTGGAGGAAATCAACAGGTAGTAGTGCCGGAACGCGTTGAATGTGGTATGGATACAACAAATTGTCCTTAAGAATTTTCCAAACTGTCCAGTGACTCACATTCAAAGTATTTGTAATTTTTCGCGTAGAACTACCAGACTCTTCTGCTATCATGTCCAGCCCATTCTGTTCCAATTGTACCGTTCTTACAGTCAGTGATCTTCCAGTCAGTTCGTTTCAATATGCCTATTTCACGAAGACGTCGATGAATGTTTTCGAAGATTTTTCGATCAGGGACATTACGGGCCGGAAATCGTTCACTGTACAATCGCCTAGCTTGTAATGCATTGCCATCAGCAAGTCCAAACATGAAGTGCATGCCAGTCATATCGGCGTTTGTATATATTATGATAGAGGATTTCACTCACTATTTAAGATACGTCAAACAGCCAAACGTCACTCAATCTATGTAAACAAATGCGACCGATGAAATCCACTTACTAGAAAAAACAGCCGTTCCAAGTGATCGACAAAAAAAAATTGTACTTGATAAAGTCATTGACGTACACCCTACTTTTATTTACATTAATGATTTCAACAAATATCGAATATGGTTGTCGCAAATTTTGTTCGGTCCTATATCTTCGAAACAAATGGGTTTTTCTAAAATCATCATAGGACAAAATATTCTTAGAATAGGACAAGGAATAACCCCTTGCATTTTTGCCGCATGTTTACCTAACACCCTGTATATACAATGTTAGATTTTTTGAACAACGTCCAATGAGGCAATAGTAGCTGAGTGTCACGTACACCCAACCGCTGGGTTCCACAATCTCATGTGGAACACACAACAATCTACAACTCCGCCAACATAAATATTTTGTTAGGTGGCTGACTGGGGACGAGCCCCACCCATCCCTGCCATTGGTGACCATATGATTCGCCTCTTGATGTTTAGGTTCTTTAGCGTACGGACACATGCTCTCCTATCAAGAATAGAGAGACCCTATCCACAGTCAACAACACTCATCAACAAATAAATCTAACATTGCATATGTATGCCATCCGACGGGAAGTCAGCGAGAGTATGGTTTGTTGACTGTGGATAGGGTCTCCCTATTCTTGACGGGAAAGCATGTGTGGGTACCCTGACAAGTCTAAACACCAAGAGGCGAAACATGTGCCCTCCAATTGCAGGGATGGATGGGGTTCGTCCCCTGTGATAAAAGTGGATCTATTTTGACAACTCAAAACACAAAAAATCATGGGCAGACCCAGTCCAGCCTTTAACATAACTACCACTGCGCAATATACATGGAAAGAAGGCTTTGCTATGTATTTGCTGGGATAGTAGGGGAGTTGTGCATTACGAACTATTGGAAGCTGGTGAAACGATTACTGGTGATCGATACCGATAAGAACTGATAAAATTAAACCGAACATTGAAGGAAAAACAACCAGACCACGCCCAAAGATACGATAGTCATTTTTCAACATGACCATGCTCGGCCCCATGTTGGAAAACGTAATATGGAATGTCTTATCCCACCCACCGGACTTAGCCCCTTCGGACTACCACTGTTTTCGATCGATGCAGCACTGACTTTCAGAACAACTCTTATATTCTTGCTGAAGAAGCAGAAATTTAGCTTGGTGAATGGCTGGCTTAAAAAAAACTAAAAGTTCTTTTGGCGCGGAATCCATTATTTGACAGAAAGATGGGAAGAAGTAATAGTTGATGATGGCCAATATTTTGATTATTTACGTAATTTATTTTGTTATGGAAATAAACCTCGAAGTTTACAAATCGAAACACGTTATATATAGCTGGCGCAACAGTTCTTATAATACTTCCTCCTCCTCCCAAAGCCCCCTCTTCCTCCCAAAGTTTTTTCTTCCATTCAGATCCCTTTAATGCTAACCTCCTACAGGTTGCGAAATTGCGAAATCTCAGAAAGTTGATTGAGTCCTTTTGTACGTTGTTAGATCATCCTTGTTTCAGTCCGCTCTTCTTTCGCTTCCTTCTATTTCTATTTTGAAAATTAATTTCTGAACCTTTCCCTCGCTCATCCGCATAATATATCCTGCTCACTATAACTTTAGCAACTTAGTATGTTCTATTATGTATATATCTGTCCTGAATTTCCTGATTGTATCTAATTCTTCATCATTATCCTTCACGAACTAGGCCAAAAATGATCTTTAATATTTCTCCCAAATCGAAGTAACAGTTCCTCCTCTTTTTTTATGATTGTCCAAATCTCGCATCCGTAGGTTACAACCTGTCTTATTGTTTGATAGATTCTATTATAGATATCAATAATATCTCCTGTTACTAGTTGGGAATTAGCGACTTACAATATTAGTAGGGTTATTTAGTTTACTGTAAGTAATTCCCCGTAGACAGTCAGATTAGTAGACCGGATAATTTACTATAATTTTTGTCATTGAAGTAAGTAGAATAATCATAGATGCACCAAAAAAAAACATTATAATGTTTTAACAGAAATATTTATACCATATATTTCTGTTAATGCGTTATAGTAACATAATTATAGTACTAATAATACAGGCTTAAAATTTCTATTTAATATGATATATACGTTCTTAATTGCCTTAAGTTATAAATCATCACCAAGTTAAACAAAAAAAAAGAAAAATTATCGAAATGAACTTTATGGTACTGATATTAATGTTGGTTAAAAAAACCATACAGAAAACTTTCTCTTCCTAACGTGATAGATCTGCAAAATCTACTGTTCTGACAGTAATTAATAGGTTTTTGAATAAAATGGAATATCATATGGAAGACCAATAGAAGTCATCAGAAATCATTGTTCTATATTACTATTTTATTGCGAGGAGAGAATGTAACAGTCGAAGTATCAAAAATGTGGCAGAGACTTATTATGAGGGTAATACTATCACTTAAAAATATTGTTGAATGATTGCTGTCTCATCTGATGTGATCTCAAAACAACTTTCAGAACTTCTAGTCTTTATTAGGTGGACAGGGATGGATTTTATCATGCAACAGATGATACTATCAATTATTGCTTACTTTGCTATAAGTATTACAAAATGACAGTGGCTCAGGTTAGGGTGTGTGTGCGTGTGAGTGTGTAAAGGCCGTATAGTACCAATGGGATCTTTAAAGAGGTCCTGCTCGTTGTGTGCCTGAAATCTTGGGAAATGATAAAAATAGATCTAATTGGATAATAATTACCACAGATTTTCATAAGTTTTTGAAAATATTTGCGAGGATGAATAGAACCTCAATTACATTGTTGCAGAGTAAAAAAAGTACGTAATAATATATTATGGCGACAGTTTTTTACAATTGGAAGGGAGAAGGGGTTTAAATGTGCAAGGCCTGTGAAATGGTGTTTTAATAACTACCCGATGAAACGCAAAAAAAGCAATGTTACAAAAATCATGTCGACCTATGTTTTTGGTCATGTACGCATACAATTAAGTCAATATTACGCAAACCTTATATTGAAATTTCATGACGCAAACGGAGGAAAATAAGGGAGTTGAGGTTTGAGACGAGGTGCTTGGTTTCTCCAAGATGACACACCAACTTTTCAACAGACTTTCCAGGAGATTTTTGAACAGACTCTCTATTCTCTAGATACAGCACCAGCTAATAGCTTATGATGATGTAAGCAGGACTGATAATACTAACTAAAAAGGTATAATTGCTACTATAAAGAAATAATAGGCAATTTTTTTTTTCAAAACGCATCATACAAGGTCTCTTCAACAAGTTCTTGCCTTGACAGAAAAAACTTTCAAGGTAACCATCTTGCAATTCAATGCATTACATTAGACCAATAAGGTTCCAACTTTTTAATACCCTCAGTATAATTTGATTTGTCCAAATCAGCAAAATAAGTGATTGTCCAAACTTTTACCTTTTCATTAAGTGAATCTTCGTCCAACAAGCAGCTTTTTCACGTTGAAAAAAACTCTTGGAGTTAAATCCGGTCGATATGATGTATGTGGAGGCAGTTCTAAGTGTAAGTCATGTAGTGTAGCAGCAACAACACAAAACGTGTACGCACGGGTATTTTCGTGGTGAAAGAGCACTTTCTTTTTGTTCAGATGTGGAGTTTATCCACACACATCCTCCCTGGTGATAGCCCTTCTTTTGCCAGGTAGTATGTTAGCACCACACCACAAGAATCTGAGATCGTAACAATGACTTTTTCTACTGTCTTGACTGCTGTTTCCTCTCTGTCGTATAATGGTGAATTCATCTCTCATCTACTGCAATCTGGGCATACATCTACAAAAACCTCTAAGAAACTCAGCAGAATCGTCTTTCAATAAATCCAATTACTCTTAAGTGTTCAACCGAATGCCTATTTACTAGACTGTTAACAAATTCGGTACTCATTGAATGGAAAGCTTTCGCATACCCAAACCACGTGTAAAATGTTTGACCCATCGGGATGTTAACAATGTCAGCACTGTGGGTAACAATTTTGTCGGTTGTAGCTGTTTTTGAGTATACCGGATAAACAAATACAAAAAATCATTTAAAGTGGAGGTTCCAAATTTATCAATTTTTCAGAAAATGTCAACATTTTTCAGTTTTACTCGAGCATCAAAAACAAGCAACCGAACTCACGTATCTGAAACTTCGCAGTACGCCATCTAACGAATCATACTTGACAAATATTATATTCAGTCAGATACCCAGGCCATCTATGTGTCAGGCTGAGAACTTCGCGAATGACCTTCATTATTAATTATGAGAAGGTGTTGAAAAATACAATTGTATTAAAGGTTTCTGTGCTAATCGTAAAATGATAATAAATAATCATAGTGCTATCATGAGAAATCTGTCTTTAAGTCGGTTTTTAAAAATATCCATTATAGATTCTATACAGGTCTGCAGAGACCAATTTACAAAAAGGAAAACGTCATTTATTCCATTAGGACAGTGTTAATATAACTCAATCTATAGTGTGAGTGGCCTTGAAAACTTTCTGTATCACCGTGGTAGGTCTCACCGCTTGAAGCTGGTTTTACGTACAATGTAGTGTAGCAAAACAAACAAGTACCTAATAAATAATAATAAATCAGAAGTAAAGAACGAGTTTGATACCAGTTTTCTCTGTTTACCTTGACGCAGGAAAAACCGTCTCGTTTCCAACTAGCCGTAATTCCAAAAAACTTCGATTTCCTAGTAGCTTGTCCCAAAATGGCAATTAATTAAGTGGCTATTCGCAGCGTAGTAGCGATGAGACCGACATCGACACGACAACTTAAACCAGGAAATACGTTTTATACCTCATTAGTTGCGTCAATTAATTTTAAATATTGATGAAACGGATTAATTAATTTATATTGTGGGAATGCTCGGTCCGCAAAACTGAGGCACTCAATGTAAACGCGAATAAAAACATGTTTGAATCCAATATCGATTTCACACTCTCATTAGAGCATCTATGGAAAACTCCCAAAATATCGGAAATTACATTTAATTGAAGAAAAACTATAAAAAAATCTATATTAAGGCAACATTAATGAAATGAGGAGAGAGGATATATACACTCCCACAATTTCTGCTATAATGAGACAGATACAGTGGCGTTATTTTTCACTTACTTTGTTTAACTGTTTTAAGTTTTAAGTTTAAGTTTAAAGTTTTCTTTCTCTTCTTCCTAATATTGTTGTAATACAACAATCTTTCTTGTCGATTCCTGTGGTTGACGTTCCATTGGGAATTGGTCTTTTGTCATCCCAATATCCTATTCGTATTTAAATATATATCTGACGTATATCTTAATTTTTGATATAGTGTTTTTACTTGTATTTGCCTGATGATCTTCATTGCTGCAGTTTTGAGCGTTCTTTCAGTTTCAATTTGTTCTAATAATGGTTTAATGGGTTCTGCAGAAACGACCATATATTTTGTTTTCTCTGGTGAAATTATCATATAGAACTTTTTGGCTGTTATAATAAAATCATGAAGCATTATTTATAATAAATTAATCAATATCAAAATACTGTCCAGGAAAATAAAATCGCAAACATATGAAGTCATTATAAAACAGATAGTACTGTTTGATAGCGAAGTAAAAACAAAGGCTTATATACTTTTAAGAAGTAGAACAGGAGAAATAAGATGTCGGAGGCTTAAATTTAGATGTATGGATGAGACGGTGAAGAATTTTAGATGCCAATAACGCCAACTGAAAGGAAAAAGTGGGGGATGGGAACAAATGGCGAGAAATATAGTGTGTTTTCCAGCCAGTATCCACTTTATTATTTCATTCGTTATAAAGACAAACGATAAAGGACTATATACTTTTTTAAACTTCTCGACGCACGTTTCGCTAACCATGTTAGCATCATCAGGAGATGAGTTAATCTTTTTTTAAGTGATTTGGTGTTTAGCGGTAAATCTGTTCGAGTTTAGTGTTTCACACCGAAGATTTCAATAGAAGAACTGACTATATACTTGTCTTATTCTAGTATATATTTCAATGGGATTTGATACATATACCCTTGATTCAACTGGGTTATTTCGAAATGCATCTTCAATCATTTCTGGCAGATTCAGGGCAATATTTTTCTTGTGTATCAAGTGAATAACATCCTTTAGTCTGACTATATCCAAACTATTATACTACAATAACGTTTTCTTTAACTATTGCATTACAACGGTGACATCTGCACTTTCAGTTTTCAGAGTTTCAGGAATGACGATGAAATATATACAGTATAACCCCGATTTACGCTACCCTGCCTTACGTGAATTCGGAGTTACGGGTACAGAACAAAGAAAAAATTCGCGAAGCTGAAAAATACTCAATCTCTGAATTCAAGCATCATTAAACGCCATGGTATTATCGCTGAAATGGAAACAATGCTGAAATTATGGTGTGATAATCAAGTAAGGGTGAAAAACTGTCCTGTTGATCAGAACATGGTGTGTTTTCAAGTTAAGCTGATTTGTGGGAGATTAAAAGAAGAAGCTGGAGAAGCGGTCAAAGATGAAATCTTTAAAGTTAGTAACGGGTGGTTCAGCCGAAAAGTCGCCGTAATTTGCAAAGCATCCCGGAAAGTGGAGAGGTGGCTGAGAAGAGCCTGTGTCTCTCTATTCAGATAAACTTAATACTATCTAGAAAAAACCTTTCCAGGTTTTAAGACCTTCAAAGATCGATTGACAGTGATGTTTGGCGGAAATGCAGCTGGTGACTGTAAGTTAAAAACCTCTCTTAGTTTATCGTTCGGAAAATACAAGAGCTTTAAAATCCTAAAGCTTGGGTGACAGCCTCCCTTTCTCAGGATTGGTTTGGTCATCATTTCATACCCGAAGTCGAACGTTATTGGCTATCAAAACAAATCCCACTTAAGGTGATGCTATTAATCGACAAAGCACCAGACTATGTGTAAAAGTTAGAGTTTTGTCAACAAATACAACCAGTTTGCTTCAATCGATAGACCAGGGAATCATCAACCATTTAAAGCGTATTACACGAGGCGATCATTTGCACATCTTCATCAAGCTATGACGCAAAACAATGAACTCTATGTTATAGACTTTTTGGAAACAATTTAATGTTTCCGTGAACATCATATAGATATATATCAATTCTATATATAGATATATATATATATATCACGATCATGCAAAGCATCCTGAATCATTTTCGAGTATTCTTTCTGATCCTCCACACCTCTCTCATACTTTCCCCGTTGATTCTCTTTCTCTCCTCCGTCCACTTTGTTCCTGATCTCCTCAAAACCTGGCTCTCTAATGCAACTTTCCTCATATGTATTTTGTGTCTGTACGTTCTTCTATCCTCAATCTCTGTCCGACCCATTTGTGTCCCCAGATCAGCTCTGACTTGTGTGATCCATGGAACTGTTGACTTGACTCCTTGTATGTACGTAAGAATTCTGTTAGTGAGTCTTGTCAGTGAGAGTCTACTGATATATCCATAGAATTTCCACCGTCTTTTTCTTATGTCCGCCGCTACGTTGGACATTCTCTCTCTCTCTCTCTCTCTCTCTCTCTCTCTCTCTCTCTCTCTCTCCTCTCTCTCTCTCGTCTCTCTCTCTCTCTCTCATCTCTCTCTCTACTCTCTATCTCTCTCTCTCTCTCTCTCTCTCTCTCTCTCCTCTCTCTCTCTCTCTCTCTCTCTCTCTCTCTCTCTCTCTCTCTCTATATATATATATATATATATATATATATATATATATTATATATAATATATATATATATATTATATATATAAGAGTCACGACGTTTAGCCAAAATCTCATTTGGCATTTTTAAGTGTTGTCCGCTTCGACTGAAGAGTCTAACTGCAACTCAGTTATCACATATTTATATATATATATATATATATATATATATATATATATATATATATATATAGTATATATATATATATATATATATATATATATAATATATATATATATATATATATATATATATATATATATATATATATATATATATATATATATATATATAAATATCAGTCATATGTTAAAATACTCTCCCACTGCATCAATACACTTGCGGAGACATGTCTGCCACGCCTGGAAGGCACCCTGAAAGTCCTCGAGGGGAATGTCTCTCAGGAACGTTGTTGAACTTCTGGATGTTATCCACGGTCGCCCAATGTTTTCCTTTCAGCTCTCTCTTCAGTCGGGAAAACAAGAAAAAGTCGCAGGGGGCCAAGTCGGGATTGTAAGGGGGCTGAGAAACCACCGGGGTGTTGCTCCGGGCCAGGAAGATGGTAAAGGTGAAGGACGTATAGCTGGGGGCATTGTCATAGTGGAGCTTGACCATGTTTTTTGATGTCAGCCCACACGCGCGCGACCCGACGTTCCAATCTCTTGAGGAACCTCCAAGTAAAAGGCTAAGTTGTCAGTTTCTCCCTGCGGTACATACTCAAAATGGACGATTGCTCGGGCATCAAAGAAGACAATGAACATCGTTTTGATGCGAGACTTTGGGCTCATTCGCGCTTTCCTGGGGCGGGGGGATGATTTTGTGTGCCACTCGCTGCTCTGCCTTTTCGATTCTGGGTCGTACTCGAACATTCAAGATTCCCCTCCGGTTACGACAGAGTTAAGAAAGTCCGGCTCATTTTGAATCAAATCCAACAATTGTTGACAGCGCGAAACTCGAAGTTCTGTCTGATCTTACGTCAACACTTTCGGCAAAAGCTTCGTGCAGATCTTGCGCACTTGCAGATCCTCGATCACTATCCCATGTGCCGTAAATGTGGACATGTGTAGGGTATCAGCAATTTGCTGGATGCTCAATCGACGGTCGAAATGCAAAACTTCGCGTGCACTATCCACGTTTTCGTAGTGTTTCGTCCACGTTTCTTCACGCGTAGGCACGTCTTTCCGCTCCCACTATTCGGAGCAAACTAACGACCGGCTGCGTTGGAAGGACAGAGCCCCCACCACATTTCCCGACCGGTTTTACCGCGAAGCCATGAATGGCCTCGCCACAATATAATTACGTGCGTTACTTTCATAATGGACCATATATATATATATATATATATATATATACCCAGTCATTGAACTCATGACTGAGCATTGTATCCACAGACTTTATGTATCAGGATGACAATTTCCGCCATCCGCAATATTTATATACCAGGTATATTTAAAAAAATATAAATAATAACACAAAATAAAAATATCCCGTCTGGCACTTCAGAATAATTCACCACCCTTTTAGACCGGTTCCATAAGCGCCAATCCTCACATCTGTTATAAATCAAACTGAGTACATCTGATGATCCTCCTGGGACGCCAAATGAGGCATATTGGTTCGTTAAGCAAGCAAGCACTGTCATAGTTCGAGTATCAGATAATACAATCCCAACTACACAAAGAATAAAAATATAACTATATGTATGCTTTGAGTTCTCACAGGTAAATATGTGACTTTGGAAACAAAAAAACATATCGGCATGTGTAGTAATTACAGTCAGGAAGTTCATTTCAATCAACCTGTTAAAAATATATATCATGTTGGTTGCGAAAAATCGAAGCTATATTAAAAAGTTATCAGATTATAATCGTTCCCACGAGACGGTTTCGCATCAATTTGAAAGGGAACAGTTATTTGCTTACCTTGTGAAAAATTTATTCAGACTATGCGACACGAGATAAGCTCGATCGAGTTTATGGTTTACGAAATACTGACCTGAAACAAAGATAAAGAAAAATGAAATGCTAGAACAGTTATATTCAAATTAAAAATTTTATATTATAGTAATTTATGTAATAAGTTTTAACTATAACGTAAAATTGCCTCTCCCTTTAAATGAGGATCCAGTGTTGGAAGCCTATAAGTTCACTTAGCTTTCAGTTACTCCATATATTGTAAATAAGTGATTCATTTTCGCTTGTTAAAGTTTAAAAAAACTCTTATCATTTTAATTCTAACGTAACTTAAAGTAACTAATATTTTTTAACTTGAAAATAATTATCACTAAACAGCAAATTTTTTTTGAACCTCTCGACGCTCATTTCGCGTACTATGTTGGCATTATCAGGATATCTCACATGTCATTATCAGGATATCTTACTGTCATAATCATCTTGATTAGATTGAATGATCTCCTGATGATACTGACATCAAGAAGTTTAAAAAAGTAATTTCGTGTTTAGTGGAAAATCGTTTCGAGTTTACTGCTTCGCAGTGAAGGTTTCAATGGATGAATTGATATACTATAAAATTTCTAGATTTTCTTGGCTTATTGATTCCGCTTAATATTAATGTTTTAAAAAAGTGATTTGGGGTTTAGTTTGTAAATCTCTTAGAGTTAAAAAAATATAACATCTTAGTTAATTAATTTTTTCATATTAATATATATCATCATCATCATCACCAGCCTGTGTCAATCCACTGCAGACTAAAGGCATCTCCAGCATGCTTCCAACTGTCGGGGTCTTGAGGTTTCCTCTGCCATTCGGGTACAATATACTTGATGGTGTCATTGATCCATCGTGTTTAGGTCTTCTTCGTGGACGCTTATGATCAAGCGGTATGTATCCCAACATTGCTCTGGTCCATCTGTCGTCACATCGCCTCTCTATATGGCCTGCCCAACTCCATTTCTGCTGTAGAACCTGGATATGATCCATTGTACTGAATCCACTTCTGAATCCTTGGTTGGCTAGCTCTCATGGTTGTGCGTCATTATGTTTTCTTAATATTCTTTTGGACAGTATATTGGCGAAAACTTTCTACACCACTGATGGACGGCTTATTGGGCGGTAGTTTTTAAAATCTTCATGTGCTCCTTTTTTATGTAAAACAATCACTTCTGCATTTTCCCATACTTTTTGTTCTTTGAGGTATTCTTTGAGGTATGACCAACTAATTAAAAACACCTACTAGAAAAATAAATGTTCATGAATATTCATTTTTAAAAAGAGATTTCAGGTCGGTTAGAATTCAGTTTTCTGTGATCTCATAAGCATTATTTTGTTTATTGTAGTTCTCAGACGAAAAATACAAAGAATGCAAAATATAAATAAAAGTTAGTGATAATACAACTGGCCATATAATTAGAAACGGCTAGGATAGGAGTGTTGACTATATTTTAAATCTGCTTAGAGGCAGAAAATTTTTAAAATTATTATTATTTCTTAGAGAAATATAGAAAATTATAAATAATAAAAAAATGGTTTACATAACTATCTGATATTTTTAAATAATATATCAAAGAAAACTATTTCCAATTTCCAATAGTTTTTTTTGCAATATTTCCATATCGAGTTATTCGAAACAACGATTTCTCAAGGCAAGTAGGCTTATATTTAGAGTCCACTTCAAATGTTTTAGTTGCCTTTCATGGCCTCCTCGATTGTGACCCAAACGCATTATCGTTCATTTTTTTATTCTCCGTTTAGTAGGTGTGCGCTAATACGTAATGCGTTACCATTTTAAGGAGGATATCGATTTATCCAACCAAGTGACTCCTACAATGTAAACAATACAGTTGACCTACGCATTTTACTGGATTAGTCAGCTGGCGGGCTTTGCACAATAATTTTTTTAAGCCTAATTTTTGCAAGACATCACAGACCGACTACTTTTTTTAGTACGATAAACACATTTGAATATTAAAATTCTTCTTCTATTGTGTCAGCATCTCATTAATTAGACTTAGGGCCGGTTCTATAATGGAAGAATATACCAGGTATAAGCTATACCTGGAATAAACCCCCGTTAAGTGCATTCTACAGAGTGGGCGAGCTACGGGCGTTTCAAATTTTATTCCAAGTCTAACGTATACCTGATATATTCTTGCATTGTAGAACCGGCCCTTAAACAATTATTACGATTTAAACTATTATATTGGACATATATCAGTAACCTAGGTTAGCAGAAGATTATAATTAGTACGGGTGCACAGTAAAAAGTCAGCTACTATTTAGTCATACATTTTTTTTTGGAAAATCGATTTATTTTCAACATATACACTCGATGCACTTGATCCCATAATTTTCCATTTTTTATCCCTTTCAAAAAGCACTTTTCCGTACTCTGTTTCGGCCGTGATCTTTTCATTTGATGGAAGATTTTTTAAAGTTAGTCATTTCTTCATATGTGCAAATAGAAAGAAGTTGGAGAGGGCTAAGTTCGCAGAATAGGGTAGATATCTCATACATTCGCAACGTAAAATGGTTAATTTCGCTGTTGCTATTGCTGTTGTAGTAAACCACTTATGAACCATGACATGTAAAGGAGGAGAGTCTCCATAATACTTCGTCAACTTTCCTTCAGCTTGCGCGGTTATTTTTCCGCACCAAAAGTAGTAATAGTATAAATATCGAACTTTGTTTTCGACATCTGTCAAAACAAAACTAAATATCGTATCGGTCTGAAATGAATAGAGCATTACTATAGATGAAGCTACTTTTGGAAAATATAATCACCTTTAAGATTGCAATGTGATATATCGAAAAAGAATCTGAGTTTTCACTCTAACCTCGTGTACTGAAGGAAGCTAAATTCCTGCAATATTCGATGGTGTTGTTAATCAAAAGAACTTCTTTCTATCTAACATGGATGATCATATATCGGTAGGTCACTGTTTGTTTTATGTAACGTTATTATGCCTCCTACTTAATTTCCGTCCATACTGCTGATATATTTTCTTCGCTACTTTACCCACTTTCCTATGTCCTGTATCCCACTTTACTGTCAAAGGTTCTCGGTCCTAATTCAAACGTATAAAGTTTTCCCATGCGTCTAATAGCTGATTTATACACTTTTATTTGACTTTCTATGTTGAGGTATTAATTTCTCCATACGATGTTTCCTAACCTTTCAGTGGTCGCGCACGGTGTGGGAGACCGGCGTATCGGAAAAACAGTGATATTTTAAATGATCGGGTAAAATCGTGAGTCTTCGTCTGTGTATCTTTCGCATAGGTTCTCGTCTACACATTGCGGTAGTTGATTTTTGTCTGAACTTTATTATATGTGGTACAGACGCAAAGACGGCGTCTCAGACCGGGTGCGATTGCTAACGCTATGAAATTTCGGTGATACATGGTTTGTCTTGTATTTAATAATAATTATCAATTTATATTTAGATATGAACCACGAGAAAGGGCAAGAATAGATATCGAGACAAGCAGAACAAGAATTTGATGAAAAGGAAGATGGAGAAATAAATGAAGCTGGAAATTGTCCTCCCAAAAATATAAGAGCTAGGAAAGAAAATTTAATATTTCACTTATCTGGTCCCAAAGACTGCATTAGGGAAACAACTTCTTCTGTTGCAATATGGAAATGCTTTTTTGATAACGAAATTATAAACAGCATCGTGAATTTTACTAACATTAAAACAGAAGCAGAAACAGAGAATATCGGTCACAGCAGGGACATATATCTAACAAATATGGATGAAATAAAAGCACTTATTGGTCTATTATTTCTTTCAGGAGTGAGAAAGGTAAATTTATGTGTCTAGAGTATATAATCAGTGTATATTCTGAGTGCTACGCAAATGCTAACTAATATTTTTACATTTACTTTATAACCTGCATACAATGTTTGAAAATGAAACCAAAGATTTTATATGCAAACATAGGTTACTTTATGTATACGAAAAATTTATTTTAGATAAGGTTTTATGAGCCGTTTTTACTTTTTGTTATTCAAATATATAGATAGGGAGAGCCATTATTTTGATTATTTTTGGTCTATGTAAAAATGATTTTTTTTTTAAATAAATATTTTAAAAATGTCTCAGATATATTAACTGTATATATTTAATTTTGAGTTGCTCTCGAAATTAAATCCAATTTTTAATTTTTGTATTTGTATATGTATCTTTTTTGAACTGGCATCTAAGACCGTGTACGCTCACTGGTGTAATTAAATTTGATGCCACTACTGAAGGGTTAAGCAGAATACTATAGCCCCTGAGATTCGAGATGCTTTCATCGTCAGTTCTCCGATTTCATCCTGTACATTTCGAATACTTGTTGTTTCATCCCAGATAAAATTAAAGTCATATGCTTGCTCTATAATTTTTTGGTCGATCTTTAATTCTTGTTAGCTCTTTGGATGTTACTAGGTATTTGCTTTTGTCTGTGTTAACAACCATATTTAATTATTTTGCTGTTTGATTACAGAAGTAGAGTAGTCTTTGCAGATGGCCTTCTGAGTTACCAATAAGTACTGCGTTGTCAGCGTAGCAAACAATATTGAACAAGAACTGAATATACCATAGGTGTCGAACTAAGCTCCCGTCTTTTTTCCTTTGAAATTCCCATTTGGTGTTACATAGCACAAATAGTTCAGCACGTGAAAAAAAACGGAGAATACGGAAAATGTGTCGTAAGCTGCAAGTGCAAAAACGCCATCCTGAACTGTTATATTCTCGGTATGTATATTCAAGTATGTGGCGTGCTCGCAGTATGACTCACCCGATCATACAGAATGGAAACGCAGTGGTAAAGACCGGAAACTGAAACGCATCTTACGTGCCTTTATTTCAGGTTTTCATATAAGGTTTTACTGCGCTTTTCTAGCGCCATTAAACTGCCTGTCTAAATTTGGTCACGGCTTTTATCCTTCAGTAACCTACAAGGGAACAACTAGAGTCGTAACTATATTCAAACTTATAATGATAAATGAATTTAATATATCAAAAAATATAATATATCAAAAAATTTTAAATATAAAAAAATATTATTCCATTCAAGATATAGGGTCGATGCAAAAATTATTTTTTATCTTAGCCTTTTTGCATCGGGCAATACTATAGCCAACTGTTATGTTTTGGTTAAGGTTTTATGAAGCTTTTTTTTTTTTTTATTTAAATATACAGATATGGCGAGACATTATTTTGATTATTTTTTGTCTATGTGAAAATTAAGTTTTTTTTTTTAATAAATATTTCGAAAATACTTCAAATATATTCAGTCTATATATTTAGTTTTGAGTTGCCCTCGAAATTATATCCAATTTTTAATTTTTATATTTGTATATGTATCTTTTTTGAACTGGCCTCTAAAACCGTATGCGCCCACTGGTGTAATTAAATTTGAAGCGACCATTGGGTTAAGCATCCTGAGATTCGAGATGCTTTCATCGTCAGTTCTCTGATTTCATCCTGTAGATTTCAAAAACTTGTTTCATCCCAGATAAATTTAAGGTCATTTGCCTGTTCTGTAATCTTAGCCGATCTCTAATTTGCATGTTGTAGCATCTTGTAGCAGAGAAAGTGTAAACAACATATTTTTTCTCAGCGTTAAATATCGAACTTCGTGCCAAAATAGAGTATTTGCGGATAATTTTGCTGCATTACTTTTATCAAAAAAATCTGCAGCTGAATCACATGGAATTCTTGTGGGGACTTACGGCGACCGTGCTCTGTCGGAAACAACATGTAGAGATTGGTTTAGACGTTTCAAAAATAATGCTTTTGATGTTGAATATAAAGAACGCTCTGACGCACCGAAAAAGTTTGAAAACGATGAATTGGATACATTATTCAATAAAGACCCATATCAGATGCAAAGAGGACTTGCATAATAATTAGGAGTTGATCACATAATAGTTGGCAAACGTTTAAAAGCATTAGGTGCCGCACGAATGGAAGCTGATACACGTCGAATGGTGTTTTTCTCGCGTATGAACCGCTACTCCAACTGCAGAAAAGGATAGGTTTTTTGGCATCGTATCCTAACTGGTAATGGAAAGTGGAGACACTACGATAACCCGAAGTATAAAAAATCGTGGGGTAAGCCTGGCCATGCATCAACATCGACGGCAAAGCCGAAAATCCATGGTTCCAAACTCATGCTCTGTATTTGATGAGATCAGCTGGGTGTAGTGTATTATAAGCTCCTGAAACCCAACGAAACCATCACAGGAGATTAAACATAATCAATTTTTCGTCACCTGTAACCATCCACTTTAAAAATGGATCGATTTCGTTGTGCTTCAACAAAGAATCGCAAGTAGAATTTCAGTCTATCAAATTTTTCCCAAGCGATACCCTTATATTGGTTCAATCCGGATATAATAATTTCTGGTCAGTGACGACATACGACAATAGAGTGATACAGATACTTTTCTGATAGATGACAGTGTATTGCAACGGTTACTGCATTTACGAAAAGTAGCGCCATTTCTAGTAATGTTATATTAATATCAAACTGATATGACACTTAGTTTGTTTTGAGAGTTTTCGAAAGTTTCTAAGACATTTTTAGCTATCATGAAATATGCAAATTTCCAGTGCTGTGTCGTGTTTACCTTGGCTTGGAGTCGACCGAATATCTTCTGGCACCGAAACCACTAGTCCATGAATAGTACGCGAATAGAAGGGCACTAGCAGAACCGTCCTCTCTATTAGATAATCTTACTTATTAAGGTTAGATGGGTAACTGTCCAGACCCTTGTAGTAAATTGTACTTGACTTTTTTCTGATGCCAACTCCTGTTGCCTAGAGATGTCCAGGAGTGGTGATTAAACCAGCTTTAGGGATGAGCATCCGCAATATTATAGGGACTATGTTCGAATCGTATGGTTCATTAGTGGCGTTTCAATATGGTCGAACCAACACGAGTGACGTTCTGCACTCAGGACGCCCCGGGCAGGTCATAAATGAGGAAATGGTCAACAAAATCCATAATATCGCGTTGTCTGATCGCAGTGTAAAGGTTAAAGACATTGTGGAGATAACAAACATCTCGCAAGAACCTGAATGCGACGAAGGAAGGTATGAAAAGAAGGAATCTCTGCGGCGAGTGATGAAACTTGTATTCGTCACCAGAAGTAAATTATTGATAAAAAATCACGAGTTTAAATCAAGAGTTTCCTAAAAAAACTCTTTCACTTAGCAAAAAAGAAAATAAAGGCGAAGGAAAAAGTTCAATTTTTGATCAAACTTTTTGTTTCGCTCTCGTACATGCAATAAGGTCGATAAATTTATCTGAAAAAAACTATCTGGCACGCCAAAAACATTTTTGACTACAGTTTATTTTTCTTTTAGTTATGAATAGGAACTTGAAAGTTAAATAAACATTTTATGTTTTTCTTTAGTCATGTTCTTTTCGGACGTATTGCTTCGTCTACCGTTATACAGATGCAGTATTGCTTTAAAATACAAAATGCTGCCAGTGAAATAAAATGGCAGGATTAACAGGCAATCCGCACAGTTGAAAATTAAATATCAATAGCCCCTGGTAACGTACATCTCCCAGCTATCGTACCGACTCTCTAAACGTACTTAATGTTTAAAAAAAAACATCTTCGACTAACAGATCGATCTGGCCTTGTTTAATGAAGACATTAAGCTTTTAAACAATCTAATTAGTGAATCGGTTTAGTTTGAGTGGTTTTTGCATCGAAATGGACGGAAGTACTGATTGTAATTGTTTTATAATTGTCGATGAAAAAGTATGGCAATATGAAAATAACACTTTCGAATTAAATTAATACAAATACGTATGATCCTGTTAGGAAGAATGCCTTAAATACTGTGATGATTAATTTTTCTATTTAAACCAGTGGCGTAAAACACCAAAATCAATGATATTTACAACAATATACCAAATATATTTATTTATCCAGTCATAACCTATCTATGTTGAATTTATTTAGTCAAGGTTCTTCTTTACTAGCAACCTTCCACTTTGGCCTTTCTTCAGCCAATTTCACTGCACTACTAAAGGATTTGTTCATAGGATGCCCTTCTAAGTATATCCTCTCTTCTATGAATGTGCTTCTGTCCTTATTTCTAACTTTCGTCTTTCACACTTGCTTTTTTTTGTTCTATCCATTCTCATTCTATCCATCTGTTGCTTCTCTATAATGCTTTTGCAATGTTTAATTTTCAGCTCCTCTTTAATTTTCTCATTCTTCATTCTGCCCTTCTCAGAAATCTCATTTCGATTAAACCGACTGCGGTCGTCTGATGCGTTAGTCGCCCGCCTGGCAATCCAATGGTCCCGGGTTCGAATCCTGGTGCGGACATGGTTGTTTGTGTGTGTTTGTCGGTGTCGGAAAATCATTTCGTTTGAATATAATTCTATGTATATCAAACAAAGACCATAGTTCCATATTATACATATACATCATAATCATCATTATCATTAGTAGCCTGTGTCGACCCACTGCAGGATGAAGGCCTCTTCAGCATGCTTCCAACTTTCACGGTCCTCGACTTTCTTCTGCTACTCGGGTCTTACATGCTTAACGATGTCATGAGTGGATCGTGCTTTCGGTTTTCTTCGTGGATGTTTGCAATCAAGCGGTATCTACTCCGCTATGTGGCTTGTCCAATTGTTTTACCCTTTTAATTATGTCACACACCTTCATTCTTTCCCTAATCCATGCGCAGCGTTTTCTGTCTCTGTTTTCTGTTTCTGTTTTGTTTGTGTTTGCAAATTTACTGAACATAACCTGAATCTTTTTCAGATTTATTTTTAAACCAAATGGTTCGCCAGCCCATTGCAGCTCTTACATGCGTGTTTGCAGCTCCTCTGGATCCTGTGAAAGGAGAACGATATTATTTGAAATTCTAAGATGGTTTAAGTATGCACCATCCTGTTCCCAATTCAATTTACGGAATACTTCTTCAAGGCAAAGCTGAGAAAAGAATAGGCGATATTGTACCACTCTGCCGTACACCTCATTCTATATCAATTGCCACATACCCATATACATAAATACACACACACACACA